>OZ016504.1:16245955-16295933 GCA_963966595.1 Physocephala rufipes
CAATTTTCGGCAGTGGGACATGAATATTATATCTGACCGCTTTGTGACGGTCATAATTGGTATTTTGTTTTTTGTTCTGACACTGCTTTGTTGTGCATTTGTATATATTCTGTCCCACCTTGAACGAAGTTCAAGAAACTGTGACTACGAAGTCGGTTGAAGAATTTGGCTGACGCAGAACTGGTTGTGGAGTTGTGTTTTGTTCTGTCTTCAGGTGACCTTTTAAATATTGTACCCAAGCTACTCGAACACTGATGTAGTGTACATATACACACATACCAACTATAAGTAGCAATAATAAAAATAACAATAAAATTAAAAGCACAAAAATAAAACAACAACAATAATCAATGATCAGCAGCACAAGCCAAACCAATGTTTACATTGTGCTGAAGATTATATTACACATGAAGCGAGCCAAATAATTAGGTCAGTTTAATTCTGAATCGAACTAACGCCAATAACGCTTGCGTTGCATTTACGTATAAGTAGTTCAGTAGTTTAATAATTTATTGTAAGCAGTCGATTAAGGGATAAATTCCCTTAGTAGACAAAATATGCTTAAAATTATATTTGTATGTAATATTAATGATAAGATCGATGATGATAATCTTGTATAAATACCAGCAAGAAAAGATCATTAAAGCGGAGGCGATTCTGGTTTGTCACAAGAGACATCTCTCTTTTCATTCGGCTCTATTTGGAGCTCAGATTCGATTCGGCCCAATCAGGCTAAGAAATTCATCAATCAAAGTCGTGACTATGAGTCATGGAAATAATCGGCTGGAGAGCTTAGTAAGTACTCTTTAATTTTTTGTTTAATAAGGAAACGAACTTTAAGGAAAGACATATTTTGAAATTAGGATAAAGAAAAACCAGACGACTATAAAGGACAAACATTACACTGAGAATGATGACCAGTACTAAACCTATATACGATACCGACGATTGATGAGACTGTAATTTCTGAATTTGGTTGTGCAGGTCAGGATTGCTATGAAAAGTGCTCGACTTCTGAAGGTCACTTAAATTTTTTATTTGATCGTGGTAGGTTTCGTTCATTTTATGGAAGTTGAAATGTATGTCTTCTGACGTCACATCGGTGAAGTTGTATAATCTTGTATAAGATGTGTGAATGATGCTGGAATAATTATGGTGCCCTTGAATAACAATTAATTTTTGCTTAATGGTGCACTGCGGTTCCACGGTTTCCAGATCCTTTCAGGACTATTTGTTGCATTTCTTCTTCACATATTGTGGTTACGCGTATAGGATTTATCAAAGAATACATCCATTGATTCCTGGTGTTTATTGGAGTCCAAGTTGAATTGCTGGTTACATGAACTACATTACAGCGCAGGGGCGATTCGTTATTGAATAGTTGTACCTCACAATGGCAAACTTCTGCACCTATGTTATGAGTTAGGTTAAAATTACCACATAGATATTCATCCTTGTTTAATAGAACACATGCTTCCAATTGCTTCATACTCATTGGAAAGTAGTGATCTTTGTGTGGATTGATGGCTAAAATGTCATTACATGCTCTTATAGAGAGCATGTCGCCATGAACTGCATTGGGTATGGGAAACATTCTGCATAAATCGAATTGATTTAACTCGCATAGTGGTAAATCTATGTCAAAAACCACATGATCCTTAGAAAATCCTCCTTTTAGAGTCATCAATTTGTAAAGTTGTAAAAAGTTTGATCAACTGGAAGTTGTAGTGATCCAGGAAGTTGATTTCGAATTCTCAACAACTCATTTTGCAACTGAGCATGGGATAATATCATCGGACTGATTTTTCCATGATGAGAATTTGCAATGATATCCAATATTGATGACTGTACTTGTTGCAATGATGTCGCTGTCATCATTAATTGCATAGCAATTGAAGTGAAGTATGAATCGTTTTGATTTGATTTTGCTCGATTCTATTTTCTCGTATTGCTGTTTGAACTTCTCTGAACTGTGCGTCAAGCCGCCGAATTTCCTTTTTACTACCGCTTGATTGTGAAACCACAACCTGGCAGCGGCAGCGGCAACTACGTGAAATTTACACAGGAGCTTATGGGAACAGCTAGCTGCCGGGCATCGTCAGCAAAATTAAAATCGATTTCGTCAGCAAAGCATTTTCTCTTTTTCCGTGAAGAAGAGTTGCCAATTTTTTCCGAAAATCCTAGACAATTTCTTAAATTGTAATAGAGTTATAAGGCCACTGCCACATATAATCCCGGCAGCTCGTGAGAGAGCGTTTCTGCCGCTGCCGCTGCCAGGTTGTGGTTTCGATGTGATCTTGCTTGGATATATTAATCGTTGAGTCAATGATTGATGTCTGATTTTTAATAAACTGCGTGAGGACTTCTTCGTTCTCTCTGATTTGTGAAATGGTTTTAGGCATCTGTTGAGCATATTCCGAGAATAAGACTCCGAACAAAGAGTTCGTTATGTTTCCTATTATGTTAACTGCCCCTCTTTTTGCACGATTGACCTTCAAAAGACTATTGTCCAACTTGAGACCTTATACGGTGTGTTCTAGGTTGCTTAATATATCTACGCACGTACTCTTCTCTTGAATGTCGACATAAATTATCTAGAGTTGATATCCCGTTTGAAAGAAGTCGGAGATCTGTCCAGTACGATGTCAGATCGTAGTAAACTAAAAGTTTCCATTCTGTCCTAAAAATCTTTGTCCGACCGATCCCTTCGAAATGCACACCGATGTTAGAATTAAACTGTAAGTTTTTGATTCCTGACGCAATAACAGCTGGAAGCAATGGCATCAGATTTAGGATCCCAGTGATGACATTAGAATATGTTGTTTTCTTTCTCTTCCGCGGATCCTCATTTGAATCTTCCTCACCAATGAAGGAATTTCACCAATGGGTCATTATATGGAAATAACATTTGATGTTTGGCATCAAACGGTAGTTGTGAAGCCTTTAACCTTCCTCCAACTCTCCAAATATTTTGATCATCTAGAAATGGTGATAAGTGTATAAGTGAGCTGCTTTTGCTTACGACCTTGTGTTTTCTTAGCTGCTTGATGTCATCTCTAAAGTCAGCCCTTTGTATCACTCCAACGATGGTAATGAGCGCGTCATCAATTTCTTTCGGTGTTAACGAAATATCAGATGTCCGAGGACTACCTCTTGCATGAGATATGAAACGTGTCATATATCCTATGATTCTCTGAATTTTCCCGAACGAGTTTGAGTGATTAATCGTGTAGATTAATGAGGTGTTGTCAGTGGTGGCCAGTGCTGAAGGGAGATTCCGCCGTTTTTCAGAATTATCATGAATTACAGGCAGAATTCTCGAAGGCCATCCACTTTCTTTACCATGTAGAAAGATAGGACCACAGAACCATAAGTTTCATTCAGTCAACTTATTTGGTGATAAATTTCTGGTCAACACATCGGCTGGGTTGTCCTTGGAAACGATATGACGCCATTGTTCGGGTAGTGTCAATTCTTGGATGGTAGACACCCTGTTGCCTACGAAAGTTTGAAATGCTGATGACGATGTGTTTATCCAGGACAGTACTATGGAAGAATCAGTCCATAAGAATGTTGGTGAATCCTGGATCATCAAATCTGTCCTTACTCGAGTTGCTAATTGAGCACTTAGGACTGCGGCACATAATTCCAGTCTCGGCAGCGTTTGGCGTTTTAAAGGTGCTACTCGAGACTTAGCACATAGTAACCTCATTAGCACCCTTCCATCCTCCAGACAAGATCGAATATATATCGCAGCGCCAAATGCCTTTTCGGATGCATCAGAAAAGGCATGCAATTGAATCGATTATGGCTTGCTTCCGGAGAATATGTGTCGTGAGACCTTAAGGTTATTGATTTGAAGCAGGTCGCTCACAAATTTCGTCCACTTGGTGTGGTATGCTTCAGGTAATGCTTCATCCCAAGACAATTTCAATTGCCACAACTCCTATATGAAAATCTTGGCAGTTACAACAATTGGTGCCAAAATTCCTAGAGGATCGAACAACCTTGCTAGATCAGAGCTGACTAAACGTTTTGTGATTCTTTGACTCAAATTGACGTTAACCTTGATGCAGAGATTGCCTTAGCTTTAGGAAGCCATGTTAATCCAAGCGTTTTTACAGACTGGTGATTGCTATGTAATAAATCCAGGTCGACTTATTGATTGTTTTCTGAAACCCTTTGAAGCAGTTGTGGGTAATTTGCACACCATTTGTGAAGAATGAAGCCAGCTGATTTTAAAATCTGCTTAAGTTGTTTCTGCGTTTCAGGCAGTCATCGACATAAATTTTGTTCATCAAAGCTTGTGATTCAAGAGGATATTTTACAATATTTTCCCTTGCTAACGTTTGAAGACACTTAGTTGCGATGTATGGTGCTGACCTGGTCCCGTAGGTGACAGTGTTGAGTTCGTAGCATTCAATTGGTGAAGTAGGTTGCTCTCCAAACGATAATTTGGTACCTTCGCTCGTCTGGATGTACAAGAATCTGCATATACATTTTCTCAATATCTGTCGTGAAAACGAAACGTGCTATCCTAAACTGTAGCAGGAGGGAAAAAAGATCGCTCTGGACAACTGGTCCAGTGTACTGAAGGTCATTGAGAGAATACCCTGAGGCTGTTTTAGCTGAAGCATCAAACACAAAACGAAATTTAGTGGTAATACTCCCAGGTTGACGCACGCAATGATGAGGAATGAAACAATTTGGTGATAAAACAGACTCAATATCTATTTTTGTCATATGCTTTTTTTTCTTTCATAAAGGCAATTTACTGCTGTTTATTTTCTTCGTCCTTCGAAAGTCGACGTTCAAGAGCAAGGAACCGGGGCAAAGCCACCTTTTTGGATTCTCCCTAGGCCTTCGGATTATCAGCAAATGGTAACCTTACCATAAATCGTCATTGCATCTGGTAGTATTTTGTGCGAAATGCGCTTCACATCGTTACTCTGATAGTGAGAAATTCTGATTGGTTGATTCTACTTCATCTAGTTTCCATAAGCGTTCAATTGCTGAATCCATGCGAAAGTAATCGTCAGTGCACATTCCACACGTTGCTGATTGTAATTGTTCACTTGCTATCTTTCCCGAAAGCACCCATCCTAAAGTTGTGTTCTGTAATGTCGGAAGACCGTCTCCTAGTTGAATTTGACCGATGGACAGCAGTTGATGATAAATTTCCGCCCCAAGTAAAATATCGATCTTATCAGGGCAGTTAAAATTTGGGTCAGATAATTTTATATTTTCTGGAATTGGCCAATTCACAATGTTAAAATGTTGAGAGGGTTGTGGTGATATAATTTCTGATAGCACAAAAGCTTCTAATCTTGTAGTGAAGCCGTTTATCCTTGAATGTAAACCGATGTTGACGCAATGCTGAGATCTTTTCCCGCTGCTGCCAATCCCCTGAATGTACAACGATACAGCCTTTGGATTGATTCCCAATCTTTTTATTAACCGACTGGAAACGAGATTAACTTGAGAGCCGGAGCCGAGAAGGGCTCTGCAGTCTACGGTCTTTCCAGTATTAGATACTAAGGTCACAACAGCAGTGCTAAGAAGAACATATGGGTGCAAGCTATTAGTTCTGGCAACCGCAATTGTCATTGTTGTTGAGTCATTTTCTGATTTCACAGCAACGTCAGCTATTGGTTTTTCCTTAATTTCATCTTCTGTATTATGTAAAGTGTTGTGTCTCTTGCTACATTTAACACAACTTCTAGATAAGCACTGCCCTGCCATGTGCTCGACTTTCAAACAGTTTAAACAAAGTTTGTTGTTGCGTACGAACTTTAATTGTGATAGAATTGGCATTTACAAAAATCTTTTGCAAGTAAACATTGGATGTGATCCCAAACTACAGAATTTAAGTCAATGCTGCAACATTTCGTGATTCCTTAGGCTTCGTTGCCACTAAGGAGTTGGCTTTTGATGAATTGCCTTGTTTTGAGACATTATTACGACTCATTGCTTCGTAATAGCGGAATCGACTCTCGAGGAAGTCAAGAAGTGACTTAATAGACGGAACAAGTCTTGGATTCACTAATGATTGTTCAAACAGCATTAAACTTTGTTTATCAAGTTTCTTCAAAAGAATATGGATCAGTAACGGATTCCATGATGCTGTGTCTATCTGGATATTTTTCAATGAGAGTAGAGATTCTTTTGTCACATCATGCAATTGCTTGATGGTACTTGCTGAAGGTGAATCGATGTGCGGCTGCTCAACTAATTTTCTGATAATGGATTCAAGAAGAATGCGTTCGTTGTCGAATCTGTCTTTCAAGATGCTCCATTCTGTTTGATAATTGGATTCAGTCATTGACAGATGACTGATAATCCGTTCAGCTTCGCCAGTCAAGCTGCCTTTTAAATACCAAAATTTCTGCACACATTGAACAAAACCAACGAAGATATGATATGCCAACGAAGATAGTTTCCATCAAACTTCGGGATTGATATTTGGGGTAGATTTGTTTCATTATATGAGACGTTGGGTTGCTGCTTTGATAACCGCGCTGTTATTTCAACCAGCTTGTTCTGTGTATTACCTTCTAACTCGACATAATTTTCGAGTTCGTAACCCAAATCCATTGGATCTTGGAAAGCCTCAAAAATCTGATGATGAAGTTGTTTAATTTGTTCCCACAGCCGGAAAACACATTGACGCTTAACTTCCCAATATTGTAATTGAGTGCAACTGTCATCTGTCTGAAGTTGACGATGAAGCGACTGCATTAACGCATTTTGTTTTCCTATTAGCCCACATATATTTTCAGTGCCTGTTTGTTGTTCCTGTCTCAATTGAATTTGAGGCTTCTGAATTTCCTCTTTTTTCCCTGGTGATTCTTGCTGCTCGGGCTGCAATGAGGGTTGTCTTAGCTGCTGAATTTCTTGAGTGGCATCTTTTGTCTCTGACGCTTATAGCACATTTAGGCTATCTTCAAACTCTTTCATGTATTTCTTGGCCAAATCAGCTATCTGGCCGTAGTAGTCCTCCGAAAAGTAACGATGTTCCATCGGATCAGCGCAATGAGCCCGTAAAGTAGAATCTTCTTCATCGAAGGCTGAAAGAAAGCTTTTCAACTTATCAAGCTTAAGTTGATAATAAGCCGTTGATGTTTTTCTTGATGATGGATCCTTTTTATAATTCGTGATGATCATTCGAACTTCTCCGCCAATATCCTGTTGGCGTCGAAGTATCTCCTGTAGATTTGCCATGGTTGATTACTGTGAACCAACACTTGAATTGAATCACGTCGGGGTCACCAAAATGTACACGGAGCGTTTTCCGCGTATTCCTCAATGATTTGAGGGCTGTTGTGTTCACTGTACTTTTCAAGAGTTGCAGCACTTTAACTGCAACCTTCTGTTGTGATCACTGTACTTAAATAGAATTGCAGCACTATAAATGCAACCTATTGTCCTGTTATCGTACCTTGAATAGTATTACAGCACCTAAACTGTAATCTATTCTCTTTTGCGTAATGTGTTGTATTAGGCACTTAAACCGTAATACAGCCACTAATAATGAGAACACGTATGTTTGATGGTCACAAAGTAATTCTCTATTATTCAACAAAATATCAATATCTATAGTAAAAGTATTACAATTAAATCAATAATCAATAAAAAGCAATAATCTAATTAACCTTAAAGTAATATGAGCAGCAGGAAATTGCGCTCGAAAGTGTGCCAGTTTGCATTCCGTAAATTTGTATCAGAACATCATTATCGGTCAACGTTAGCCAGCTATTTGGTAAACGCTTTTAGATATTGGTAAACGCTTGCCATCGTGACCGATTTTCGGCAGTGGGACATGAATATGATATCTGACCGCTTTGTGACGGTCATAATTGTTATTATGTTTTTTTTTGTTCTGACACTCCTTTGTTGTGCATTTGTACAGTCATATTTCAGTAAATGTACTCATTTTGGGAATCAAGAAAACTCGAACATCTGCTTTACATCCGTAATCAGACGGAATGGTAGAAAGGTTCAATCGTACCCTTGAAGGATATTTACGCAAAGTAGTGAGCAAAAGTCAACGAAATTGGGATAAGTCCATTCAAATATTTTCAGTGGCTTATCGATCGGCAGTCACCGAAAATACAGCACACTCTCCTCCAAGGGTTATTTTGGAAGCAGACCTAAGATTACCATCAGACCTCAAATCTGACAGCTGCAGTAAACTTACTAATAACGAAGGTTACTATTGGAAAATTATTCAGTCGGATATGAACGAAAGACACGAACAAGTAATACAGCATATGAAACTCATGACCAATTAAATGAAGGATCGTTGCGACCGTGCCATGAACTCGGAAGGATTCCAATAAAGCGATTTTGTACTGCGGTACAACCCACAACGGGTATGTCCCCAAAGCTGCAGACATTCAGGGAAAGACTTTATAAAGTGATGAATCGGATGAACGATGTCGTGTACCTCATACAAAACTGATCACAAAGAAAAGGTAGAATGAAAGTAGTCTATTTGGAAAGACTAGCCCCATTTCATCAAGGGAATGTGATGTATAATCGGGACGGGCAATGTTAGAAGTTCGCTAAACACGGTGAATTTTCGCGAAAGCGACCACGACGTGTGTCGTACGTAAACGCAACAACGTCACTGCACTAGATATCATAAAAAATACAGTAGGAACTGTCAGCTGATTCTAGAACCTTCGATGCCATTGGTTCTGGGGTATAAATACGGCAGTAGATGCGTCAACTGTCAATTCGTATCTGGCAATTGAAGTGAACACATCGTGAGATTACAAAGCGAAGTACATTAGTTAAGTAGTGTAAAGTAGAAAGTACTGCATTTGAAATAAAAGTGACAAATAAACAGGCTAAAAGCATTAGCAAATTGAATTTTTATTGAATTATTCACAATCCAGTAATCAAACTAGAAATATTAACTGCGGAATTTTCACATAACGTAACATATTTACGAGAGTATTATCCGGCCTCAGCCAGAAGTCCCATATATGAATAGTTTTTATGCAAACTAAGGCCCTTATTATGTAAACCGAAACGAATGGAAGGCTGTGACATTGGCTTTGACAAGGCGCTCGAAATTTTTGTATTATACAAAACTTTCGTCAACTTCCTTAGATAAAGTCTGTTTTCCATTAGCCATCCATTTGTTTTCGTGCAACAAAACAATTTTCGTGCTAAACGACGCCTTGACTGTTACTGAATACATTTTTATGACGCCAGTTCACACACCCAGGCAAAAGGATCCTTGCTCGCGTTTTATTCACTAGCTACTTCGGTGCCGGCACTCAACAATTTTCCAGTTTTTGACTGGAATGCACTGATTAGCACTAACGATTCTTGTTTATACTTGATAGCGGAATTTTTTTCTGCTGATTATCTACAAGGTGCCAAAGCAGAGAAAATTTAAGGAAAATACAAAACTGAAACGAAAGAAACGCCTTGGTTTCAGTTTGGCCGATAATAAGGCCCTTAAAGTTTTCTTGGAAAGTAGACAATATTAGGAACAATTTTTAGCAACCTGAATTAAGGAATTTATTACTGGTTCTTTTGGTGAATTAACTATACAACTACATTTTTAGTTGGCGAAATATATGTGTAAGAATTTTTAGTTGTAAGGGGCATTTCTCGGATATCTGGCGAAAGCGAAAAAAACAACAAGGAAAATTGTCTGAATAAACGACGATTTTGTGTAGTGGCAAACCTGTTTGAAAAAAATATGCCTGCAATGATGGGTTTCCTAGATGTCGTCTGTTTATATTTTATGGGATCTAAAAAAATTCATATATATTTTTCAAGAGGCATTACTCCGAAACCAAATGTCAGCAGAACAAGTTTTGACGTTTGGTGGAGTTATTAAAAGCAACACGAAATTGAAAAAATCCGAAGCTGTGACGAGGTAATATACTTACCAGGTTATTCTGTAAACTCACATCCTGCGTTCAGTTCGATTCTATTCTCTATTCTCTTTTGTTATTTTCGTAAAACAGATGTTCCGTTGTCAGAAAAAAAAATAAACTCGAACGAATCCTATCCCACGTCTTTGTGACGTATGTATTTGCTACTTTTATATGCTTTTCGAAAGATTTTCCGAAAACACGAATTCCATAACATTCGATTGCATGCGTTCAAATGTCATATAGCACGCATAAAGTAACCAGTCGTTTCTGCTTTGCCATTGTTGCCAGGTTACGCCATAGCAAATTTTTATATGATATTACGGGGGTAATGTTAAAAGTAATGCTGAACTTGTTGAGATTTGCATGGTAAAATTAAAACAACGTCTACAAAAACAGTTTATTTTAATTGATATAATGTTAAAAATTAAAGAAATGTTCAACATTTAAAATTATTTAAAAATTTAGCAAATAAATAAATTTGTTATATATATGAAAATATGAGAGACCTTACTTAAACGACTGTACTCATACCTAGCAGTCTTTATACATGGTAACACTGTGCCGACTGAACTAGAATACAAACACATGACGAATGATAGGTAAAGCAAAAATCTGTTATTTCTTACGAGTTCCCCTCCCACGTTTGTGAAACCTTACAGAATTTGTAGTTTTCGCTCATGTGAAAAATTGAACGCAGGATCTGAACGCATGATGTGACTATACAGAATAACCTGGTTAAGCCACGAATCCAATGCGGTTGCATTTGAAATATTTTGCTTAAGATTGTAAAACGAGCTAGCAGAATTTTGAAAGAAGCGAGGATGTTGTAAAAAATTCTTGTAAAATTTTGTTTCATTTCATTACCTTATGAAAAAACTAGGTGGCAACTTCTGATGTCATTATTTAGTTGCTTTGTTTTCTTGTACGTTAATTTTCTTCAGCGAAAGTGATTTTTCATCAGTTGGTATACGTTCTTATGTAGTTGGAAGTGGTTTAGCAGGCAAATTGGGCTGTAAGAAATAAATAATGATAATTGCGAATATTTTTCAAATAAAGGTTGTTCTGAACTCATATATAAGACCTAAAGATTACAATGCCATTTCCCAGGAGCAAACTTCTGTGCACGCATAAAATACAGGAAAATTGAAGAAAGAAGTTACAAATGTTTTTATTTTCTTTTGCATTAAATTTTCAGTGAATATAAAGAGAGATTTATAACTAAAATATAAAAATAGATCTTGTCGCTGAAAATCTACGGGAAGGAAGCATCTGAAAACTTCACACTCCCTGTGCCGTGTCTGTAGTACATCTCTGGACGAGCTATACATCGACAGGTATTTGAATAAAACAAGGTGGACATATCGAGCAGACGACGCTAAAGACTTTAGACGTTGTCGTCAAAGTCTATAATTTCTCGTCATGGCGTGCCTGAACACACTAAAGCTGGAAATAAAGACTCTCGAGAAGATATTCACAAGGAATCACGAACGTTTCCAAATTTTGAACTCCAGTGTGGACGAATTGACATGTAGATTCATTGGCAAAAACGGCAAACGATATGATATTCATGCAAACATAACGGTGGGTTCCTATTATATCTTCCTAACATATACTTCATCATAAATAAGACCTGCATGCAAAATCTATGTACACATATATTTAATCATATATTTAGTGAAGTAGATGTCATGACTGACATACGAGAGGGAAGTATTAGTTCATTATTTTGTTCGAGTAACACCTCCATCGCTTACACACTTAACTCTCATTGCTATTGCCATATCGACAAATCGACAGGATTTTATTAGACATAATTTTTGAATTTCATCCGAAGCAATAATTTTTATGATCCTTATAATAACCCCACTTATGTCCGTATTAATGTGCTGCCAGCTTGTATTTTGAAATCACTACCGTTATTATGGATTTGGATATGGGAAGTAAACTCGTTTTATAGAAATTGTATAGACTTTGTATGGATATTTATATAGACTCTGTAGATGAAAAACATCTTAAACCAAAATCAGTTTGTGATGTTTAGGCGGAATTGGTCTTCTCTAAATTATATTAGAGAAGACCAATTCCGCGTAAACATCACAAACTCATTTTGGCTTAAGATGTTTTTCAGCTACAGAGTCTATATAAATATTTTTGAAATGTGACACTTATTTTATTTTACAAATATAAACAAAGTATGATTTCAAATAATATTAAATAAAAGAAGTAATCCACAGTTTTTTTAATGAAAAGGAAAAATTTATCTACAAAAGCTACAAACCAATCGTAGGGAAGTGAACCTGAATAAACAATAAATCTAGGAGAAATTAAAAAATAAGTGGTTGTCCCATTAGGTATAAAATTGGTCAGGCAACCAATCTAGAATATTAGCTTAACACCAAAAAAGGGCATTAAAGATAACATAAGTATCCGTGGGATATTTTTAGCACCATACCATGTTGGATGATGGGAAATATTTCACTATTAAACAATATCGAAAAGAAGAAATATTCTTTGGAATCTATTACTAATTTTGATTCAATAAAAAAAGTATTCACTAAATCGAATCTTCGCTTCTCAATAAGAATTTAATCAATGTTTCATATTCATTAGGAAACCTATCCATCATCTCCTCCAGTTTGGTTCGCAGAAAGTGAGGAGACCAGTGTTACCAATGCTGTACAAATACTTAGCAATACAAATGGACGTGACAATCACGTTATTAATCAGGTAATGCAGGAGAGGACAAGTTACTTGAATGGCATTTGTAATCAATAAAATATTACGCAAATATAATATCATTCCAGGTCGACATCCTCTTACGAGAACTTTGCCGTCTACATAATGTACCACTGCCGCCAGATATTGACAATTTGTCAATTCCATTTCAAATGCCATCAGTCAATCCATCTGCGCTGTTACATCAGCAACCCGCTGCTCAAATTGAGGATATTGATTCCGATCAAGAGGAAATTGAAGAACCCATTGGTGAAAGTGAGCAAGAAAGTGAAGGAGAGGAAGACTTACCTTTAGAAATGGATGATGGGAGAAGTGTGAATAAGGTAACACTAATTTTTTATTTATTCATAATTGATATTTGTTTATAATATGCGTTTTCAGAAGGATGAAATGGAAGTTGAACACCTTGCCACATTAGAAAGACTGCGACAGAGTCAGCGACAAGACTATCTTAAGGTAAACAATTACATGTCGACGTATATATCAATCAATAAATATTTATTAGTTATTATATTTTTATATTTATTAGTATTTTATATTTATTAGTTATTATATTAGTTATTATATTTTTTATTATTATATTTTTAATTTTTATGACAGGGTTCGGTTTCTGGTTCCGTTCAAGCCACTGATCGATTAATGAAAGAACTTCGAGATATATATCGATCAGATTCTTTCAAAAGTAAAATGTATTCGATCGAACTTGTTAATGATTCTATTTATGAGTGGAATATACGTCTTAAATCTGTAGACCCAGATAGTCCGCTACAGAATGATTTAGCAATGCTGAAAGAAAAGGAAGGAAAGGACAGCATTCTCTTGAATATAATTTTTAAAGAAACGTATCCATTCGAACCCCCCTTTGTTCGTGTTGTGCATCCAATCATATCAGGTAAGTATTAAACGAAATAGACTGGCAAAGGCTCGGCTCAGGTTTGAAACATATAATGAGCACTCATGAGTACTCCGTTTTTGAACATCAGATATTACTCAATATTTAAGAATGTATTCAAAAAAGTTCAAAAATTGAGTACGAATTATCGAAGAAACGGACCCAGTTGTCTATCATAGAGCACTATTTGGGCCACTTGTGGACCCATAGACAAGAAACTTATATCGCGAAAGTCTGCTAGGTTCTGAAGAGCATCACCTCACACTAATCAATAAAATAATGCGGATCCATAAATAAATTTACACTTTCAGCAAAAATAATAAATATAGTCCTATGAAGCGATATAATCCCCCGAATTTAAGGCGATCCGCTAAGGCCAAGTTCACCTTGCGATTTTATAGCTATTTCGCGTAAGGTTATTATCTACCGTCGCCTATCAATCGACGTCGGCCAGATTAGAACCATCAGTATAAGTCTATATACCGTCACATATTTCCCAGTACCTTTAAGATAATTTGGAAGCATTATTCAGTTTTTTCTTATTGCTGTAATTAGGAATAAAATCAAGCTCTACGGCTTAAAATTTATCTAGTTTTTCTGTTATATCAAACATTCTTCGATAGTTTAAAAATTTATCAAGGAAAGTCGCTAGATGTCCTTCCCATGGACAAGTGTTTCTTTCAGACACCTGCACTTCGGGGGGGCGCTACGGAGATTCGGGGGGCAGACTGAATAAAATGATAGTTTAAATAACATTTAAATAATGGGTTCGGGTTTCTTCGGGGGAGCGCTAGGTCCTCTCCGGGGGAGCTGAGCCCCTCCGGAGAAGTACCTGAAAGAAACACTGCCATGGACTAAACATAGCGTCTTTATCTTATTTATAAAGTTATTGCTTCATATTTGGATTTTTTCTTAATTTTTGAGGTGGTTATGTACTCATTGGAGGTGCCATCTGTATGGAATTACTCACAAAACAAGGTTGGAGTTCTGCTTATACCGTTGAAGCTGTAATCATGCAAATAGCTGCCACGTTAGTAAAAGGAAAAGCAAGAATTCAGTTTGGAGCTACCAAGGTTGCATTTATTTTCATAAATTCAATTCAATTTGACTAAATCCGTTTGATATATTTTTCTATTTATCAAGGCTTTATCGCAAGGTCAATACAGTTTAGCTCGAGCACAGCAGAGTTTTAAATCTTTAGTTCAAATACACGAAAAGAATGGTATGTTTCTTTGCGTTCATTCCCAAAAAAATTTCGCTCGACAAATTTTCTCATTTCAGGCTGGTTCACTCCTCCTAAAGAAGATGGCTAAAGAAAATGAAGACCTTGCTGTTTTATCGTAGTTTTTGTTAAAAAATCGTCGTTTTTAATGTTTTTGGTTTGATTTCTTAAAATTTAAATGTTTGAACATTTTTTTTCGCTTCAATTAATCATAAAAATTGATAAATACATTGAACCTCTTAAAAATATTAATATATAACAAAATATTGAATCTATCGTACAATCGTATGCTCACGAAAAAAGACTTGAACCGATATAATTTTTATTGAAAGTTCTCTTATTAATCGGGCAAATGATTACTTAGTTTTTTTGTAAAATGAAAAGGTGTTGATCGGCGGCTACCTGGTGTTTTCATTCAAATTTATATTATGTTTATTATTGTACACTGATTATGCAAATCTTCTTTATATATATTTGCAAATATAAAAAATGCGGATATAGAAAATAAAATATTACATTTCCGGCATTTCTTCAAAATCAATACGAAGTAATTCGATCGACAGACACGTATATTCATTAGCTTTCTGACGAGTATAAATTGTTTTTCAATAAATATTTGCTTACTCTTGCAAATTCCATTCTTTTATTGATTGAATTTTCTAAAGTCGAGCTATTATATTTCCTTGTATGAATATGAAAACTATGGAAGGACTAGTGGAATAGTCTGATTGAACTTTAAAAAAAGTAATGCACAATTTATAAAAAAACAAAAGTTTTATTATTTCGTTAATACCGAGTGCTAAGGGTCCAGAGAAGGAACATTTACGCTGATTAAAATTCTTATTCCTTATCAAATGAATAGAATGATGGATGCAATTCTCTTGTGGATGCAATTTCTCTAAATAAATACGGAATTAATATTAAGTGTTTAATTTTCTTTAAAGTGTTTTAGCGTAAAAATTCGTCGAATATATTTGAACGGAATATCTTCGAATTTCATTTCTTAGATTTATTTTTAATGTAGTTAAGTAAAAGCTTATTTGATACAAAATAAAATAAATACTCAAATGTAAAAAATAAAAGCCAAGAAAAACTTGTATAATAAAATATTGTTAAAAAACGAGAAAGATAAATAGATAATGTTGTTTAGAGTAATGCTTATGCAAAATTAATCGAAAGGTATACACTCAGAAACTCACACACACAGTCTAACATACATTACTTTCAGAATTATACAATAATCACATCTTAAAGTTCTAATTCTTTTATTTGTAAACCTAAACCTTATATTATAAATTATGCGTATATTGCATGGAGAATAAAAAATTCATGAAAAGTGTAAGCATAACCATTTTGTATTTACTTCTCCTATTTTAAAGGTTATAAAGACTACTGATCACATGTACCAATCCATTCTTCTTAAAACCCATGATTCAATGAATGGTTTCGTCTTCAAAAAATTGAGAAATTTGAAATTTTTGACTAATTCTAATTCAATTCAATATTCGCGGCTGTAAAAGTCATTCATTCCCAAGGGACATACAATTTTTTGCTTTAAAATTTTATAAAATACCTTGCATAAATTTTTACTTTCAGCACCTGTGCCACTTTTGCGTCCCTCGATTGCCATTTGCCTTTTATGGATATTTTATGAATTTTGAAGAATTATGAATCCATTAATTAGATACTCGTATTTTATAAAATTGAAATTTTTTATGTGTAAATTGCCTTTTTAGGCTATAAAGAGGCGGGATATTTTGATCTTTAGAAAGTCTGAAATGCGATGTGACGCAAATTTCAGCAATATTACCTTTTGCTAATATTTTCTTTTTAATTATGCTGTAAAAGAAAAACAAAATTGTATTGTTTTTGTCCAAAATTTCTAATTTTTTAAAAAATATATTAATGAAAAACTTCTATAAAAGCATAAATTTCTAAAGTTAAACAGTCAGAATAGATGTCTCTTTAGCCATATCAGACTGTTTTAACGCAAATCCAGTATCGTCTTGAATAAAATAAATTAATTCATCGGGATATTCGGAAAATTTCGCTGCTTCCATTAGTAACTCCAATGACCCTTGGAGTTCCATTAGATCGTAAGTCAATTTAGTTTCTTTTTGTAGAGCTAAGGAAAGACGAATGAACTGTTTACCTAATTGACCTGTAAATTCATGGAAGTTGTTCTCATACACATCTAACAAAATCATTCCGACATCAGTTAACACGCGCATAAAGCGATGTTCACCAATAAAGCGACAAATAAATAATATTATCCGTTCTAAGAATTTGTGGGTGCGACCACATACTGCACGATGAAGTCCCTTGCGATGTATGAGCTCTTGCATTACACTGACTGTAACTTCTGGGGTTTTGCTAGTTATGCGTGGGTTCAAAACCGCATCGAGACATTTTATGTATTCATATTTGCGTAAGTAATGATCATACTGAGTCTCTTTCGGATTGACTTTTCTTTCAATATCATGATCTACCCGGATACTCGTAAGGCGACGTTCTTTTTCAAACGGCAATTTTGTATCCTTGCGACGATCTGCTTCCATATTCTGAATTGATATAAGCCCATCGACCATACCACCAACTAGGGTTTGGTCATTTTCAGCTACGCCCAAACTTAGTATGGCGTTGGGGAATTTAAGAGTGTAAACAGGCTGATAGGAAGTTACATCATAGATTTTCACATGATGATCTAAACCTCCGGACAATAAACGTTTACCGTTAGATCCAAGTCTCAAACATGTGACGGTTTTATGATGCTGTGAAATCTTCGTTAAAAGCCGACAACCTACGAGATGATTATTATATACTTTTGTTACGGCTTATATCAATATCAATTCAATCTTTACCTGCAAAAGCATCCCAAACGCGTACTTCTGTTCCTCCCGCACTAATAAAAATACCACCACTTGGGAGAAATAGCAATGATTCGACAGGACTACCATGATCAACAGAACAAGATACTTTTCGTGTTCGAGTGTCGTACAATTTAATAACACCATCATAGCCTCCGGATAAAACAACATCCGTTGAGGCAGGATTTATGGCACCAGCACGTATATAATCATTGTGCTCTTCAAATGTGTGTACGGTTTTTTCTGTGGCAACATCCCAGATCCTTACCGATCTGTCATCAGAGAAACTGGCGATGTGTAATTTATCATTTGTAAAGAAAGTGCGATGTACAGCGGCCTTATGACCCTTGAATAAGCGCAAAATGTTCTTACTATAGGTGTCGAAGAGTTTAACGAAGCCCTGTCCGTCACCCGCAACTAGCAAACGACCGTCTTGACGAAATGTCGCTCCGTAAGCAGTCTCCTGGAACCGTGACAGGTTTTTCACTACCAGCTTCGTTATGGGGTTGTATATTTGCACACGCACGGAGCACGTAACTGCGAAGTAGTGCGGTTCAATCGGGCAGAAATCAATGTAATCAATCGCACCAAATTCTTTAACTAATGTTGGGACCTACAATGGTATATCATTATTTTTGTATATTTCGGGAAGTAAACAAGAATGAAATTTCTGGAGTTGAGGACGCTGAAAGTCCTGTATGTTAGAGTCTTACCGATAATCTTTTCCAATATTCTTTATCAGGTGATACCACAATTCCAACTTTATTATATTTGTTCACATTTAATGGTTTGAAATGGGACATCTTGTTCAAAATAATCCACTACAATTTTATTTCTAACCTCAAAAATTATGGGTAATCGTTTTGCTTTCTTCATCTTGCAGCACTTTATGTGGGGTGGATTATACACTCGGGTGAATTATATGATTATTCGCTGACAATTTTATTTGTTGTATATAATACCTAAGTACATCAATAATGTTTTAGCAGAAGTTGGCAATTATTGGTGACTTTTTCAAAAGTGACATTGATGAGGTCGGAAATATGTCACCAGTTGTTATAAAAATGCGCTGTTTCCCTTCATATGCTTGAATAATTTAAATTTATCATATGCGGCCAAATATACAACTCTTACTTTGAAATAAGACTTACTGCCTGGAGACGATATTGCATATTTCACGTTGAATTTTTATTATATTTTTTCAAAATGTCATGTAATTTTCCTGGGTGTAAACTTAACAATATTTAGGAGAGAATGATTACTTGCTCTGTTTGTGTTAATTTCATTCATGTAATGGTTCAATTAGTCTAGACGTACGTTGACGTGCCGTAGCGTACGTACGTTGACGGTGCGGAGTGGCGATTAGTGTAGCTGTCAAACTGCGAAATTTCCGATCTGGTTCCAAGCATCGTATTTGGTATGTGGTGATTTATAAAATTTGTCACATTTATCATATAGGCACGGGTGCATCTCCACAAGAACAATAAGTTTTCCGTCGTCCATTCTCGAAATTGTCTGCATTCAATTTTTGATTATGAATAAATTTCACACGAATTGTATTTCAAAATAAGCGTCATTTGACATTTATTTAATTCCATTTATTTGTTGCATACACAGGAGAGGAACCATATCGCTTTCTCGCTCTATTTCACACCTTTTACATAGGAAGTACAAAGAGCAGAAATATATGTCTAAAAAACGGCCGTAGCTTGACGGCGAGAAACCAAAATTCAATAGATTCGTACGTCCGTCAACGTCTAGACTAATCGTTTGCATTAGTTTCGGTAAGGTGGGTTGAAACGGCCGCCACGTCACGCTACGTTACGTCTAGACTAATTGAACCTTAAAGTGTGGTCTTACTCGAATAATTGCAATTAAGATTGGTACTCAAGGTGGTCTAGGCTAGTATTGCTTAAAGTGTATATAATTTGATGTTGATGTCATCCGTATATTGCGTCAAGTGCGGTCTAATTTTTGAAAGGTAAATCGTGAGCTGGTTGCTCTTCCGGAAAAACTTGATAGTTATGAACATGAAGCCTTATTTGCGACCAACAAACGTGAAACTATTTGACTTATTTGACTTATCTTCAATTCCTCTTTATTATTTTTACGTCATTACTGATTCGGCATTAGCTAACTACAACCATATCACTAGCTAAGGCCGCACTCACACAGGGGGTCAGAGAAGTTTGCTAAATTTCTAAATTTTATCCAAACCGATTTGCAGAAGGCTTAAACGCATATGCGAAAAGCTGTGCCACCGGATGAGCAGCTGGCCGTAACTTTGCGATACTTTGTCACCGGAGAATCCTACTAAAGCTTGGAATACGAAACCAAGTTATCGACAATATTCGTAGTTGTTTTTAAATTTTTATTATTTTAATTTATTAGTTCTTTAGTTATTTTTAATTAGCTAATTTTTCATTTTAATTTTTATATTGTTTAATGTTAGGATTGCCTTAGAATTTGATGGACTGTTGGATCCCCTTCCAAAAAATGTGCACTTAAAGTGCAAATAATTGTAAACAAAATTCTAATGCACAAGGCATAGACATTTGTGAAACAATATAGGTGAATGCATGGTTCTAATATATAAAATAAGATTTTGTCAAAAAACTCCAACAAAAATAATATAATTTACGTTTTGTAGTCCTAGCAAAAACTACGATCGAACAAACCATGCGCAAATTCATAATGCTCTTTTGTAAATACAATACAAAGCATGGCTGATTACAGTCATAATATTCTGTTTTATCGATACGACAACCCGTTGCTTGGTGTCCCCAGTAAATATCAAGGGACACAAGTGTCGCACAAGGAACAAATTCATTCATTCGTAGTCCACAGTTCATTTCTTCGTTTTGCTGGTGAAGCAACAACAAATTTGACGTGTCCCGAGACAAATGTCCCCTGTGTGAGTGCGGCATAAACGATTTCGGGCGATGTTCAGTTTTTACAACAACACTGCCAGTGCTTGAACGATATCTATCGTTAGAAAGTGTATTTTGGACGCATCTAACGACCGATAAACGATTCAGCTGCCATATCAAGCGCGACCCTCATGGCAGAGAGTTGTCTCTGCCTCATGGCAATCGTTAGTAGAAATTTGACGACGAATTTAGACGAAATTAGAATTTCCATAAAGTTTATTCATCCGAAAGTTGGATATAAACGTGAAATTGATTACATATTACAATATAGAACCGATACAATAGAAATTTTATAATGAATAAATCTTTTACTCATAAAAAATTTTATATAAATTACTTACTAATGTTCCGTACTCATCTGCTAGTTCCTCAATTTTGTGTCCCGCGTTAGGGCAGGAACTACATCGGACTCTTTGGAACTTTCCACAAAAAAATTGTCAAAAGTTATTTTAAAATAATTATATCAATACTCGTATGAGATGTGAAAACACACGAATCTGAACATTATATAAAAATGGAAATTGTCTTTAATTTAAAAACACAACCGCATCGCTTGAATCAAATACCGAACTGTAAACAAAATGGTAGAAAAATGTAAACAATAACAGAGAAATGTAAACAATGGGTAGAATTTTTTTTTCTCAAATGGGTAAAAATATTAGTGCGCCATCTATTGTATTGCCGCCCAACAGCACCTTTTGTTTAATAAGAGGCCTGATTAGTCGTACGTTTTCGTAATTGTTTACTTTTTCGAAACTTTTCGGGTTGCAGGGGGTTCAATTGATTATGATGTTGCCAATCTCGTCGAACCATGTTCGAAAGTGGGAATTTTGTGGGCATTTTTTTGATGAATTTTATATTTTAAAAATTCTTTGGATTTCTTTAACTCAAATATTACTAATTAATATAAGTAATTATAGAAAATAAAGTATTATTATTAATTAGTATTAATAATTATGTACTGTTTCTTCGGATTTTAATGGGAAATTCATAATTCATTCAAATTTAATGGCATTAATAGAAATGACAGCTGTGCTCATTGGTGTTGTTAATAATTCTTACAATCATTTGCAAATTTCAAAAAAAGTAAATGGATTACCAAAGTGATTCTAAGATCTTAAATATAATTAGACTCTACTTTGAATGGAAGAATTCAAGGCAAATTAGGCGTTGGCGTGTTCGTCCTATAAACAGAGACCGAGTGAGACATGGTTACTTTAGAAAAGTTTTCATAAGTATAAAAAATGTGGATGGAGGCCAATTTTTTATACACACAAGAATGACTCGTCCTATTTATGATGTAGAAAAGCCACTACAAATCATAGGTGCCGAAGAACGACTGTCAATCACTCTTTTTTAAGTTAAAAAATAATTTTTCAAATGGAATTTTTGAGAACCTAATTTATTTTATTTATATCATACATTTCACGGACTTTATTTTTATTCATATATCAATCAATTCATTTATCAATAAAACAATTTATCAATAATATTCATTTATCAAAAATTCATTCATTATTATTCATTTAAAAGATATGAGATCAAAAAATAAGAAGGCAAAAGCAAACCAATTCGTGGTAGAATGTACTAATTCTATTAGCTTATAGCTGGCTTTGAATTTATTGTACAATAGTTCATTTAGCCGAACAAGCTCAATAAGTCTCTCGTCGTCCATTTCTTGGTAAATATAAATTGAAGTGAAAGCTTCATGTGGCCACTCATTTTAGTTGTCACTTTGTTCGAATTTGAGAGAATTTTTCGAAACGTAACCAAATATCAAAATGATTTTGATATTGCGGGGGGAAATTCTCACAACCACACGAACTGCAAATAGCTTATGAGTTTTGACAGATGAGTTTCGTGTTCGAAAAAGAGCGAACGTACGACTAATCAGGCCTAAAAGGATAAGTTCAAGTGTAAAATGAACAATGCCTTTGACAACTCCAACCATTGATTACAGTGCTAACGATATTATTGGAGAGTTTCCTAATACCAATTTAGCGATCAAATCACTTGCTAACGATACTGTCGTTAATTGCCATATCGCTAGTCGAAAATAAGCCTTATTATTTTAATGATTTTAAGTTGCATGAAGTTCCCTCACCAAAGCAAAATCAACCGCAAAAAAATTCTCGCAGTTCTCGGAATTCGCTGAATGTTTATGCAAATCTTACTGCGAACACTCTAGCGCTTATAAACTTACAGAGCCCAGCTGACAGTGAAAATGAGGCTGGTTCAAACTCGATTCTAAAGGTTGTTTCTAATTTTAATGAAGTTGTGTGCCCGGTGCAAACTGCTTCTAAGGATATTTCGGCTAATGAAGTCTCCTCTCCTGCCATCGTAACTAATTGCACAGGTGTCATGTCCAAAAGTTCTGCTTTGACGCCACACCCACCTATTGGTGGCCAAAGAGCTGTTGATGTTGAAGAATCTTTTGCTGCCGTCGTAACTAACGCCACCGGCGCTATTCCTAAAATACCTGTCGATCCCCTTGCGATTATTGGTTCCGTGAATGTGTCTGATGTGAATGCGGCAATTCTAGGTAGATTTGCTGCCGTTTTCCCACGTTGGATTTCTAAAAAGCTTTTTGTGGTTCAACAGAAAAAAAACAATCTTTGCTTCTCGATTTGCTCCAGATGCAACTTCAGATGATATTCTGGAGCACATATGTTCCCAGTTGAGATTGAACGATTTAGAAATTTCTGTTAATAAATATAAATTTAGGACTCAAAGATATTATTCATCCTTTAATATTAATCTACCTAATCATGTATTGGAACGTGTTTTGATTTCTGATTTTTGACCACAGAATGCTGCTGTGCATGAAGTTTATCTTTTTAAACTGAAGGCAAGTCATGGAAGCGCTGTAGTTCCATCCCAGCGTGCTGTTGCAAAAAACTAAGCGTACATTCCTTTGACATTCTCTATCAAAATGTCAGAGGAATCAAAACTAAATTGAACGACATTTCATTAAAAAGCATTGATACTGACTATAGCATCATTGTGTTTACTGAAACATGGCTTAGATCTGATGTTTTGAGCTTTGAAATATTTTCAAGCAGTTATGTCGTCTATCGTAGGGATCGAAGCCGAATATTAACTAATCTTACTAGAGGTGATGGTGTGTTGATTGCTGTTACTGCGAATTACTATTCGCGTGAAATTCTTCTGGAGGAAGATCTGGAAATTGAGTTCAGCTGTGTTTATGTTAAACTTGCTAATTTCTGCATCTGTATATGCTGCTCTTATATTCCACCCAATGCTGTGGAGATAGTATATGCCGTGTGACAATATATTGCTCTGGGTTGTTTCTATTTGGTTATGCTAATTGAGAGACATTTGACGATGATACAGCGGTTCTTTTACCATCGTCTGACCGTGAATCATATTCAAGTTTCCTGTCTGCTTCTGTACGGCTATACTGGTTTTGTTATTAGCTGCGTGTACTAAGGGTTGAGAAGACGAAATGCTATAAGATGTATTGCAGGAGGCATTCAACTTCACTTATATTAAATTATTTTTTACGAGGAGCAGATATCATCGCTTATGTAAACAGGCGTATTACGATTACATACTGAAAGTTAAATCTAATATACGCCACGATCCTAAAGTTTTCCGCAATTTTATAAACATCAAAGGGTAGAATGCTGTTTTACCCACCTTTATGTAATTTAGGAACATTGAGACTAATATCGCAGAAACTTTTTGTCATTTCTTCGCTGATTATTTCAAATCAACATACCCTTCTTCAAGCTATTGTTTGGATACTTACCCCTACAATGTCTCTTCGAGTGTAAAGGTCCAGCCTGTTATTCACGAATTGAATGTTCTGGCAGCCATTAAATGTATGATGATATTTACACTGACTTCAGTAAAGCATTCGATGTTGTAAACCACAAGCTTCTTATTGTCAAACTGAAGTTATTTGGATTTACTGAACCTCTCTTAAGTTGGATCAAAGTATAGTTTTCAACAATATTGTATCTAAAGAGTTTGATGTGCCATCCGGATTTGCGCAAGCCAGCCATTTCGGACCGTTGCTGTTCCATATTTTCATAAATGATCTTCCATCGGCTATTGTGAACGGAAATTTACTTATGTTTGCTGATGATGTGAAGCCTTTCTTATCCTACCAAAACGAAACTGATGCTTTATTACTTCAGTCTGACATTGATCCCTCAACTTCATGGTGCAACGTAAGCTGCATAGATCTTAATTTAAAAGAGTTCAAACAAATCACATTTGCTCGTGTTTCCTATCCTGTATTCCGGAATTACACTATTGATTCTTGGAAATTGGAGGTAATAGACTCTATTAATGATCTCGGTGAGATTCCAGATCGGAAACTACGCTTGAAACATTCATATTAGTGTCATTGTTAGCAAAGCAAACAGTTTATTGGGCTTTATTAGGCGATGGGCAAAGAAATTTGATGACCCTTACGTAACTAAATTATTGTACACCTCCTTAGTGAGACCAATTCTGGAGTACGCTTCACCGGTTTGGGGTCTATACTATGGCTGCCACATCTCCCAGATTGAATCTGTACAAAAGCAATTTTTACTTTTCTGTCTGGGAAATCTTCAATTGGATAGTTCAGTAAATATACCATCTTATGAATCTCGGTTCAAATTGACAAATCTTCCATCACTCACTAATCGGCGAATAATGTTAAATTCTATTTTTATCTTGAACACTCTGTCCGGTGGTACGAATTCTTATCTGCTAAGCAACATTCATCTTAATGTTCCACGTCGTACGTCGAGACGATATGAGCCTCTTCGCTTAATTTTCTGCCGATCATCTTACCCAGAGTATGAACCTCTTCGCAACGCCTGCTTAGATTTTAATTTAATATATCCTGCTATTAATTTGCGGACTCTATTTGGTTACCGAAACGTAAAGTTTTAAATTACTTATCAACTATCTAAATATCTATGTTTGTATTTTACATTAAACTATGAAGTTTTATGCTTAGTTAAAGTTCTTTTAAATTAAAAAAACAACTCCTCATTAGGTTTCTTAACAACACCTGACTTAGTAGGGGCGTACATAAGTTACACATCGATTGTTGGATTTTTTCATTCGACAAAAGAATATCTCGTTTGTGCTAGATAGTTAACCCAACATATATATTGGTTAAGTACCAATTCATAATATTTAGCGTCAAAAGAGGCGTACATAAAATTGGTGGCCCCGACGTGATATATTATAAGAAGGTTACGTGAATCGTCGAGATGAGCAAACTGGAAGAATGCCTGGAGAAGCAGGACGATATTGCAGTGGCCCTGCAAAGAATCATCAGCAGATTTAAAAACACTGCAAGGGACAGAAGAATCTTGGATTTCATCGAAAGGAAGATCAACGAAATTGATGAACATTGGAAAGATCTTGACAGGTGGGACAACGTGATTAGACAGCATCCGTCAATCACAGAGGAACACGGTTACAATTAGGCCAACATACACGGTGCATTGGGAGAAAAATACCATGCCAGGAATCAAATGGTTACCTGTGTACAATTGTAAAAAGCTAAAGGTGCTGCAGGCAGACAGACAGGAAGTTGGACCATCTACTCAAGCGTCCACTCAAACCGCTCTACTGATAGCAAAGCAAAAAAAAGTTAACAGATATGTTAACACACTTACAAAAATATTTGATGACACGAATGTTCATCCACGAAAATACTACGATAGCAAATTTCCTACTCTCGAAAAGCATTTCAAGAGCATTCAAGATTTACATAACAGGATCTGGAACTGACTGGAAACTATCGACGATGGTACCTACGATTTGGATCAATATTCAAACATCGAAGAAGACACCAGTAACAAAACTCTGCAGTTGCATTTAAAAGCAGGCTCCCGGATTTCAGCATCATCAAATGTCGAAGCAAGCGGAAACAGAGCACTTCCGATTCCGAAGATTGAATTGCCGAAATTTGCTGGGCAGTATTTGTACTGGCGACAATTCTGTGATTTATTCACTGAGTTGGTTCACAATTAGCCGATACTCACATGTCAAAAAATGTGGTATCTTAAAACAGTGTTAACTGGAAAGGCAACAGGACTCATTCAGCATTTCACAAGTACAGAGGCCGACTACGAACAGGCGTGGGAAATAATTAACGATCGCTAAGAAAATCCACGGCTGTTAGTAGATGCAGTCATTAAAAAACTATTGTCGCAGCCAGCCAATAAGCAAGAAACAGTAGCATCAATCAAATTTTTACGTGACACCACAGTAGAAGGTCTACTGGGCCTGACATGTTTAGGTGTAAACACACAAAATTGGGATCTACTATTGTATAATCGACTCAGCAAAACTACACATGCGTTGTGGGAACAATCCATAACAAATCCCAGACAAACTCCCACACTAAAGGAGTTCACAGAGTTCCTAAAGCGACGCTTCCAAGCTCTAGAATCATTAGGAGCAAATTCTGGAAAGTATCAGAATTTAGTATCAGATCGTTTAGATGATTCAGAAGTATCTAAACGATCGGATTCATGCAAATCATTAACCGTTTCAATCGCACCCAAAACGTGCATAATTTGCAACAATCAACATCCCTTATTCATGTGTAGCCAATTCCTACAAATGACACCAAAGTCGCGTTTATTCAGCGTTAAACGCCAAGCTCTGTGTCAACTGTTTAAAAGGTTGACATTTGGCGAAAGATTGCCTTTCCAGATATTAAATGTAACAAAACGCATAATACTCTATTGCATTTGGGCAGTAAAAAATCAACAGAATCTTCGAACGTACAGGCAATCAGCGACAAACCTAAAGGGGGATCATCGAGACTTCACACATTGACACAAGCAAGCACAAGCACTTGTGGTTCATCACCACGTTCGATTATCCTACGGTTATTACCAAAACAACACTGTTAAGCACAATTCTATTAAAGGTAAGGGATAACTGGGGACAATATATCAATTGCCGCGCAGTTTTAGATAGCGGTTCAAAAGAAAATTTTATTACAAGCCGTCTAGCGACAAAGCTAGGCATGTATAAAATCCCACATTTAAAGGATATTGCAGGGATAGGACAGACACGTCACTGTACAACTGATCGAATATATATATACAAATAAGGTCCGGAATAACAGAATTATCGACAAGGTTAGAGGTACAGATTTTACACAAAATTGTGTCAAACCAGCCCACTCAACCAATTGATACAGGATGGCCAATTCCAAAGAATCTGCCACTTGCAGATCCACAATTTTCAACGCCTGCATCGATCGATCAGCTAATTGGAGCAGGACTGTTCTACAATATATTGTGCGTGGGACAATTTAAATTGAGAACCGAACTTCCAGTTCTTCAAAATACACTCTGCGTTTGGGTTATTGGAGGTGAATTCAATAACAAGAATTCACAATTGACAAAAATAACTTGTGGAATTAGCAGTGAAACCAAATTAAATGAAGCCGTTGAAATTTCTTGGCGAATAGAGGAGTGTGATGCTCGGACTGACGTCTTAACTACATCAAAACGATGTATATCGCATTTCAACCACAATGTTGAACGACATTGCTATGGTCGATATATCGTACGGTTACTATTTGATAGAGAACCCAGTCAACTAGGTGATTCAAAGCATACAGCCCTTCAGCGCTTCCGCGCAATTAAAAGGAAATTTGAAAGAAATGACGACTTCAAAAGGCTATACGTACAGCTCATGCGTGAATATGAAGCCTTGGGCCACATGAAAAGGGCGAATCTTGAGAAAATCGAAAAGCCATTTCTTTCTCCCTCATCATGGAGTGCCCAAACTCGACAGTATTTCACTAAACTTCGGGTGATATTCGATGCGTCAGCGAAAACTTCATCGAATTACTCACTGAACGATGTCTTGTCAACAAGACCGAACATATAAGCTGATCTATTTACAATATTGCTTCGTTTTCGATTGCCGACGTATGTTTTTACTACCGACATTGAAAAAATGTATCAGCCAATATGCGTGCATTCATTGGATCGGAAGTGTCAGCTCATCTGGTGGAGAGAGAATCAATCGCTACCATTACAGTGCTATCGACTAAACACTGTAAATTACGGCACAACCTGTGCTCCTTTCTTGGCAATTCGGTCCCTTAAACATTTAGCGGAACAAAACAGTGACAAATGCCCACTAGCATCTGAAGCAATAAAAAACTTTTATGTAGACCACGGCCTATGTGGCAGTGACAGCCTTATCGTCATACTGGATACGCAATCCCAACTAATCAATCTGTTGCAAGCATCAGAGTGCATTCTACGCAAATGGTGATCAAACAACAAACGGTCACTGCAAAATGCTCCAACTGAGCAAAGGATTCCAAAAAGATCAAATCTTTCTGACGTTTCTCGCATCTTTGATTCACTTGGATTCATTGCGCCAGTAGTAGTCACAGCGAAAATCTTTTTGCAAAAATTATGGCGGTTAAAACTGGATTGGGATGCCGCAATTCCTCAAGATCTTCATACCTACTGGGAAAACTTTAAGAGTAAATTATAAGAACTGGAGAAGATTTCAATTCAGCGTCATGTGTTTAGTCACCAAGCATCGAAGAACTTTCAAGTCCACACATTTGCAAATGCTTCTGAGCAGGCCTAGGGCGCCGTATCATACATCAGGAGTGTCGATGTGATGGGCACGATTCGGATAAGATTCCAGTGTGCAAAATGAAAGGTTGCACCCATTAGTCTTCCGCGATTAGAACTCTGCGCAGCGAAATTAGCCGTAGATCTAATGGGAAGAATTCAACAAGATTTAAATATTACCCAACCAAGAACAGCAGTTGAGTCTGTCCACAGATAAATTTTCTCTTTATTAATAAAAAGAAAATTTATCTGTGGACAGACTCAACTGCTGTTCTTGGTTGGGTTCAATGCAAGCTCAGCAAATTATCATACCTTTGTGGCTAATCGAGTAGCTTCAATACAAAGAAACACGCTGCCCAAACAATGGAGACATGTAGAATCCCATTAAAATCCTGCTGGTATAGGGTCCAGTGGTGTGACCCCAGAAAAAATTGCAGCTAACAGTTTTTGGTTTTATGGTCCCATATTTTTACACGGATCCGAAGGACAATGACCTTCTCAACCCGCAAAACACGAAGAATGATATATAGAGCGTCGCAATAACATCAAAGCAGTTTTGACATCGCATTTCAATTCATCAGAAGATTTATTAACAGGGATTAAACACAGCCACTCATTTAGGCGATTACAGAGAATCGTGGCTTACATGCTTCGTTTTGGCAGCACATTAAAGTTAAGAACATATACGGCAACACCAAATTCAACTGAAATGGGAAATGCTCTTCTTTGCATTATTAAAATAATGCAACAGAATGAGTTTGGAGACGATATAAAAAACCTCCCCCAACACAAATGCGTCAATCGAAGCAGCTCGTTAAGCAGTTTGGCACCTTTTATGAGTGAAGATGGCCTTTTAAGAGTAGGGGGACGCCTTGAATCAGCTCTGCTAAATTTTGGTTCAAAGCATCCAATTGTTCTACCCTACCGCCACCGTGCAACCAAAATGTTAATAAATGATCTACACAAAGAACACCATCATTTAGGACCACAGACAGTCTTGTCTATCGTTAGACATCCATTTTGGCCAATAAAAGGGAAAACACTGACTCAATTGGTTGTCCAAGGTGTATTAGATCCTCAAGGATGCAGCCAAAGCTACTCACACAATTAATGGGCAATTTATCAGCAGATCGTGCGCAACCAGTATGACCATTCATCAATGCAGGAGAGGATTCTTTGGACTCATTTTGGACTCATTTGACCAGTTTGGACTCATTTCAAACTTCGCGGTAAACTGCTGCAAAAGGCTTATGTAGCTGTTTTTTGCTGTTTTGCTACAAAGGCGGTTCACATGGAACTTGTGAGTGACCTAACCACAGAAGCTTTCTTAGGGGATCTCCAAATTTAGGGTTTAGGGGATCTTTCCCAGATTAAATAAAATTTAAATAAGTATATTACGTCCCATACAAGTTTCTTATTTTTAATATTATTTCCCACAATCAACGCTGCCACGTTGGTTTCATATTTACTAACAACGCTATAAGTTCACCTTTATGTTTTCGCGCCTAAGGCAGGGTGATATATAATTTAAAATTTTGCAAACTTTTTTTGAAAGTGCGTTTACTTGATCACGAATTTTATCTATTTGAAGAGCTAAATTGCCTCTCAGAGACCTATCCCATAGATAAATTGCCCATAACTTGATTCCCGCGAAACCAACCTGGCAGCATATTCGCGTGTCTACCATATTTTTTCTCTAAGAAAATTTGATTTAAATTAAAAGCTTTATAAATGTATCCAAATTTTAAGCTGTAGTGAAAAATTCGACGGCGAAATTGTCACAGCGCTGTATAATGAACTAATATATGAATCTAAAAAAGTACGAATCGGTCAAAATTCACTTTAGTAAGAACAAAAATTACATGAGAATGAGTGTCCCAATTAAAATAATCTATCCTGTGGATGAATGTTTACACATACAACATAGGAATTTTCGAAGTCTTCGAAACTGCATCTCAAAAGTTAATAAGAATGTGTGCACTACCAAAAATTACGAAGTTTACTAAACTTGATAGAGGTTTGAAGCTTACACATCCAAATTAATATATTAATTTATTAATTGTTTTTTAAAATGACGAAAAGCTTGGAATTAATATTTATTGCCGAATATCGTCAAAATTTGTGGGTCTTAATACGAATATCCAAAAATTAAATTAGTAGTGAAGAATCTCAGCAATGTTGCAATTAATATAAATATTAACATTAACATTTTTATATCCTATTCCCTTTAAAAAAGAGATAAAGGATATATTAACGTTGATACTAAATTTGTAACGCAGTGAAGGAGCTACAGTGGATGTAGAAAGTTAATATATATTCTGGCCCAGAATGATCCCCTGGGTCTGTCTGTCTTTCTGTGGAAATCACGATTACAAGAGAACGAATGAAGCTACGATCATGAATTGTATTATATGTATGAATATTTCGTGTTACGATGGGCTGGTTGGTATTGAAAATGGGCCAAATCGGACAACTTCCACGCCCACTTTTGGCATTCATTGTGAATTAAATCGCGGTTAGAGACCAATTTCTCAGCTCCGAGTACGAACTTAGAGGTGAAAGTGTATATCCGAGCGTACTTCCTCATTTAAAAATAGAATCCCAAAAATGGGCGTGGTCCGCCCACTAGAAACAAAATTCATACAGGCGTACAAGCGTAAAAATAGAGATATTGACTTGAAATTTGGCACAAATATTGAATCATGTCATCATAAGATGGGTGGTGTTGAAAATGGGTGAAATCAGGAAACTGCCACACCCACACCTCAATTAGAACTGTTTCACAAAGAAATGAGCGTTGAAAATAACAAATAAGGCATTAAATTTGGTTCGAATGTTCTCTGTAATCACAGGCTGGTTACAAATGTAAATATAATAATTCAGATATAAATATATAATATATTTATTTAACCCGCCGACATTTTATCAGAACATTTTATTAGAATTTATCAAGAGATTCGGGAATATGGGATAATAAGCTTCGGTCAGCCCGAAGATAACGTTCTTACTAGTTCGTATTCTTTGAAATTTATGAATGACACGCAACAGAGATAATGAGATAGGAAACTCTTTACCCACAAAAAAATGTGGCAAAAAAAAACCAATATTTAACACGACCGAAACTCACGTACAGGGGTTATATATATGTATGCGTAATTCACCATATTAAATGTCACGTATGATATTTCATGAAAATATGTAAACAGTTCGCATCGACGGCTTGATTTGAAAGCACGTTTTGTGATCTGTTGTGAAGTGAAGGTAATAAGAAAAAGAGTCACGAACAAGAATTTAAATTCTATAAGTTCTATAAAGTAGGTTCGATAAAGTTCAAGTAAAAGAAAATATTAATACGTCAAAGTAGAACATAACACGGGCTTCAGACAGAATTCGGATGATCGTATAGCCTTTGAGCTGGCCAACATCACTGGTGTCTTATTTTCATGTCACCACAAATCCCAAAAACATTCCAAAATAGAATAAAGTGCTAATGAATATTTTGGAATCCTGTAGGAAAGAACAACAAGAAAGAGTTACAAAAGGAAATGCACGGTAACAGCAAGGAACAATTTTTGGGAGCGTTGGAAGGCAAACAATTAATTTGCAATCAAGATAGTATAAAGCAGCCTACACAAAATATAAATAATCATGTGAAAGACGCCACTTAATTCGAAAAAGAAATTGAAACAGGCGCGCCTAACAAATTATTCAATTCACAAGAACTCAGTCATCGAAGTAAAATCAGGTTCCATACTTTTTAAAATTTACGGTAATTCTATTAAATATTTCATTTTTCGTCGTAATCGATTAATATATTCAATTCTTTCAGATTTTCGTTGATTTTAATGAGCGAATGCGCGAATGAGCTAAACTTTCCTCTAGTTCTAACCAATTCAGAACGCTTAACAATTTATGGTAACTCACCAAGCATTATAATAATGTCACCTCCCAAACCGGAAACAGTTTTCATAGAAGAAAGTTATCAAGATAGCACCTCCATGGAATCAGAGCCTCTCCTGCATGAAGTTTTCAAAAATGGCAATGAGACTAAATAATTTAAAACGTATAGAAAGCGCGAAGTAATACAAAAAGTAAAAACAATATAATGGTCGAATTCTAATTAATTTTGAATATTTTCCTTTCTAGAAAAGAAGCAGCAAAAAAGTGAAGAGAAAACAAACGCAAAAAAGACAACGGAGGAAACAGTATCAAAAATGGAAGTAGCCGAAAGGAATTTATTTGATGAGAGCAGTAGTAGTGAAACGGACGAGAAAGGTTAAAACCTCGAGATGACAAAGGAAGTAATGTGGGCTTAAAGAGATTTATTTAATAAATCACCAGAATTTGATATACTTCCCAATCCTGATGGACGATACGCGTAATCAAACACTAATCGATACACACTTTCAGAGGAAACAACTGTTGAAAAGATTAGATTAGAGACCTGCTTGTGTTCGTCGTTTGGATAGAGAATTGGTAGCAAAATTTTAGTGAATAATTTTCGTAATTGAATTTAATTTATTTTTGAAAGATCATGTGCTTTAATATATTTACTTTTAATCATTTAATAATAAAATTCTAAATAGTATTTAAATGTATGTACGTCAATTTTTGTATTTGTGATTTCTTCTTACCCTTCTACCCTTTGGAAGCATGTTCGCAAGTCCCCAATTCTTATATTTTTGCTTAAATTTATTTAAATTTAAAATTTTTTTAATACTCTTGCTTTATAATATAAGAATTGAATTTTTAAGTTGTTTTAGCTCAATTAATATGTTACTTTAATTAAGCTAAGTTTATTATTAATTGTTAAGTTAGTTAACATTTTTATAAAAATTGTGTAAATACTTTTATATAACTATGTGAACATTATGTGCATTTCCATAGGTTCCCCAGGAGGCCTATTTCACCCTTACAATAAATAAATATTTCATTACATTATATGAAGTTGATATCGAATGATATATACAATGATTTCAATAAAACGTACAAAGTTAGAAGTTAAATAAATTGAGCCCAGTTAGACAGTTATATTGGTATAATATTACGGTTTTCCAATTGGCACTAGAACTCTCGATTGGAAAACATCAGCAACTACTTGAACATCTTACCGTGATCCATCGGTGGCAGCATCCGGAAACCTGAACACGACCTCATCGCCTGGACATCCTGCCTGGGAGCACCCTCGCACACGTGGCATATTATTTTATTATTAGAAAACACGAAGTTTATGAATTTATAAATTTTATTAAAATTTTTTTTAAATTTACCGCGCACGTAAGTTGTGGTGGAAAAATGTATGAAAAAATCATTGGGAGGTGAAGAATAAATTAAGGCATGCCAATTCAAACAATTTTATTCATTCGCTTTTATACGAATTTCTCTTAAGGATGAATTCATCACAATAATGTTGAAGAAATAAGTACGCAAAATATGTTATAAATTATGTAAATTATTCATATAAATGATGTAAACCATGCTCTACATATTTTTAATATGAATACCTAATATATTGAATTGAACTAAACTATTCAGGATAGAAATAAAACTTACTTAAATAATAACAGTAACTCAAAGTGGAGTTAGAAATTAACAAATAATTGTATTAGTTCACATTATTATTACACATTATTATTATTATTATTATTATTATTATTATTACATTATTATTTACATTACAAAGTAAATTAAATTGACATATTCTTTTATTAGCTTGTTATTTAAGTCACACCATTTCGGAAATTATTAAAACTAAGCACTAGAACTAAGATGTTCGGTTTTTTCCATATAAAATTTTTAAATTAATTTAAATTAATAATATTAATTAAATATTAATTTAAAGCGAATATAGAACTTATAAAGTATTTACAATGAGGTGTTATATTAAAACATTGGTACTAGAGCTTGAATAACTTGGTGTACGATTAGCAAATATGATGATTTAAAACACAGTTTTGCACTTGGTTTCAGGTTAATGTGAATAAGTAATGCGCTAAATTCCTTTAAGTGAATTGTTTTTAGTATTAGTTTAATTTACTTTATCCTCTTAGGTAGAGTTATTTCTATTAAGCAAGTCATTTTTAATTTTTGAATCGCTAACCTTACACGCAATATCGTTTCATTTGCCTTTGTTTTGTTATATGTACAAAAGAAAAAGATTTTCGCTAATAAATTAATACTTATATCAAACAATATATAAATACACAGCATATACACAAGTTGAACTATAAAAGTGTACATGAAATTTAATTCAACACTATATATGGATAACTAGGTTGGAATCTCAAAACAAAGGTGTTGGGATATGTAGACGGGATTGCCAAAAGGGTCTGAGGCTGAAAAGTTTTTTGGGAACGAAGTTTACAATTCCAAGAATTGTTCTGATTTGTTTGGGAACGTAACTTCCGATTTCCAGGAATTTCAACTAACACTAACGCCAATCAGAGCTGCATTTTGCCAATCTGTCAGAAGTTTCCTATCTCGTTATCTCTGACACGCAACTAACATCAGCCGTCAACCATCCAGAAATTAAAGTCATCAAAAATCAAAGTCAGCCAGTAAAAAAACAAATGAATATAAATTTAAAAAATCATGTAACATTAACTTAATTAATTTTTTCCAAAGAACATTGTAAAACTGAATGCATTTACAACTTAATTAAAAAAAAGGAAAGAACGTAAATTAAAAAATTAATGTAACATTTTTTATTTTTTTTTTCAAAGAACAAAAGCAACTAAAAATCGAAGTTTTAGTGGTAAGCGGGTATTGATTTTCCCTGGATTCATAAAAGGAGATAATTACTGGAACACTCCGTTGCACACAGCCTTGGGAAGCCTAAATAATTCCAAAAAACTGCTCTCTGGCATGGCGTAAACATCCTTGGAACATCGCAGATTGCGTCTCCTTAATCGCAATCTATTCGTTCTTCCAGAGTTCGAGGGAATGAAGAAGCGACGACGAACGGAAAGTTCGGGAATTCTTTAGAATTTATTTATATATTTTTTTCTTCCTTTTTTTACAGGATTCTAGTAATTCAAACAATTGCCAATCACTCTTTCAAAGTAAAATATTGTAAACAAAAGTTTGACACATCGCTAAAACTCGTCGTTATAGCGAGTAGAACTAAAGAGATTTTTAGATTTTTCGCGAACTTTCGCGAAAGCGGCGTGTGACCCGAAAACGCAACTACACTAGAGATCATATCAAAAACATTAGGAACTTGCCAGCTTGGTCAAGAACCTTCAATGCTATTGGTTCTAGGGTATAATTACCTGCCTTATACCTAGGGTATAATTTGCTGCGACAGCTGTCAATCGTATCTAGAAATTACTACATTTTAAAATAAAAGTGACAAATAAACAGACTAAAAGTAACATCAAATTTAATTGTTTCATTAAATTATTCACAATCCAGTGATCGAACCTGAAATATTCACAAGGGAATTTTCAAATAACGTATCAATTAGTGTCAGAAGTGGGATTGTTGAATAATATCCTACTATGGTGAAATTTGCTGAATTAAGAATTATGAAGAGAAGAGTTGGAGGCTCGTATATAGCCTATAACAGGTCAGAAGGCAGATTTGCAAGCACGTTTGCGTGAGGCAATGGAAAGCGCCGGCGTTAATGTAAAAGAACATTAATTCCGTCTTGATGCAACAGGAGCATCATCAAAAGTCGAAGGGCAGCTGCCAGAGCCGCAGCAGTCCCTACATATGGAAGAGCAAATAAAAAATAATACCTCATAATTACAGCAGCAGCTAACGCGAACTAAATAAAACTCAGCGCAGCTGCAGGCATGGCAAGATAAAATGGAGGATTAACTGCAACAACTAGAATCAAAGATTTTGCGTCTTGACAGAGAAATGGCGTCCAGTGGGCCAGTAAGAGCTATCAGTTAAACGATGTCAAAGGCTCCAACTTTTGACGAAACGATACTATTCAAAAAATTCAGGATGCAGTTTGAATCCACAGCACAAGCCAATCACTGGAACACGGCAGATAAAGTAGCTGCCTTAGTTGTCCCTATCCGTAAGAAAAAAGACCGTCAGAAAAAAGCTTTCCGGACGGAATTATTTAATCAGTGTCAGAGAGCTAACGAGTCACTGCAGGAATATGCAACAGACATAGGCGCCACGCTCATTTGGCTTATGCCGATTCACTAGCTGAAGTGATTGAGACGTTCAAGATCGAAGCAATTGTCAGAGGAATACGGAATGTGGATAATAGACACGCAGCAAATATCGAGACAATGAAAACGTTTGCTGAAATAGTTTCATATGCCTTGACGCAAAAACAGCTAGTCTCCTAAGCAAGCCAGTACATATCGTTCATCGACTGGAGCTCGACCAAAGCGAATACATGGAAAAGTTCATGAGAGATATCTGGAAGATGATCACAGATTCGCGCAGAGGTTCCGGGAATAAATGTTACAATTGTGGAAAGGCAGGGCACTTCATAAGAGGGTGCAGGGTATCTCGATACAAAAGTCGGAAAAAATCTCGAAACAAAACGGAAGAAAGGCAGGCGCCGGAGATGGGAACGGCGCTACGAAGCAAGAACAACCGTTAAACTAAAACGGGCCAGCCGCAAGGGGCGAAAGCTGGTCCCACCTACTGATTACCCCACTATCTCTGTTTCACAGATACATCGGAATAACAACAACCTTACGGCAAATGGATACGGGCGCAACACCCTCCATTATTAGATAAGATCATGCAGGAGGTGACATAGAGCCACTGATTGCTTGCAAATTACGTACAGCGGGGGAAGAAGCCAAGATTAGTGGAAAATTGGAGCGTACCCTGCAGATGGGAACGCTTGAAGTGCATCACACATTTTTAGTGGCTGCAATAATAGATGAGGTAATTATAGGTGTTGACTTCATACTGGCCCATGGCCTAACCCTAAATTTGAGAGAAAAAATGCTGGCATTCCAGAATATGAACATACGCTTAAACACAGGCTAAGGAATATAAGGAATGTGAGTCACCAACAGCAGATTCCAGCAAAGTACTAAGCAATCTTATGGGCACGTGTGGATGGAGATTGTGGAACTCGCAACTAGTTCGTACCACTTGTGGTAGTAGAGAGAACACTACCACCTTGTCTAGTACCTTGTGGTAGTAGAGTTCGTTGGACGAACTCTTGTACACACTAGCAATAATGAATGCATTCCAATTCGGGTAGTTAATGGGCTCACAGGACCGATCAGTCTCAATCAAGGCGAGGTGATAGGACAATGCCAAGCAGCGGAAGCTATGATTAATAGCGATAACTCTCCCCAAAAATGCGACATTTGCAAAGGAAGCAGAAAATTTTCCATCACCACAAACAAATGGTTGAGTGAGTTAAGTGGGGAAGAATGAATAAAAGCAAAACGCCTATTAGAGAAATATAGCTCCATATTTACCAATGATTACAATAAATTTGGACGGACTACTGTTGTGCAACATCAGATAGAAACAGGCGACGCAAGATCGGCAAGCTCCGCGCAGAGTTCCACTGGCAAAACGAGAATAGGCGGAGAAAATAATAAAAGAGATGCAGAGTGATTGAACCTTCAACGGGTCCATGGAGCTCACCGGTCGTGTTAGTTAAAAAGAAGGATGAAAGTACACGTTTTTGTGTCGACTATCGAAAATTGAATGACGTCACCAAGAAGGACAGCTACCCACTGCCGCGAATAGATAACACTTTGGGTACATTATCTGGTGCGAAATGGTTTTCAACGTTGGACTTACAAAGCGGGTACTGGCAAGTGGAGATCGAGAAATCTGATCGTGAGAAAACTGCCTTTAGCATTGTAGGTGAATTGTGACAATTTTCCGTAATGCCATTTGGATTATGCAATGCGCCAGCGGCTCTTGAACGTCTGATGGAACACGTTCTATAGGGATAACATTGGAAGACATGCTTAGTGTATCTTGATGCCCATTGTCATGGGTATGAATTTTGATGACCACCTCAAAAATTTGGAAGAAATCTTTAGACGAATTTTCTCTCCCGCTCTGGGGTTAAATCCAAAAATGCGTTTTATTTACAAAATAAATAACTCACGTAGGCCACAAAATCACTACAGATGGAATTCACACGGACGAAAATAAAATAAAATCAGTAAGAGAATGGCCTCGTCCTAAAAATGTTCCTGAATATTGGGGTTTTCTAGGACCATGTACCTATTATCGACGCTTCGTAACTGGATTTGCCAACGGTGCCCGAAGCTTACGTAACCAGGCAATGAAGAATTGCAATTGTACATGGAAGATGGAGGAAGAGAATATTTTCCAGTAGTTGAAAAAGTTACTCTGCACAGCTTCAATGTTAGCATAACCAGTTCCTGGCGAAAAAAATATCTTGGATACAGATGCTAGCGTACATGGAATAGAAGGTGTGCTCTCACAGATATTCGGTGGCCTGGAAAAAGGAATTGGCAGAGTACTCGGAAAGCCAGAAAGGAACAATTTCGTAACCAGACGAGTACTATTGGCAGTGGTGGAATGCGTCAAACACTTCCACAAATATCTTTACGGACAGCATTTTCTCTTAAGGACAAATCATGTAGCACTCAGATGGTTGCAACTGTTTAAAAATCCCGAGGGGCAGATTGCGCGCTGGATAAAAAGACTTAAAAACTATGACTTTGAAATACCATACCGCAAGGGCGGGCTACGTGCATGCTGATGCACTATCTCGGCGCCCTTGTGCACTAGAGCGCAAACATAGTTGTAAGGTTGAAAGATGTAAAGAAATAGTCTGCGACTAACAAACTTGCAACCCGAAAAAGAATGGGAACCTAGTGCCATAAGAGATTACCAACTCAGAGATAAAGATTTAGTCAGGGTCATGGATGCCATCGAAATAAACCAGAGACCAATAAAATAGGAAATGTCTTCAGGAAGTCCATTAGAGAAGGCATACTGGATGCTACAGGATGGGACAGCCTAAAGCTAATAAATGGAGTACTGCATCGCCCACACAAGCAAGGATGGTAAAGATACACGAAATTTGATTATCGTGCCGAGGTCCAGAATTGCAGACGTATTGATGGAACTCCAAAACGGACCAAGTGGAGGGCATCTCGGTGTTACAAAGACAATAGAAAAGATCAAACAGCGATTGTATTGGGCAAATTACAAAGAATAACTTGCAGAATGGATAAAAAATCATGGTGCCCAATTTATAATAACTAAAGGTCCGAAGTCTTGAACTAAAGGCAAACTGCAGCAGTACAATACAGGAGCATCATTCAAACGCATCGCAACGGATGTAGCGGGACCATTTCTGACTAGTGCCTCCGGGAATAAATATGTGTTGATCATAATGGATTGGTTCAGTATGTGGCCTGAAGTATACCCCCTATCAAACCAAGAGGCAAAAACTGTGGCCGAAGCCTTTGTTCAGATTGGGTCAAAAGATTTGGTGTACCAATTGAGTTGCACTTCGATCAGGGAAAGAACTTTGAGTCTGTCACATTTCAGGAAATGTGCTCATTGTTGGGAATCAAGAAATCTCGAACGACTGCAATTACACCCACAATCAGACAGAATGGTACAAATATTCAATCGTACACTAGTGGAATATTTGCGCAGGGTAGTGTGCAAATGTCAACGTAATTGGGATAAGCACATTCAAATGTTTTTAATGGCTTATCGACCGGTAGTCCACGAAACTACAGCACACTCTCCCACGAGGGTTATTTTCGGAGCAGATTTGATTACCATCAGACCTCAAATTTGGCAGATGCAATTTAATTAATTTGCTTAGTTCAATGCATAAGATACATTAAATATATGTATTACACGGAATAATTTATTTACATAGAAGCCGATATTTTGCGTTCTCATTTCTTCAACATAATTGTGGTGAATTTATCCTCAGGAGAAACACTTAAAAAAGAAAACGCAATTAAATACTGGCGTTGACATACCTTAATTAGTCATTGACCTCGCAATTGGGTTTGTCAATTTTAGTGTTACCTGTTTGTGAGGCACGTAGTGCTTTAACGACTTATAAGCAATCGTATTAAAGTAGTGTTGACGGCATTCTGGATTGTGGAATAAACTAAATCTTAATGTTAATTATTAAAAAATATTATACCAATATATTATTATTGCTGTATGAGCTCCAAACTACTTTACGTTTATCAATTTCAATGTTTTCGATAATTTATATGCAGTATATAGAACATTTTTAATTGAAGCATTTCTTTATATATGATGTTATTGAAATTGGGATGTGAAATAATAGAAGTTTTAAACCCAAGGTTTTTGTTAATTGCTAAAAAATCTAATAAATTAATATTTTAGTCTTGCTGCGTAAGCACCAAACTACTAAGAAGTATTGCAAATTTCACAATTTTGCTGGATACAGCAATTTGACTCACTTTTTATTGCAATTCCAAATGCTTCAAAAACTTCTAAGCCATATCTACATAATTTTTGGTTAAACAATTTATTTCCAGATTGGATTATTTTAATTGGGATATTACAAATATTAATATTTACTAAAGTGCATTTTGTTAATTTCGTGTTTTTTTAATTTCATTCATTAATTCACTATAAACCACTGTGACAATTTGGACATAGATTTTTCCACCACAGGTTAAAAATTGGATAAATTTTTAAAGACTTTAATTAAATTAAATTTTCTTAAAGGAAGAAATTTGGTATATTCGCGGATATGTTGTAATTTTGGTTGCGCGGGTATTTTAAAATGATGGACTGTTTATCTACAGAATAGGTCTCTGATAGGCAATTTAATCTTCAAATGGATAAAATGCGGAACCGAGTAAATGTATCTCCTGAAGAATATTGCCAAAATTGAAAGCTGTATATCGCTCTGCCTTATGCTCAAAAACGTTGCTAATGAAGTTGCAACTTTATTACTAAATATGAACAATTTTCAAGAAATTATGTTAACGTGGATCAAAATCATATTGAGGAGTTGGAGGCACCAAGTCAGAGATTATCTCTGCACCAAATGGAACATGGTGAGCTTATGCGACACAAGCGTCGGCAACGCTCGCTAATACTGAGCAGTTTACTTAATAAAAAGAAGCGCGTGTTTAAAGAATAAGATTCGGATAAGAGATAAAGAGATAGGTCACGCCCAATTAACCACACGAAAAGGAGACTTGACGTCTATTTTTCATACATTGTTTAACAACATGTTTCACCGTGCTTAAACATATGTGGTGTGATGTGAATCGTATGTAACGATTGTAACGAAGTCTCATAGAACTGTATATACCTCAGCTCAATTTCAGCATAGAGCTGTAAATACCTCAGCAAAAATTTATCAAAAGGTCCAGTAGACTATACCATATTCACCAAACCTTAGACGCTTAAAAACCGAATCACCTTCTATTCGAGCCCATGTTTTGATTGATCTTGACGCGAGTACGCGTTTCCTAAAAAATAAGTACCAAACTCCAGCTTAATTTATACCAATCTGTTATTGTATAGAGTAAATGCATTAGGATTAGCGCGAAGTGTCCTATCTCTTTATCACTGTACTCAAATGACAACCAGAGTTATTATGAAAAATTGTTGACAAAATTAATTGTGTGCGCAATATTATTAAGAACTGTCATATGTGCTATAACTATCAGAGGTTGTCTTTGATAACTATGGTGAACTCCGCGTACATAAACGCAAACCTTGGACGTGACTTTCGGTCAGAGATAACGAGATAGGAAACTTCTCTAACTACAACTCTGATTTAAGGTAGGGTTAGTGACTTTCAGACCCAAACAAACAATGGAATTCCAGGAAATCGATGTTACAGACCCAAACAATTCGCGGAATTGCATGTTACGGACCCAAACAATATTTGAGTCCCCAATGACATTTCGGTCTAAAATTCCCACCACCTTTGTTTAGATATTCCAACTTAGATATTGAATTATAAAATTAAATTCTATTTCATGTACACTTTTATGCTTTAATCTATGTACATGCATTGTGTTCATACTTTGTTTGATGACAATAATATATCTAATAATTTACGGCAAAAACATTGCGCTTTTGTAAGCATGAGGAAATAAATGAAATGAAATTTCATGCAATAATTTAGTGATTCGCAAAAATGGAGTGACTTATTTAATGGGGCAAATAATTCCAAAGAGGGTAAAATAAATTAAACAAATATTTAAAACAATTTACTTAAACAAATTCTGCATGTTGCTTTATTAACATTACCCTAAATCCAAGTGAAAACCTTGTTTTGATTTTCATGTTTACTAATCACTCGCCAAACAATTTACCGTATATGTGTTTTAATAATCTTCACCTTAAATTAAAATATTGTTAATATTTTACGAGAATATAAACGAAATTAAATGTGGTATAACGTTTTAATTAGCATTTAATAAGCATTCATGTCAATTTTACAATATAAGTGATGGTAAAATTAATGAAACAAATATTTAAAAGAATTTATTTAATAATGTATTATTAATAATAATGTGAATTAATGTAATTATTTTATATATTCTATCTTCATTTTGAAGTAATATAAATAATTTAACAGTTTATTTTTCTACCCTGAATAGTTTAGTTAAATTCAATATATTCAGTAATCACATTGAAAATATATACGAAATGATTTATTTGCGTTTACTTGCACACATCTTAGTTTTTCAATATAATTGTGATGAATTCATCCTTATAAGAAACTCTTAAAAAAGAAAATGCATATAAATACTGGCGTTGGCATTCCTTAATTATTTTTTGACCTCACAGCTAGATTTGACCATTTTAGTGTTACCTGCTTATGCGGCTCGTAGTGTTTTAAGTACATTTTTTAGCATTCATATGAAAACAGTGTTGCCTGCATTTTGTAATTTGGTATAAACTAAATTTTATCGTTAATTATTAAATAAAGAATCATTAAACCAGTATATTAAACCATTATAGCTTGCTAAATGAGCCTGAAACTACTTTTCAATTTAGAACATTTCATTATTTTTGGTATTGAACAAGATTATGTGGGTCACATTTGTTTGTAATATCAAAGAATTCAATAATATATATACGGAATTTTGGTAGTCTTCAGTTCAAACATTTACTTACGTGTTGAATTATTGAGATTGTTACGTAAAACATACTCGCATAATTTATGTACACGCTTCAATACGTTTCATTGGTTTCGTATTTTTCAAGTTTCTTTTTTTAATTTAATTTGCAGCGCTGGGCCTTTTTCGCTATATATTTTTTCACCACTATTTTTAAATTTGCAAAATTTAAAAAAATTTTAAACATTCCATGGATTTCTTATTTTGCTAAAAAATGCCAAGTGTGCGAGTATGCAATAAAGTTGGATGTGCAGGCGGTGGTCACTTCTTCAGGTTTCCGGACTCTGCCAAGCGGCCGCAAGTGTTTTCCAATTGGAATCTCCAGTTGTTCCAATTGGAAAACCTACAATGTTAGATTTAGGTAATAATGTATAGCTCTGATATGGAAATTTTTAATTTGAATAACCAACATTCTAATCCAAATGAGAGTAGAAATATTTGTGATCTGCATTTGTTTAGAAGTTATAGCTCAACAAAATAAAAGAGCAATTAATAAAAATCAGTATCAAACTGTTGAAAAATTTCTAAATCAGAGTTATACACTGCATGCTAGGTACAAATAGGTATAGGTAATAGGATTATTTGTGAATGCACTCTTTATATTTGCTTCGTTTTAACTCTTCAACTGTGCTTAACTAAATTTAACTGTGCTTAACTAAATTTATTTAACTACTAACTATGCAGCATTGTATCATAAATAATCACCAACATCCATTAACAATTATAAAATGTAACACCGTAACAATCATTTTAAATTTCATATATATTAACGTTTGTGAAATGTTTTACATATCATTGAACAACTTTAATTTCTTAACAATTTGTTATGTATATCTAATAAAATAAGTGTGCATTGTATATTTGTATATGGGTGTTATAGGCCTACTGGGGAACCGGACATCCAAAAAAACCGGTAACGCGCCAATGTGCATACCTCTTGGGTGGCGTGGAAGTGCACACAGCCCTCTGATGAAAATTTTATGTTTCCATTTATTTACTATAGGAAATAAAGGAATAATTTGTATTGTATTTACGTAAAATAAAAAATAAACACTGTTTTTATTAAAATATTAACTAATATAATTACAATAAATTAACAATTTAACTATCAAGAATTACAAATTTCAAATATATAAACATTTTCAAAGCGATCAAGTTTTGCAAATATAAACCAATACTTTAGTAAAAATTGACAAGCCAAAAGATCTGACGAGGGGATCCCAAAAGCCGCCAGGAGTGGGAAGTATATCAAATTCTGGTGATTTATTAAATAAATTTCTCCTTAAGACCGCATCTTAAGGTCATCTTGAGGTTTTAACCTTTCTCGTCTAACTCCCTTTTCTTTTTTAGCTAAAATTGGTTGCGGCATAAAATCTTCCATTTCACTACTACTGCTCTCATCAAATAAATTCCTTTCGGCTACTTCCATTTTTGATACCGTTTCCTTCGTTGTCTTTTTTTCTTCTGTTTTCTCTTCACTTCTTTGCTCCGCCTTCATCCCACTAGTAGGATTTCAATGAACAATGGAATTGGTGGATTCCGACATATTTCTGGTATCTTTAGTAATTGACAATTTTTGCAGTTGTCGCGCATTTTTGCAGTTGTCTGATTCTAGAAAAGAAAATATTCAGAATTAATTAGAATTCGACCATTATATTCTTTTTACTTTTTGGATTACTTCGCGCTTTTCATACGTTTTAAATTATTTAAAGTCTCATTGCCATTCTTGAGGACTTCATGCAGGAGAGGCATTGATTCTATGCAGGTGATATCTTGATAATTTTCTTCTATGAACACGGTGTCCACATTGGGAGGTGACATTATTATAATGCTTGGTGAGTTACTATAAATTGTTTAGCGTTCTGAATTGGTTAGAACTAGAGGAAAATTTAGCTCATTCGCGCTATTGAAATTCTGAAAGAATTGAATATATTAATCGATTCGAAACGACGAAAAATGAAATATTTAATAGAATTACCGTAAATTTTAAAAAGTATGGAGCCTGATTTTACTTCCATGACTGAGTTCTTGTGAATTGAATAATTTGTTAGGCGCGCCTGTTTCAATTTCCTTTTCGAAATAAGTGGCGAGTCTTTCATTTGATAATTTCTATTCTGTGTGGGCTGTTTTGTAGTATCATGATTGCAAATTAATTTTTTGCCTTCCAGCGCTCCCAAAAATGTTTCTCTGCTGTATTCGTGGATTTCTTTTTGAAGCTATTTTCTTCCGGTGCTTTTTACTGAACCCATTTTTGGTTCAATATTTTAGCATGAGCTGATTCTTTACGCGTTTTCTTCCTAGGTTTCCTAAACAACGTTCGCAACGGTTCGATTTCTACATTTTCGGTCTCAAAAATATCCGCGCATAGTATTTGATTTTGCTGTTTGCCATCACCGAAGGACGAGTTACTGCCATTATTCATGGCAATAATGAGTTCATCCGGGGTAATGTCAACATCGTCCTCAACTCTTTCTTGCTGTTCCCTCCTACGGGATTCCAAAATATTCATCAGCTCTTTATTCTATTTTGGGATTTGTGGTGACATGAAAATAAGACACGTGGTGTTGGCCAGCTCAAAGTGGAGTTGGCCAGCCAATCCGAATTCTGACTGAAGCCCGTGTTATGTTCTACTTTTACGTATTAATAATTTTTGAATTTAAATTCTTGTTCGTGACTCTTTTTCTTATTATTTTCACTTTAAAATAGAGCACAAAATGTGCTTTCAAATCAAGCCGCGGAACGAACTCTTGTTTACATATTTTCATGAAAAGTCATACGTGACATTTAATTTGGTGAATAACGCATACATATACATAAGCCCTGTACGTGAGTTTCGGTCGTGTAAAATTTTGTCAATTTTTTGACACATTTTTTTCGGGAAAAGAGTTTCCTATCTCGTTGTCTCTGCTTTCGGTCCTGTAAAGTTTTGTGTTTTTTTGCTACATTTGTGGGAAAGTACTTTCCCATCTTATTATCTCCGTCGCAAAGCCTGTGTGAATTTGCGGATTAATTTATCGCTTTAAAATTTTGAACTAATATGGTAAGATTAAGACCTCGTTGAGTGTTCTTTATTAAAACTTGCGTTTCTAGAGTGCTTTATTCAACTTCCAAAGCTTGTTGTCTGTTATTTTACTGATGATTTGTACTTGCGCTTATATGCGTTCATTATTTCCGAGTATAATGGACCGGAATAAAACTGGGTAAATAAAGTCTCCAAGAAACGACTGGAAATCATTCTTCGGATATCCTCAAGTATTGTTTTGATTTAACAGCTTACTGGGTGTATTTTGGAAGCTGGCTAGGATTGGTGAAAGGAAATCGCCCTATGTTGCGTTGGCGTGTTTAGTAATGGCTACATCCCTTTTGTTTTGGACATAATTCTAGTTGTATAGTTTTTTGTTAATAAAAGACAAGTAGTAATAAGATGGCTTTGCCCTCAGGCTGGGCACCCGCATAAATAATAAACGCATATGATTTCATTGAAGATATTAAATTATATTTTATTTGGTTTGGCTTAGGCTTCCGTAGATTTTACGAACACGAACAATTAGCAGTGCGAGCTGGTCACTGCTAGGTAGAGCCGGCATCTCTAAAATATTTTAATTTGAATGCCATCGGTGATGAGGCCCCGTGTTTCTGCTTGTCGACGTTACTCGCTCGTTTTGATATTAGGTTTCCTTTTTCCTGATTACATCCACAGACTCTTCTTTAATATGGAACAGGATCACCCTTGCACGAAATCACAGTCTTTTGGACATTTTTGTTGTTGCTGTTCAGTAGACAAAATCAACGAGGAATGCGTCCTGCGGACCATGCCTATATGCAAAATAATTCAGTATTCACGGATCAGTTCCAGGATAAAATTTTGCCTTCAAGCACGCTTTGCAAACGTAGAAATTGACCTTCGTATGTGCATACATTTATATAAGCAATGAAAAGTAGGCGTGGTTCTCATCCGATATATATATATATATATATATATATATATATATATATATATATATATATATATATATATATATATATATATATATATATATATATATATATATATATATATATATATATATATATATATATATATATATATATATATATATATATATATATATATATATATATATATATATATATATATATATATATATATATATATATATATATATATATATATATATATATATATATATATATATATATATATATATATATATATATATATATATATATATATATATATATATATATATATATATATATATATATATATATATATATATATATATATATATATATATAATATATATATATATATATATATATATATATATATATATATATATATATATATATATATATATATATATATATATATATATATATATATATATATATATATATATATATATATATATATATATATATATATATATATATATATATATATATATATATATATATATATATATATATATATATATATATATATATATATATATATATATATATATATATATATATATATTATATATATATATATATATATATATATATATATATATATATATATATATATATATATATATATATATATATATATATATATATATATATATATATATATATATATATATATATATATATATATATATATATATATATATATATATATATATATATATATATATATATATATATATATATATATATATATATATATATATATATATATATATATATTATATATATATATATATATATATATATATATATATATATATATATATATATATATATATATATATATATATATATATATATATATATATATATATATATATATATATATATATATATATATATATATATATATATATATATATATATATATATATATATATATATATATATATATATATATATATATATATATATATATATATATATATATATATATATATATATATATATATATATATATATATATATATATATATATATATATATATATATATATATATATATATATATATATATATATATATATATATATATATATATATATATATATATATATATATATATATATATATATATATATATATATATATATATATATATATATATATATATATATATATATATATATATATATATATATATATATATATATATATATATATATATATATATATATATATATATATATATATATATATATATATATATATATATATATATATATATATATATATATATATATATATATATATATATATATATATATATATATATATATATATATATATATATATATATATATATATATATATATATATATATATATATATATATATATATATATATATATATATATATATATATATATATATATATATATATATATATATATATATATATATATATATATATATATATATATATATATATATATATATATATATATATATATATATATATATATATATATATATATATATATATATATATATATATATATATATATATATATATATATATATATATATATATATATATATATATATATATATATATATATATATATATATATATATATATATATATATATATATATATATATATATATATATATATATATATATATATATATATATATATATATATATATATATATATATATATATATATATATATATATATATATATATATATATATATATATATATATATATATATATATATATATATATATATATATATA
>OZ016504.1:16296133-16318565 GCA_963966595.1 Physocephala rufipes
ATATATATATATATATATATATATATATATATATATATATATATATATATATATATATATATATATATATATATATATATATATATATATATATATATATATATATATATATATATATATATATATATATATATATATATATATATATATATATATATATATATATATATATATATATATATATATATATATATATATATATATATATATATATATATATATATATATATATATATATATATATATATATATATATATATATATATATATATATATATATATATATATATTGTAACGAGTTTTTGTTTCCAGCTGGGGCAAGATCAACGGCCCCAGGGTCCATTTCCGAGGGACCTCGTAACCCTCGGCTCAATACCTCGTTGTTGGTGTTGTTTTCCGAATTTCGCGCAATTGACGAGATCGTCAATTCATTCACTGATTACAAATAGTTCAGCTCGGACGGTATTGGAACACTTCTTCGCTGTTGTTGTTCAGATTTAAAATTACTTTTATTCAAATATATTTTCTATACTACTCTATAATTTTAATGGCTTATTGCTTTATAATTCAGGTGACTTAATTCTATACAATTCAAGTGCCTTAATTCTATGAACCTAAATTTAATTACAATTCAGCTGGCTTAATCCTATTACAATTCAGGTGGCTATGAACTCAAATTCAATTACAATTCAGGTGACTTAATTCTATTACAATTCAGGTGGCTTAATCCTATTACCATTCAGGTGGCTTGATCCTGTGAACTCAAATTCAATTACAATTCAGGTGGTTTAATCCTATTACAATTCAGGTGGCTTAATCCTGTGAACTCAAATTCAATTACAATTCAGGTGGCTTACAGATTAACTTTAGCCCTATTATATTCCAACAGCGTATGGTAACCACTAACTCATGCGGCGGATGAGCTAGGGTGATATGAGCGGATATATATATTGTAGCAGGCGGAATAGTTTGAGCGGGCGTATTAGCCGGAATTATTTTGAGCGGGCGTATAAGCCGGAATTGATTTTGAGCGGGCGTATAAGCCGGAAATGTTTTGAGCGGGCGTATAAGCCGGAATTGATTTTGAGGGGGCGTATAGGCCGGAAATGTTTTGAGCGGGCGTATAAGCCGGAATTGTTTCGAGCGGGCGTATAACCCGGAATTGTTTTGAGCGGGCGTATAAGCCGGAATTGTTTTGAGCGGGCGTATAAGCCGGAAATGTTTTGAGCGGGCGTATAAGCCGAAATTAATTTGAGCGGGCGTATAAGTCGGAAATGTTTACTTAGCAGGCGAGTGCGCCAATACCTTAATCTAGATATGTATTCACCCCGAGGGGCACCAAAAAGTGGCAGCCGTGTCGAAAACCTTTTAACTCAATTTTCGACCAAGCTGTTGCCGGACCTCCACGAGGAATCAGGAAATGGATTTTACTTTTCCAAGTTCTGTTTCGTGAGCAGGCCAATTCGTCCACTGCGGAAACAGACGCTAAGTAGCACCGGTTCGTTGAACCAATGCGGAATTATATTAGAGATAATTTTCGAAAAACTATAATAAATAATATATAATTTAAAAAATTATATATAATAATATATAATTTCGAAAAACAATATTGAATAATTTAATTTTCATAATGGCGGTCGGTAGGCGGTATTTGGTAGACAACAATATTGCTATTATTGTTAGTATATGACTAACAATAATACTTTGCCATATGACGGATTTGCGGAAAAGACGGTTGAAAAATTATTATATTTTCTTTTTCAATATAGAGATTTGAACCTCCGACTACTGCACCGAAGATAAACGCTCTATACACTGAGCTGTCATGCCATCTTATATTCATTGGAATTATGAAGTATAAGAAATGGTCGACTTTTTTGTAGTATGGTGCCTTTAAAAATATAAGGCCTAAAAGTAGGCTAGGTGATTTGTACCATAACTATTGCTATGGAGGTGGGTGTATTAGAAATTCGGTAATTGTGATGACACGGTGACGGGAAAAATTAGTTGTAACGATTATTGGATCGTTACAGTCCATCCCTTCTAAGGGAAGCAAAAAGAAAGAAAAGGATGGGCGAAAATGACTTATACACTTCTGCGCGAAGTAGAAACTTTCACTGACCATCTTACGAGGTTCAGCTCGGTTGGTCATAGATTCCTATATTGAGCGCGAACGGTGTGTTGAGGCGCCGGCGTGTGCGATGATATCGGGTGCCATTCTTCGCGTTGGCATTTTCCATTTGTGAAATACCATATACGTTCGGGTGGTGGCTTTTATTGGCGGGGGATACGGATTTTACGGGTTGTATGATGTCACTGGGCAAAGGCTGCGAACGGCGGAATTTAGTACGGTCCTTTGCTGTGTTCATGACGGCGGTGGCCATTAAGCTGGCGAGAGGCTTAAGGCTTGGCTTGGGGCGTATACATTTCTTGATGTCATTCTGCATCTTCGGGCAGAAATAATACTCTCGTGCTCTTTGTGAAGTTTTGTAATATCCGAGATGATCTGCGGCGGATTGATCAGGAATTCCTCGGAGTAGGGTTGCCTTTTGGTTGGGCGGTACACACTCTTGGCAATAATTTTGATCGGTGTGTGATTTTCTTCTTCTTTTGTTGAGTTGCGGTTCACGAATTTTGGTGTCTCGATGTTTACCTGCGAAGTCGCGAATCTTCTGTATTTGTGTATCATGCTAATCATGTTGCGCGGTCATCAACATTTGGCATGGCTCTGTTGCTTTCTTAACGGTGGCTCGGGTGATCATATTGCGGTGACGGTAGCGTTGTCTAAACCTTTTGGCGGTTGGACGGGTGGAGGACTGATCCTCTATATAGTCTTCGCTCTTCTTTATATCTTTTGTTTTATTTCGGAAGCTCTTAACGAGATCTGGTTGATATATCAAGCGTACATGTTGCTCTTCGTCTTCTTTCGGCAATCTTTGAATAGCTAATGTACAATTGAATTTTGTTAAGAGGTCCATTCCTACGACGAATTCGTTCTGTAGACCCGGTAGGAAATAAACTCGGTGTTTTAATTTCTGTGGACCCACTTCAATGATAACGTCATAACATTGTTGCACTGTGATTATTTTACTATTGGCCAGTAGGACAGTCTGTGTTTCAGTAATTGGAGGAAGCTCTTGAGATAAGCAATCATTTAGACTTGGTCCGATAAATGATAATGATGCTCCAGTATTAAGTAGAGCTTCTATTGGTCGTCCGTTGCAGGAAATTGCCATTTGAAATCGACCGTTTTGTGGTGAGATTGTTTTCTGATATCTGTCGGGAGGCTTTCGGCATAAACAATCCCTTGATCTGATTCCCAGTTTTCCACAGTAGGAGCAAAACATTTGCGGCGGTTGTTTACATGCTCCACGCATGTGTCCAGGCTGTCGGCAGTTCCAACAATGAGTGTTTCTGGAATAGACTTGTGTCGTTATCAGGTTAGATACATGTGGGCGTTGATTGCGAGATTCTTCTCCCCGAATATGCTCGTATTCATCGGTTTGAGTCATAAGGGAGTCAACATCTTTAAAATCCGCTCACCGAATATATAGTCGATATTCTGCTCTCAAACCTTCGTATATTCGATCGAGCTGATCTTCCTGACACAGTCTTGGATGTTGTCGTATCATGCCCATCATTACCATGATGTAATCCTTGGCCTTTTCTCTAAGCCCTTGACGTCGACGTATGAAATCTTCCTCTAATCTTTGAAGATATCTGGGCGGTAAGAAGAATTTCATAGCTGCGTCTTTAAATTCCGACCAGCTGCCAACGTCATCTTTTTTATATTGCCACCAATCTCTTGTGCGTTCACGTAGTAATTCTGTCATTGGCAATAGTAACTGATCGTGCTGAATTTTATAGCAATCCGCTAGGCTTTCGATATTTTCTATGAATTCAAGAATCGATCGCGTGCCGTTGAAATGTATATTCCATTTCCTGACTGTATTCATTACTACGCACTCGACTGGTACGTTCACGGCAGCAGGTAATGAGTTCGATGTTGTATTTGCTGGTATGCTAATCGAACATTCGGTTGTTTCTGGTTTTTCAATTTTTCGGTTACGTTGTTCTTTGTAAAATGTGCTGAATCGTTGGCGCATTTCTTTGACTGTCCCGTTCGTAGACAATCCCAGTAGAGTCATCTGAGCCTCCAGCTCCTCTTTCTTCAGCTTATAAATAAAATTTAAATTCTCGGGAAGGCATTCTTCCTTAGAATTTTCGGGATACGGTGAACTGCTTCGCGAAGAAGACAGTCCCTGCTCGGGCGCCATTTGTAACGAGTTTTTGTTTCCAGCTGGGGCAAGATCAACGGCCCCAGGGTCCATTTCTGTGGGACCTCGTAACCCTCGGCTCAATACCTCGTTGTTGGTGTTGTTTTCCGAATTTCGCACAATTGACGAGATCGTCAATTAATTCACTGACTATAAATAGTTCAGCTCGGACGGTATTGGAACACTTCTTCGCTGTTGTTGTTCAGATTTAAAATTACTTTTATTCAAATATATTTTCTATACTACTCTATAATTTGAATGGCTTATTGCTATATAATTCAGGTGACTTAATTCTATACAATTCAAGTGCCTTAATTCTATGAACCTAAATTTAATTACAATTCAGCTGGCTTAATCCTATTACAATTCAGGTGGCTATGAACTCAAATTCAATTACAATTCAGGTGACTTACTTCTATTACAATTCAGGTGGCTTAATCCTGTGAACTCAAATTCAATTACAATTCAGGTGGCTTACAGATTAACTTTAGCCCTATTATATTCCAACAGCGTATGGTAACCACTAACTCATGCGGCGGATGAGCTAGGGTGATATGAGCGGATATATATATTGTAGCAGGTGGAATAGTTTGAGCGGGCGTATTAGCCGGAATTATTTTGAGCGGGCGCATAAGCCGGAATTGATTTTGAGCGGGCGTATAAGCCGGAATTGATTTTGAGCGGGCGTATAAGCCGGAAATGTTTTGAGCGGGCGTATAAGTCGGAATTGATTTTGAGCGGGCGTATAAGCCGGAAATGTTTTGAGCGGGCGTATAAGCCGGAATTGTTTCGAGCGGGCGTATAAGCCGGAATTGTTTTGAGCGGGCGTATAAGCCGGAATTGTTTTGAGCGGGCGTATAAGCCGGAAATATTTTGAGCGGGCATATAAGCCGAAATTAATTTGAGCGGGCGTATAAGCCGGAAATGTTTACTTAGCAGGCGAGTGCGCCAATACCTTAATCTAGATATGTATTCACCCCGAGGGGCACCAAAAAGTGGCAGCCGTGTCGAAAACCTTTTAACTCGATTTTCGACCAAGCTATTGCCGGACCTCCACGAGGAATCAGGAAATGGATTTTACTTTTCCAAGTTCTGTTTCGTGAGCAGGCCAATTCGTCCACTGCGGAAAAAGACGCTAAGTAGCACCGGTTCGTTGAACCAATGCGGAATTATATTAGAGATAATTTTCGAAAAACAAATATTGAATAATTTAATTTTCATAATGGCGGTCGGTAGGCGGTATTTGGTAAAGACAACTATATGACTAACAATAATACTTTGCCATATGACGGATTTGCGGAAAAGACGGTTGAAAAATTATTATATTTTCTTTTTCAATATAGAGATTTGAACCTCCGACTACTGCACCGAAGATAAACGCTCTATACACTGAGCTGCCATGCCATCTTATATTCATTGGAATTATGAAGTATAAGAAATGGTCGACTTTTTTGTAGTATGGTGCCTTTAAAAATATAAGGCCTAAAAGTAGGCTAGGTGATTTGTACCATAACTATTGCTATGGAGGTGGGTGTATTAGAAATTCGGTAATTGTGATGACACGGTGACGGGAAAAATTAGTTGTAACGATTATTGGATCGTTACAGTCCATCCCTTCTAAGGGAAGCAAAAAGAAAGAAAAGGAAGGGCGAAAATGACTTATACACTTCTGCGCGAAGTAGAAACTTTCACTGACCATCTTACGAGGTTCAGCTCGGTTGGTCATAGATTCCTATATTGAGCGCGAACGGTGTGTTGAGGCGCCTGCGTGTGCGATGATATCGGGTGCCATTCTTCGCGTTGGCATTTTCCATTTGTGAAATACCATATACGTTCGGGTGGTGGCTTTTATTGGCGGGGGATACGGATTTTACGGGTTGTATGATGTCACTGGGCAAAGGCTGCGAATGGCGGAATTTAGTACGGTCCTTTGCTGTGTTCATGACGGCGGTGGCCATTAAGCTAGCGAGAGGCTTAAGGCTTGGCTTGGGGCGTATATATTTCTTGATGTCATTCTGCATCTTCGGGCAGAAGTAATACTCTCGTGCTCTTTGTGAAGTCTTGTAATATCCGAGATGATCTGCGGCGGATTGATCAGGAATTCCTCGGAGTAGGGTTGCCTTTTGGTTGGGCGGTACACACTCTTGGCAATAATTTTGATCGGTGTGTGATTTTCTTCTTCTTTTGTTGAGTTGCGGTTCACGAATTTTGGTGTCTCGATGTTTACCTGCGAAGTCGCGAATCTTCTGTATTTGTGTATCATGCTAATCATGTTGCGCGGTCATCAACATTTGGCATGGCTCTGTTGCTTTCTTAACGGTGGCTCGGGTGATCATATTGCGGTGACGGTAGCGTTGTCTAAACCTTTTGGCGGTTGAACGGGTGGAGGATTGATCCTCTATATAGTCTTCGCTCTTCTTTTTATCTTTTGTTTTATTTCGGAAGCTCTTAACGAGATCTGGTGGATATATCAAGCGTACATGTTGCTCTTCGTCTTCTTTCGGCAATCTTTGAATAGCTAATGTACAATTGAATTTTGTCAAGAGGTCCATTCCTATGACGAATTCGTTCTGTAGACCCGGTAGGAAATAAACTCGGTGTTTTGATTTCTGTGGACCCACTTCAATGATAACGTCATAACATTGTTGCACTGTGATTATTTTACTATTGGCCAGTAGGACAGTCTGTGTTTCAGTAATTGGAGGAAGCTCTTGAGATAAGCAATCATTTAGACTTGGTCCGATAAATGATAATGATGCTCCAGTATCAAGTGGAGCTTCTATTGGTCGTCCGTTGCAGGAAATTGCCATTTGAAATCGACCGTTTTGTGGTGAGATTGTTTTCTGATATCTGTCGGGAGGCTTTCGGCATAAACAATCCCTTGATCTGATTCCCAGTTTTCCACAGTAGGAGCAAAACATTTGCGGCGGTTGTTTACATGCTCCACGCATGTGTCCAGGCTGTCGGCAGTTCCAACAATGAGTGTTTCTGGAATAGACTTGTGTCGTTATCAGGTTAGATACATGTGGGCGTTGATTGCGAGATTCTTCTCCCCGAATATGCTCGTATTCATCGGTTTGAGTCATAAGGGAGTCAACATCTTTAAAATCCGCTCACCGAATATATAGTCGATATTCTGCTCTCAAACCTTCGTATATTCGATCGAGCTGATCTTCCTGACACAGTCTTGGATGTTGTCGTATCATGCCCATCATTACCATGATGTAATCCTTGGCCTTTTCTCTAAGCCCTTGACGTCGACGTATGAAATCTTCCTCTAATCTTTGAAGATATCTGGGCGGTAAGAAGAATTTCATAGCTGCGTCTTTAAATTCCGACCAGCTGCCAACGTCATCTTTTTTATATTGCCACCAATCTCTTGCGCGTTCACGTAGTAATTCTGTCATTGGCAATAGTAACTGATCGTGCTGAATTTTATAGCAATCCGCTAGGCTTTCGATATTTTCTATGAATTCAAGAATCGATCGCGTGCCGTTGAAATGTATATTCCATTTCCTCACTGTATTCATTACTACGCACTCGACTGGTACGTTCACGGCAGCAGGTAATGAGTTCGATGTTGTATTTGCTGGTATGCTAATCGAACATTCGGTTGTTTCTGGTTTTTCAATTTTTCGGTTACGTTGTTCTTTGTAAAATGTGCTGAAGCGTTGGCGCATTTCTTTGACTGTCCCGTTCGTAGACAATCCCAGTAGAGTCATCTGAGCCTCCAGCTCCTCTTTCTTCAGCTTATAAATAAAATTCAAATTCTCGGGAAGGCATTCTTCCTTAGAATTTTCGGGATACGGTGAACTGCTTCGCGAAGAAGACAGCCCCTGCTCGGGCGCCATTTGTAACGAGTTTTTGTTTCCAGCTGGGGCAAGATCAACGGCCCCAGGGTCCATTTCCGAGGGACCTCGTAACCCTCGGCTCAATACCTCGTTGTTGGTGTTGTTTTCCGAATTTCGCGCAATTGACGAGATCGTCAATTAATTCACTGATTACAAATAGTTCAGCTCGGACGGTATTGGAACACTTCTTCGCTGTTGTTGTTCAGATTTAAAATTACTTTTATTCAAATATATTTTCTATACTACTCTATAATTTTAATGGCTTATTGCTTTATAATTCAGGTGACTTAATTCTATACAATTCAAGTGCCTTAAATCTATGAACCTAAATTTAATTACAATTCAGCTGGCTTAATCCTATTACAATTCAGGTGGCTTGATCCTGTGAACTCAAATTCAATTACAATTCAGGTGGCTTAATCCTATTACAATTCAGGTGGCTTAATCCTGTGAACTCAAATTCTATTACAATTCAGGTGGCTTACAGATTAACTTTAGCCCTATTATATTCCAACAGCGTATGGTAACCACTAACTCATGCGGCGGATGAGCTAGGGTGATATGAGCGGATATATATATTGTAGCAGGCGGAATAGTTTGAGCGGGCGTATTAGCCGGAATTATTTTGAGCGGGCGTATAAGCCGGAATTGATTTTGAGCGGGCGTATAAGCCGGAAATGTTTTGAGCGGGCGTATAAGCCGGAATTGATTTTGAGCGGGCGTATAGGCCGGAAATGTTTTGAGCGGGCGTATAAGCCGGAATTGTTTCGAGCGGGCGTATAAGCCGGAATTGTTTTGAGCGGGCGTATAAGCCGGAATTGTTTTGAGCGGGCGTATAAGCCGGAAATGTTTTGAGCGGGCGTATAAGCCGAAATTAATTTGAGCGGGCGTATAAGCCGGAAATGTTTACTTAGCAGGCGCCAATACCTTAATCTAGATATGTATTCACCCCGAGGGGCACCAAAAAGTGGCAGCCGTGTCGAAAACCTTTTAACTCGATTTTCGACCAAGCTATTGCCGGACCTCCACGAGGAATCAGGAAATGGATTTTACTTTTCCAAGTTCTGTTTCGTGAGCAGGCCAATTCGTCCACTGCGGAAACAGACGCTAAGTAGCACCGGTTCGTTGAACCAATGCGGAATTATATTAGAGATAATTTTCGAAAAACTATAATAAATTATATATAATTTAAAAAATTATATATAATAATATATAATTTCGAAAAACAATATTGAATAATTTAATTTTCATAATGGCGGTCGGTAGGCGGTATTTGGTAGACAACAATATTGCTATTATTGTTAGTATATGACTAACAATAATACTTTGTAATATGACGGATTTGCGGAAAAGACGGTTGAAAAATTATTATATTTTCTTTTTCAATATAGAGATTTGAACCTCCGACTACTGCACCGAAGATAAACGCTCTATACACTGAGCTGTCATGCCATCTTATATTCATTGGAATTATGAAGTATAAGAAATGGTCGACTTTTTTGTAGTATGGTGCCTTTAAAAATATAAGGCCTAAAAGTAGGCTAGGTGATTTGTACCATAACTATTGCTATGGAGGTGGGTGTATTAGAAATTCGGTAATTGTGATGACACGGTGACGGGAAAAATTAGTTGTAACGATTATTGGATCGTTACAGTCCATCCCTTCTAAGGGAAGCAAAAAGAAAGAAAAGGAAGGGCGAAAATGACTTATACACTTCTGCGCGAAGTAGAAACTTTCACTGACCATCTTACGAGGTTCAGCTCGGTTGGTCATAGATTCCTATATTGAGCGCGAACGGTGTGTTGAGGCGCCGGCGTGTGCGATGATATCGGGTGCCATTCTTCGCGTTGGCATTTTCCATTTGTGAAATACCATATACGTTCTGGTGGTGGCTTTTATTGGCGGGGGATACGGATTTTACGGGTTGTATGATGTCACTGGGCAAAGGCTGCGAACGGCGGAATTTAGTACGGTCCTTTGCTGTGTTCATGACGGCGGTGGCCATTAAGCTGGCGAGAGGCTTAAGGCTTGGCTTGGGGCGTATATATTTCTTGATGTCATTCTGCATCTTCGGGCAGAAATAATACTCTCGTGCTCTTTGTGAAGTCTTGTAATATCCGAGATGATCTGCGGCGGATTGATCAGGAATTCCTCGGAGTAGGGTTGCCTTTTGGTTGGGCGGTACACACTCTTGGCAATAATTTTGATCGGTGTGTGATTTTCTTCTTCTTTTGTTGAGTTGCGGTTCACGAATTTTGGTGTCTCGATGTTTACCTGCGAAGTCGCGAATCTTCTGTATTTGTGTATCATGCTAATCATGTTGCGCGGTCATCAACATTTGGCATGGCTCTGTTGCTTTCTTAACGGTGGCTCGGGTGATCATATTGCGGTGACGGTAGCGTTGTCTTAACCTTTTGGCGGTTGAACGGGTGGAGGATTGATCCTCTATATAGTCTTCGCTCTTCTTTTTATCTTTTGTTTTATTTCGGAAGCTCTTAACGAGATCTGGTTGATATATCAAGCGTACATGTTGCTCTTCGTCTTCTTTCGGCAATCTTTGAATAGCTAATGTACAATTGAATTTTGTTAAGAGGTCCATTCCTATGACGAATTCGTTCTGTAGACCCGGTAGGAAATAAACTCGGTGTTTTGATTTCTGTGGACCCACTTCAATGATAACGTCATAACATTGTTGCACTGTGTTTCAGTAATTGGAGGAAGCTCTTGAGATAAGCAATCATTTAGACTTGGTCCGATAAATGATAATGATGCTCCAGTATCAAGTAGAGCTTCTATTGGTCGTCCGTTGCAGGAAATTGCCATTTGAAATCGACCGTTTTGTGGTGAGATTGTTTTCTGATATCTGTCGGGAGTCTTTCGGCATAAAGAATCCCTTGATCTGATTCCCAGTTTTCCACAGTAGGAGCAAAACATTTGCGGCGGTTGTTTACATGCTCCACGCATGTGTCCAGGCTGTCGGCAGTTCCAACAATGAGTGTTTCTGGAATAGACTTGTGTTGTTATCAGGTTAGATACATGTGGGCGTTGATTGCGAGATTCTTCTCCCCGAATATGCTCGTATTCATCGGTTTGAGTCATAAGGGAGTCAACATCTTTAAAATCCGCTCGCCGAATATATAGTCGGTATTCTGCTCTCAAACCTTCGTATATTCGATCGAGCTGATCTTCCTGGCACAGTCTTGGATGTTGTCGTATCATGCCCATCATTACCATGATGTAATCCTTGGCCTTTTCTCTAAGCCCTTGACGTCGACGTATGAAATCTTCCTCTAATCTTTGAAGATATCTGGGCGGTAAGAAGAATTTCATAGCTGCGTCTTTAAATTCCGACCAGTTGCCAACGTCATCTTTTTTATATTGCCACCAATCTCTTGCGCGTTCACGTAGTAATTCTGTCATTGGCAATAGTAACTGATCATGCTGAATTTTATAGCAATCCGCTAGGCTTTCGATATTTTCTATGAATTCAAGAATCGATCGCGTGCCGTTGAAATGTATATTCCATTTCCTGACTGTATTCATTACTACGCACTCGACTGGTACGTTCACGGCAGCAGGTAATGAGTTCGATGTTGTATTTGCTGGTATGCTAATCGAACATTCGGTTGTTTCTGGTTTTTCAATTTTTCGGTTACGTTGTTCTTTGTAAAATGTGCTGAAGCGTTGGCGCATTTCTTTGACTGTCCCGTTCGTAGACAATCCCAGTAGAGTCATCTGAGCCTCCAGCTCCTCTTTCTTCAGCTTATAAATAAAATTTAAATTCTCGGGAAGGCATTCTTCCTTAGAATTTTCGGGATACGGTGAACTGCTTCGCGAAGAAGACAGTCCCTGCTCGGGCGCCATTGTATCGAGTTTTTGTTTCCAGCTGGGGCAAGATCAACGGCCCCAGGGTCCATTTCTGTGGGACCTCGTAACCCTCGGCTCAATACCTCGTTGTTGGTGTTGTTTTCCGAATTTCGCACAATTGACGAGATCGTCAATTAATTCACTGACTATAAATAGTTCAGCTCGGACGGTATTGGAACACTTCTTCGCTGTTGTTGTTCAGATTTAAAATTACTTTTATTCAAATATATTTTCTATACTACTCTATAATTTTAATGGCTTATTGCTATATAATTCAGGTGACTTAATTCTATGAACCTAAATTTAATTACAATTCAACTGGCTTAATCCTATTACAATTCAGGTGGCTATGAACTCAAATTCAATTACAATTCAGGTGACTTACTTCTATTACAATTCAGGTGGCTTAATCCTATTACCATTCAGGTGGCTTGATCCAGTGAACTCAAATTCAATTACAATCCAGGTGGCTTACAGATTAACTTTAGCCCTATTATATTCCAACAGCGTATGGTAACCACTAACTCATGCGGCGGATGAGCTAGGGTGATATGAGCGGATATATATATTGTAGCAGGCGGAATAGTTTGAGCGGGCGTATTAGCCGGAATTATTTTGAGCGGGCGTATAAGCCGGAATTGATTTTGAGCGGGCGTATAAGCCGGAAATGTTTTGAGCGGGCGTATAAGCCGGAATTGATTTTGAGCGGGCGTATAAGCCGGAAATGTTTTGAGCGGGCGTATAAGCCGGAATTGTTTCGAGCGGGCGTATAAGCCGGAATTTTTTTGAGCGGGCGTATAAGCCGGAATTGTTTTGAGCGGGCGTATAAGCCGGAAATATTTTGAGCGGGCGTATAAGCCGAAATTAATTTGAGCGGGCGTATAAGCCGGAAATGTTTACTTAGCAGGCGAGTGCGCCAATACCTTAATCTAGATATGTATTCACCCCGAGGGGCACCAAAAAGTGGCAGCCGTGTCGAAAACCTTTTAACTCGATTTTCGACCAAGCTATTGCCGGACCTCCACGAGGAATTAGGAAATGGATTTTACTTTTCCAAGTTCTGTTTCGTGAGCAGGCCAATTCGTCCACTGCGGAAACAGACGCTAAGTAGCACCGGTTCGTTGAACCAATGCGGAATTATATTAGAGATAATTTTCGAAAAACAAATATTGAATAATTTAATTTTCATAATGGCGGTCGGTAGGCGGTATTTGGTAAAGACAACAATATTGCTATTATTGTTAGTATATGACTAACAATAATACTTTGCCATATGACGGATTTGCGGAAAAGACCGTAGAAAAATTATTATATTTTCTTTTTCAATATAGAGATTTGAACCTCCGACTACTGCACCGAAGATAAACGCTCTATACACTGAGCTGTCATGCCATCTTATATTCATTGGAATTATGAAGTATAAGAAATGGTCGACTTTTTTGTAGTATGGTGCCTTTAAAAATATAAGGCCTAAAAGTAGGCTAGGTGATTTGTACCATAACTATTGCTATGGAGGTGGGTGTACTAGAAATTCGGTAATTGTGATGACACGGTGACGGGAAAAATTAGTTGTAACGATTATTGGATCGTTACAGTCCATCCCTTCTAAGGGAAGCAAAAAGAAAGAAAAGGAAGGGCGAAAATGACTTATACACTTCTGCGCGAAGTAGAAACTTTCACTGACCATCTTACGAGGTTCAGCTCGGTTGGTCATAGATTCCTATATTGAGCGCGAACGGTGTGTTGAGGCGCCGGCGTGTGCGATGATATCGGGTGCCATTCTTCGCGTTGGCATTTTCCATTTGTGAAATACCATATACGTTCGGGTGGTGGCTTTTATTGGCGGGGGATACGAATTTTACGGGTTGTATGATGTCACTGGGCAAAGGCTGCGAACGGCGGAATTTAGTACGGTCCTTTGCTGTGTTCATGACGGCGGTGGCCATTAAGCTGGCGAGAGGCTTAAGGCTTGGCTTGGGGCGTATATATTTCTTGATGTCATTCTGCATCTTCGGGCAGAAATAATACTCTCGTGCTCTTTGTGAAGTTTTGTAATATCCGAGATGATCTGCGGCGGATTGATCAGGAATTCCTCGGAGTAGGGTTGCCTTTTGGTTGGGCGGTACACACTCTTGGCAATAATTTTGATCGGTGTGTGATTTTCTTCTTCTTTTGTTGAGTTGCGGTTCACGAATTTTTGTGTCTCGATGTTTACCTGCGAAGTCGCGAATCTTCTGTATTTGTGTATCATGCTAACCATGTTGCGCGGTCATCAACATTTGGCATGGCTCTGTTGCTTTCTTAACGGTGGCTCGGGTGATCATATTGCGGTGACGGTAGCGTTGTCTAAACCTTTTGGCGGTTGAACGGGTGGAGGATTGATCCTCTATATAGTCTTCGCTCTTCTTTTTATCTTTTGTTTTATTTCAGAAGCTCTTAACGAGATCTGGTTGATATATCAAGCGTACATGTTGCTCTTCGTCTTCTTTCGGCAATCTTTGAATAGCTAATGTACAATTGAATTTTGTTAAGAGGTCCATTCCTATGACGAATTCGTTCTGTAGACCCGGTAGGAAATAAACTCGGTGTTTTGATTTCTGTGGACCCACTTCAATGATAACGTCATAACATTGTTGCACTGTGATTATTTTACTATTGGCCAGTAGGACAGTCTGTGTTTCAGTAATTGGAGGAAGCTCTTGAGATAAGCAATCATTTAGACTTGTTCCGATAAATGATAATGATGCTCCAGTATTAAGTAGAGCTTCTATTGGTCGTCCGTTGCAGGAAATTGCTATTTGAAATCGACCGTTTTGTGGTGAGATTGTTTTCTGATATCTGTCGGGAGTCTTTCGGCATAAACAATCCCTTGATCTGATTCCCAGTTTTCCACAGTAGGAGCAAAACATTTGCGGCGGTTGTTTACATGCTCCACGCATGTGTCCAGGCTGTCGGCAGTTCCAACAATGAGTGTTTCTGGAATAGACTTGTGTCGTTATCAGGTTAGATACATGTGGGCGTTTATTGCGAGATTCTTCTCCCCGAATATGCTCGTATTCATCGGTTTGAGTCATAAGGGAGTCAACATCTTTAAAATCCGCTCACCGAATATATAGTCGATATTCTGCTCTCAAACCTTCGTATATTCGATCGAGCTGATCTTCCTGACACAGTCTTGGATGTTGTCGTATCATGCCCATCATTACCATGATGTAATCCTTGGCCTTTTCTCTAAGCCCTTGACGTCGACGTATGAAATCTTCCTCTAATCTTTGAAGATATCTGGGCGGTAAGAAGAATTTCATAGCTGCGTCTTTAAATTCCGACCAGCTGCCAACGTCATCTTTTTTATATTGCCACCAATCTCTTGCGCGTTCACGTAGTAATTCTGTCATTGGCAATAGTAACTGATCGTGCTGAATTTTATAGCAATCCGCTAGGCTTTCGATATTTTCTATGAATTCAAGAATCGATCGCGTGCCGTTGAAATGTATATTCCATTTCCTCACTGTATTCATTACTACGCACTCGACTGGTACGTTCACGGCAGCAGGTAATGAGTTCGATGTTGTATTTGCTGGTATGCTAATCGAACATTCGGTTGTTTCTGGTTTTTCAATTTTTCGGTTACGTTGTTCTTTGTAAAATGTGCTGAAGCGTTGGCGCATTTCTTTGACTGTCCCGTTCGTAGACAATCCCAGTAGAGTCATCTGAGCCTCCAGCTCCTCTTTCTTCAGCTTATAAATAAAATTTAAATTCTCGGGAAGGCATTCTTCCTTAGAATTTTCGGGATACGGTGAACTGCTTCGCGAAGAAGACAGTCCCTGCTCGAGCGCCATTTGTAACGAGTTTTTGTTTCCAGCTGGGGCAAGATCAACGGCCCCAGGGTCCATTTCTGTGGGACCTCGTAACCCTCGGCTCAATACCTCGTTGTTGGTGTTGTTTTCCGAATTTCGCACAATTGACGAGATCGTCAATTAATTCACTGACTATAAATAGTTCAGCTCGGACGGTATTGGAACACTTCTTCGCTGTTGTTGTTCAGATATAAAATTACTTTTATTCAAATATATTTTCTATACTACTCTATAATTTTAATGGCATATTGCTATATAATTCAGGTGACTTAATTCTATACAATTCAAGTGCCTTAATTCTATGAACCTAAATTTAATTACAATTCAACTGGCTTAATCCTATTACAATTCAGGTGGCTATGAACTCAAATTCAATTACAATTCAGGTGACTTACTTCTATTACAATTCAGGTGGCTTAATCCTATTACCATTCAGGTGGCTTGATCCAGTGAACTCAAATTCAATTACAATCCAGGTGGCTTACAGATTAACTTTAGCCCTATTATATTCCAACAGCGTATGGTAACCACTAACTCATGCGGCGGATGAGCTAGGGTGATATGAGCGGATATATATATTGTATCAGGCGGAATAGTTTGAGCGGGCGTATTAGCCGGAATTATTTTGAGCGGGCGTATAAGCCGGAATTGATTTTGAGCGGGCGTATAAGCCTGAAATGTTTTGAGCGGGCATATAAGCCGGAATTGATTTTGAGCGGGCGTATAAGCCGGAAATGTTTTGAGCGGGCGTATAAGCCGGAATTGTTTCGAGCGGGCGTATAAGCCGGAATTGTTTTGAGCGGGCGTATAAGCCGGAATTGTTTTGAGCGGGCGTATAAGCCGGAAATATTTTGAGCGGGCGTATAAGCCGAAATTAATTTGAGCGGGCGTATAAGCCGGAAATGTTTACTTAGCAGGCGAGTGCGCCAATACCTTAATCTAGATATGTATTCACCCCGAGGGGCACCAAAAAGTGGCAGCCGTGTCGAAAATCTTTTAACTCGATTTTCGACCAAGCTATTGCCGGACCTCCACGAGGAATCAGGAAATGGATTTTACTTTTCCAAGTTCTGTTTCGTGAGCAGGCCAATTCGTCCACTGCGGAAACAGACGCTAAGTAGCACCGGTTCGTTGAACCAATGCGGAATTATATTAGAGATAATTTTCGAAAAACAAATATTGAATAATTTAATTTTCATAATGGCGGTCGGTAGGCGGTATTTGATAAAGACAACAATATTGCTATTATTGTTAGTATATGACTAACAATAATACTTTGCCATATGACGGATTTGCGGAAAAGACCGTTGAAAAATTATTATATTTTCTTTTTCAATATAGAGATTTGAACCTCCGACTACTGCACCGAAGATAAACGCTCTATACACTGAGCTGTCATGCCATCTTATATTCATTGGAATTATGAAGTATAAGAAATGGTCGACTTTTTTGTAGTATGGTGCCTTTAAAAATATAAGGCCTAAAAGTAGCCTAGGTGATTTGTACCATAACTATTGCTATGGAGGTGGGTGTACTAGAAATTCGGTAATTGTGATGACACGGTGACGGGAAAAATTAGTTGTAACGATTATTGGATCGTTACAGTCCATCCCTTCTAAGGGAAGCAAAAAGAAAGAAAAGGAAGGGCGAAAATGACTTATACACTTCTGCGCGAAGTAGAAACTTTCACTGACCATGTTACGAGGTTCAGCTCGGTTGGTCATAGATTCCTATATTGAGCGCGAACGGTGTGTTGAGGCGCCGGCGTGTGCGATGATATCGGGTGCCATTCTTCGCGTTGGCATTTTCCATTTGTGAAATACCATATACGTTCGGGTGGTGGCTTTTATTGGCGGGGGATACGGATTTTACGGGTTGTATGATGTCACTGGGCAAAGGCTGCGAACGGCGGAATTTAGTACGGTCCTTTGCTGTGTTCATGACGGCGGTGGCCATTAAGCTGGCGAGAGGCTTAAGGCTTGGCTTGGGGCGTATATATTTCTTGATGTCATTCTGCATCTTCGGGCAGAAATAATACTCTCGTGCTCTTTGTGAAGTTTTGTAATATCCGAGATGATCTGCGGCGGATTGATCAGGAATTCCTCGGAGTAGGGTTGCCTTTTGGTTGGGCGGTACACACTCTTGGCAATAATTTTGATCGGTGTGTGATTTTCTTCTTCTTTTGTTGAGTTGCGGTTCACGAATTTTTGTGTCTCGATGTTTACCTGCGAAGTCGCGAATCTTCTGTATTTGTGTATCATGCTAACCATGTTGCGCGGTCATCAACATTTGGCATGGCTCTGTTGCTTTCTTAACGGTGGCTCGGGTGATCATATTGCGGTGACGGTAGCGTTGTCTAAACCTTTTGGCGGTTGAACGGGTGGAGGATTGATCCTCCATATAGTCTTCGCTCTTCTTTTTATCTTTTGTTTTATTTCAGAAGCTCTTAACGAGATCTGGTTGATATATCAAGCGTACATGTTGCTCTTCGTCTTCTTTCGGCAATCTTTGAATAGCTAATGTACAATTGAATTTTGTTAAGAGGTCCATTCCTATGACGAATTCGTTCTGTAGACCCGGTAGGAAATAAACTCGGTGTTTTGATTTCTGTGGACCCACTTCAATGATAACGTCATAACATTGTTGCACTGTGATTATTTTACTATTGGCCAGTAGGACAGTCTGTGTTTCAGTAATTGGAGGAAGCTCTTGAGATAAGCAATCATTTAGACTTGGTCCGATAAATGATAATGATGCTCCAGTATTAAGTAGAGCTTCTATTGGTCGTCCGTTGCAGGAAATTGTCATTTGAAATCGACCGTTTTGTGGTGAGATTGTTTTCTGATATCTGTCGGGAGTCTTTCGGCATAAACAATCCCTTGATCTGATTCCCAGTTTTCCACAGTAGGAGCAAAACATTTGCGGCGGTTGTTTACATGCTCCACGCATGTGTCCAGGCTGTCGGCAGTTCCAACAATGAGTGTTTCTGTAATAGACTTGTGTCGTTATCAGGTTAGATACATGTGGGCGTTGATTGCGAGATTCTTCTCCCCGAATATGCTCGTATTCATCGGTTTGAGTCATAAGGGAGTCAACATCTTTAAAATCCGCTCACCGAATATATAGTCGATATTCTGCTCTCAAACCTTCGTATATTCGATCGAGCTGATCTTCCTGACACAGTCTTGGATGTTGTCGTATCATGCCCATCATTACCATGATCCTTGGCTTTTTCTCTAAGCCCTTGACGTCGACGTATGAAATCTTCCTCTAATCTTTGAAGATATCTGGGCGGTAAGAAGAATTTCATAGCTGCGTCTTTAAATTCCGACCAGCTGCCAACGTCATCTTTTTTATATTGCCACCAATCTCTTGCGCGTTCACGTAGTAATTCTGTCATTGGCAATAGTAACTGATCGTGCTGAATTTTATAGCAATCCGCTAGGCTTTCGATATTTTCTATGAATTCAAGAATCGATCGCGTGCCGTTGAAATGTATATTCCATTTCCTCACTGTATTCATTACTACGCACTCGACTGGTACGTTCACGGCAGCAGGTAATGAGTTCGATGTTGTATTTGCTGGTATGCTAATCGAACATTCGGTTGTTTCTGGTTTTTCAATTTTTCGGTTACGTTGTTCTTTGTAAAATGTGCTGAAGCGTTGGCGCATTTCTTTGACTGTCCCGTTCGTAGACAATCCCAGTAGAGTCATCTGAGCCTCCAGCTCCTCTTTCTTCAGCTTATAAATAAAATTTAAATTCTCGGGAAGGCATTCTTCCTTAGAATTTTCGGGATACGGTGAACTGCTTCGCGAAGAAGACAGTCCCTGCTCGGGCGCCATTTGTAACGAGTTTTTGTTTCCAGCAGGGGCAAGATCAACGCCCCAGAGTCCATTTCCGAGGGACCTCGTAACCCTCGGCTCAATACCTCGTTGTTGGTGTTGTTTTCCGAATTTCGCACAATTGACGAGATCGTCAATTAATTCACTGACTATAAATAGTTCAGCTCGGACGGTATTGGAACACTTCTTCGCTGTTGTTGTTCAGATTTAAAATTACTTTTATTCAAATATATTTTCTATACTACTCCATAATTTTAATGGCTTATTGCTATATAATTCAGGTGACTTAATTCTATACAATTCAAGTGCCTTAATTCTATGAACCTAAATTTAATTACAATTCAACTGGCTTAATCCTATTACAATTCGGGTGGCTATGAACTCAAATTCAATTACAATTCAGGTGACTTACTTCTATTACAATTCAGGTGGCTTAGTCCTATTACCATTCAGGTGGCTTGATCCTGTGAACTCAAATTCAATTACAATTCAGGTGGCTTAATCCTATTACAATTCAGGTGGCTTAATCCTGTGAACTCAAATTCAATTACAATTCAGGTGGCTTACAGATTAATTTTAGCCCTATTATATTCCAACAGCGTATGGTAACCACTAACTCATGCAGTGGATGAGCTAGGGTGATATGAGCGGATATATATATTGTAGCAGGCGAAATAGTTTGCGCGGGCGTATTAGCCGGAATTATTTTGAGCGGGCGTATAAGCCGGAATTGATTTTGAGCGGGCGTATAAGCCGGAAATGTTTTGAGCGGGCGTATAAGCCGGAATTGATTTTGAGCGGGCGTATAAGCCGGAAATGTTTTGAGCGGGCGTATAAGTTGGAATTGTTTCGAGCGGGCGTAAAGGCCGGAATTGTTTTGAGCGGGCGTATAAGACGGAATTGTTTTGAGCGGGCGTATTAGCCGGAATTGTTTTGAGCGGGCGTATAAGCCGGAATTGTTTTGAGCGGGCGTATAAGCCGGAAATGTTTTGAGCGGGCGTATAAGCCGGAATTAATTTGAGCGGGCGTATAAGCCGGAAATGTTTACTTAGCAGGCGAGTGCGCCAATACCTTAATCTAGATATGTATTCACCCCGAGGGGCACCAAAAAGTGGCAGCCGTGTCGAAAACCTTTTAACTCGATTTTCGACCAAGCTATTGCCGGACCTCCACGAGGAATCAGGAAATGGATTTTACTTTTCCAAGTTCTGTTTCGTGAGCAGGCCAATTCGTCCACTGCGGAAACAGACGCTAAGTAGCACCGGTTCGTTGAACCAATGCGGAATTATATTAGAGATAATTTTCGAAAAACAAATATTGAATAATTTAATTTTCATAATGGCGGTCGGTAGGCGGTATTTGGTAAAGACAACAATATTGCTATTATTGTTAGTATATGACTAACAATAATACTTTGCCATATGACGGATTTGCGGAAAAGACGGTTGAAAAATTATTATATTTTCTTTTTCAATATAGAGATTTGAACCTCCGACTACTGCACCGAAGATAAACGCTCTATACACTGAGCTGTCATGACATCTTATATTCATTGGAATTATGAAGTATAAGAAATGGTCGACTTTTTTGTAGTATGGTGCCTTTAAAAATATAAGGCCTAAAAGTAGGCTAGGTGATTTGTACCATAACTATTGCTATAGAGGTGGGTGTATTAGAAATTCGGTAATTGTGATGACAGGGTGACGGGAAAAATTAGTTGTAACGATTATTGGATCGTTACAATATATATATATATATATATATATATATATATATATATATATATATATATATATATATATATATATATATATATATATATATATATATATATATATATATATATATATATATATATATATATATATATATATATATATATATATATATATATATATATATATATATATATATATATATATATATATATATATATATATATATATATATATATATATATATATATATATATATATATATATATATATATATATATATATATATATATATATATATATATATATATATATATATATATATATATATATATATATATATATATATATATATATATATATATATATATATATATATATATATATATATATATATATATATATATATATATATATATATATATATATATATATATATATATATATATATATATATATATATATATATATATATATATATATATATATATATATATATATATATATATATATATATATATATATATATATATATATATATATATATATATATATATATATATATATATATATATATATATATATATATATATATATATATATATATATATATATATATATATATATATATATATATATATATATATATATATATATATATATATATATATATATATATATATATATATATATATATATATATATATATATATATATATATATATATATATATATATATATATATATATATATATATATATATATATATATATATATATATATATATATATATATATATATATATATATATATATATATATATATATATATATATATATATATATATATATATATATATATATATATATATATATATATATATATATATATATATATATATATATATATATATATATATATATATATATATATATATATATATATATATATATATATATATATATATATATATATATATATATATATATATATATATATATATATATATATATATATATA
>OZ016504.1:16318765-16335076 GCA_963966595.1 Physocephala rufipes
GTGTTTTCAAATGAGAAGGCCTGTTTTAATAGTACTGCTACAAGATTCGCCATAAACTGGTGAGTTGACTTTTGCTGATAATGAAAGCACTGCAGAAATTTGTGCGTGAGACTGCGTATGAGATTCACAAATACACAAATAGAGCCGAAACTCCCGCGTGCAGGTGACTTTTATGTTCATCAGTTAGGATTAATTGTGTAATACGATAATTTTCTGTTAGAAGGTCAGGATATCGTATATCAGTGTTGAGCAGAGAGCTCTTGGTTCTTCCTCCAGCTCTTATTAAGCCATCTTCATCGATGAGAAATGAAAGCTTCAGCAATTTTGAGCTTTCCTGGAGCTCCCATCTTCTCAAAAGCTTCACGCGATCGTCTCAAAAACCTCGTTTTATATATTTTTTCAGCATAAACTTCGTTTTTAATATGAATTTCATATGTTAGTCCACACGGCCTTGTAATTTTCTGATGTGGGTGCCACCCATACACAAGTCTTAAAACATACGCCATAATTCGTAGTAGTCTCTTCCATGTAGTCATTATTTGGCGTGGCCGTTGGTGTCATACCCTCTGAATTAGTCGCCAAAGATAGTTTTACGTGTGACTTCTTTTCTCCACAAACTTCAGTGCTCCCTATATACTAAAGGAAATTGCTTTAATAAATCCTAAAGGAAATTTAAAATTTCAATTAATAGTCAAATTCCGCGGGTGGTGCTTATTCCTGGTTTAATGATTATCTCATTAAAAAGTATGTAATTTTGAACAGCAGCATATTCACAGTCCTACTTCAACAACTCCTTTACTCCACTATTCCACCGTATTACCCCAATGCATTGCAGCAATAGTAGAAAACGTGTGGTGTAACTCCACGCTCTTGATACGTATGGATCACATATTTTCCTCTACGAAAATTATAGCCATGTTACAATCAATGCCGTTCTATAACGTAACGAAATATTTTATTTTCACGAGGTTACGTTGGGTCATCAAATTGTGTGAACAATTTTATTGGAGCACATGGAAAATATTGAAATCGGAATTTTTAGCGCATTGGACGATAAGCGTGAAAGATTAACTGCAAGAATTTAATCCGTCTAAACTACTCCATTCGGTTCTTCATGCGAGGTTCTTGGTCTCACACACATACTAATTCCTTCCTTATCTTCTATTTTTTTCTTACTTTCTTTTTCTTGTTGCTTTCTTTCTTCTTTCTTTTAGTTATTCATCCAGTATGCAAATGTCACTCATCCCCACTTGAATTTCACATAAATTCAATGGTATTTAGTGCTCATAATTTACCGATTACTTTTAAGTTACCATCCACCATTTTTTCGTGGTTTTTTCGTTGTTCCGTATATCCATCTCTTTTCACTGACCGTATTAACAACCAACATCATGGACGATAAAAGGAGAACGAATCATACGGAAGGGATTGAATTAAGCCACATCAGAAATGTTCGTCGCTGTGTGCGTGTGCTTATGTATTCGTCTTTGCATGTAGGAGATAGGGCGGAGTGATAACGCAAATGTGTGCACTCCAAAAAATTATATACTGCATTTGTTTTTGAATGAACTGAAATGTCAATGCCTCGTGCAGCAGAAAAGAAAGAGGCTACTGGGTTAAGAAAAAGAAAGGAAATGCGTCGAACGGATCTTTGAGCGAAATTGCATTTTGTTGAAGTCGAGAGACGAAACAAACACACAAAAGATATTAACAGGAATGCGTTCGTTGTAGGCCGCGTCTGAAAAGTAGAGTTTCGGTTCCGTGGAGCAAACCGTTTTTATTAAGACAACGTAAAGCCACATGCAACTAAAAAGCTGGCAACGCAATTAGCATCTCATTTGCGACTATGAGACACCTACAGCCGCCTATCTTCTGAGCAGTTCAATCCAGTCCACGTCCGGCTGCTGCTGATGCTTCTCTATGTTTTATCTACCTCGCCTCAGACGGAGAAGGGTGGGTCGATACCGATGTCCGCTCTGAACGGCGCAGCGGTACTCTGGACAAGTTTGTTTCTGCATGAAAAACGGTTTTAAGCCCATAACCAATCTTCAGCTGGGTTATTCAACATGTACAATAATTGTTTCCGGCAAATTATTTATGCATAGTTTCTCTCATTAAAAACTGAATAATTAAAAACTAAATTTTTTTAAAGTAACAACATGGAAAGAAGTAGAATTTGCAAGAGCGAGGCGGAACGATGCGAAATGATTTGTTAATTACGCGAAATATTAGTAATTGAGGAGACTTTTTGGTTTTCACATTGAATATAGCGCGTACTTGAACACCATGCAAATATATACGACTTCATATGAGCATGCGTTTCTTTTTGTGAATGTGGGGTGGAGGAAACCGTGTGTGTATCAACAGAAAAACCATTAACTGTCACAAAAATAGCTTGTGACATAAACCTTTTTTAGATTGGTTACATAATTTTTGACCTGAATGAATTGATGACACAAAAAGCAACTGAGTCACAAAGAATTAGCTCGAGAAAATGTCATACCGAGGAATTCACCGAAGTATTCACGCCGAAAAGGTAACTCCAGGGGGAGGAAGTTTTGTTTTTGGAAATTTTGTTTGTTTTGGAAACTTTTTTTAAAATGTGAGTAAGATACCAATGAGCAGCTTCTTTGCGAAATATTTAGAAAGAATGTCAAAGCGATTTTGAGCCATTATCCGTAATTTTACATACATAAATGTAATAAATTCCGAAAAAGATTATAAAATGTAATTAAAATGTAAATGACACCCTCCGGCCCCTGTGTCAGCAAAACGGTATAGGGATTGTGTCAAATTGAAGCAGTTCTTTTCGTTACATAAATTTTTCTAATTCGCCCGGCTTTATTGATGCCAGTTCCATAGTTTTCTTTCCACAGTTGTCTCTCACTCACTCTATTGTTTTATATCTTTCTCTTCTCCCTACCTATCCACTCCCTTTTACCCTCTGGCAATCTTTTGTTAATCTTTCTCTCCATCAACTAAAATATTAGAAAGGTAGCTACAGATGGCACTCGACCAGAAGCGATCTATGCGTTTTCGAGTATCACAAACGTGACTTGATAACTCCAAGCTTTCTTCTACTTCTGTTCTGATGTTTCTCTCTCTGTCCCTCTCTTTCTCTTGTCTAACTGGCCATTTCTTAAGAAAATGCAATTTTTTTAACAAAGTTGGAATTAATGTATAACACCCAGTGATAAAACACCAACATATATGCATCAGAAATGAATTCGAAATAAGCATTTTTTACTTTATGAATAAGGACCAGAACAAGAGGATCGAAGTTTGCGAAATCTCTCACAGATTTTTTTAACGACTAGACCCTAGCAACTCGGAAACAGATGCATAACAGTTCAAAGCATTATATTCTTATGTTCTGAAAAATGTTTTAATTCAGAAATTTAAAATTGAAAATTAAAATGAGGTAATTAAAATTCATAAAAAAGGCGAATGGTGCTGGGCCAAATTCAAACATTTAGCGATTTGAACGAGGATCGTTAACATTTATTTTGTTGACGAGAAAATTTCAACAATGATAATGATTTAAAATTTTTATTTTAAAGTGAGAAATAGTAAATGAAAATTTAAAGGAATCAAAATAATTTATATAGGCTTAGAAACCTCAAATGCCTAACAATATTAATTTCCATTTCAAAGTTCAGGCATACAAAGGAAAATAACTCCTAGAAATGAAAAAGATCAAAATCTCTATCGAAAATAAGTCTATAAAAAAACACAAATAAAATGGTGAAGTAATAAACTGTAATTATAATTACGGACCGACTTGCTTTTGCAAGATCATTATAAAACTCAGTAAAAAGGATAGATTGCAGCGGGGACAATACTCAAATGAGAAGTAGTGACAAAAAAAGTGTTTTAAATAATAGGTAACTTGGTCAACAAAAATTTAAAAATGAAGTGAAAAAGCCAGACCTTAATATTTTACACGCTAGATGAAAACACAATTAAAATCAAGCAATTCTCAAGATAAACAAATCAAGATAAACAAATCATAAAACAAGAGGAAAAGTCGAATATATAATAATAATATTAAAAATAATAACAACAAAAGGACTATTACAGCAAGGTATATTTAGGACTAAATATATTAACATTGTTAAAATTACCCAAACTTAATTGAAAATTAAATGAATTAAATTGGAATGAATTAACTTTTAAAAAATTTATATAAACCAAAAAAAAATTAAATAAAAAAATTATATAAAAATAATTAAAGAAATTAATGTTAAAATTTAACAGAATAATTGAAATAACACAAATTTAGAAATTAAAAATTGAAATAATTAAAATCACTAAAATGTAGGTGAAAATAGTTTCATATTAAACATTAGTTATCACCAGTTATATATTTGTTAAATTTTATGTGAAATATAACCGAAAAAGTAAGTTTCGAATCAATTATTTGAACGGAATTTAGAGAACAAATTTGGAATTAATTAGGTTCTTAAATTAAAAATGCAAATTTTGAGGAACTTGGAAATAAATCAGTGTCATTAAAAAAAATTTGCGATATTTTAGAACTGAAAAAATTTAATTCAAACTTCCATGGGATAATTAATTTCAAATTTAAAAAATTATGCGATAACAATACTAAAAATAAGTAATTCAAATTTTAAATGAAAATTATTAATAATTTATAAACTAATCACAATTAAAAAACTGAATTTAAAATTAAATTATATATTTATATTAAATTTAAAAAGACATATATAAGTGAATTAATTAACTAAATTGAGATTTAAAAAATTATAAGAAATTAGAAATGAATGACCAATATTAAATTATGAATGACCAATAAAACTTACTACAACTAAATTAAGTCAAACTGAAAATTGAGAAACTGAAATTAAATAATTTTTTAAATATAATAATTTTCGAAAGTGTTTAGATGTTAAAATTAAATGCCCCTTATTATGAATATTGTTTAAATTCACTTACCTTATATCGTAACCACCCAAGCCCAATTTGTACCATGGAAAACGTTCAATTAAAATATCTTCATAAAATATGAAAGCAAAAATGAAAGCAAATAAACAATAGTGACTATGGCAGCAATAGCGGCGAATTCGTTTGTCCTCTATGGCTTACACTAGGATTGAGGTAAACAAAAGTTGGATGTTGTTGTAGTTGTCGCGCCGTGTAAGAAGTTTTTATACAAAAGGTAATCACATAAAATAACGTAATCAAGTTATTGAATAAACTACTAAATAAATTTCCTATTATAAAAGGTGCGTGAAATTATCTCCAATATTACATAATGAGAACAAGGATAGGTTTAACTATTTAGGTTTTTCGATCACTCCTTATTGTAAATAAGTAAGTTTTGCCTACAACCGTTGAAACCATTGAAACAGGAAGCATCATATTACACTTAATCTCGTTCTGCAAATTAATTAAATTTTTTACACAACGATTATTCGGCAGGATAAATATACTTTTAAATCAATTCAAAAATATCTGTCCAACAGCTTTTATTCTGACTGAAAATTTTTCCATAACACTTTATTTATATGTTCATAATTCGGGAAAAAATACTTTATTTCCAAAATTAGGAGGATGAAGATCATATAATTTCATCAAAGTGACTACTCTAAGCATTATTTCTGGCAGTTCTGCTATTTGCATCGAGAAACTTCTGCATCGTTTGTATTGAAAAGAAATAAAGTAAGTTATTTTTCGTTTTAAAAATGAGCCAGTTTTTACATTATGGAAGCCCCATTTTCAAACAGAATCATCGAGTATAATAAAAGGGAAACTAGTAATACTATTTCAACAGTATCCCACCTGGAGAAGAAACCACTAACTAACTGAACCACAAATTCAGAGATCGCGATCTAATGCGGTTTCTATTAAATCAAATTAAACCAAACAAGTAAGAGTGCTATCTTCGGCCTGGACGAAGGCTAAATACCTTACACCCACAAGGTATATCCGTATTCCTGATAAAGAAGCGGTTCACGCCCACCTTTTTGGCAAATAATTTAGTATTCGTGGTTCAGTTCCATGATAAAACTTTATCGTCAAATGCGCTCTACAAACGTTGAAACTGAGCTTCGTATGTGCATATATTGAGCCGCGGTTCCCATCCGATTTATCCAATTTTCAAAATCAATTAATTTGTTATAATAGAGAATATTCGTGTCAAATTTAATTACCATGCCTCCACTTGTTCCACTGTAATGAGGTACATTGTATTTTATAACAATGTTTCTGGTAGGCGGACCACGCCCAGTTTTTGAAAAAATGATTTTTTTCAAAAAAATGTTTGTAGATCGAATTTGAAGACAAAATTGTATCCTGGAACTGAACCAGGAACACTAAGGTTCAGTTCCAGGATAAAATTTTGTCTTCAGTTTCGATCAACAAACGTAGAAATTGAGCTTCGTATGTGCATACATTAATATAAGCTATGAATAACAGGCGTGGTTCTCATCCGATTTTGCCCATTTTCAGTACCAACCTGATTACAATAACAAAGAATATTTGTGCTTTCGTTCCCTAGTAATCGTGATTTCAACAGACAGACAGATAGATAGACAGATATACAGACAGACAGAGAGACGGACATACGGTTGGACGGGGCTAAATCGACTCAAGAGATTGTTCTGAGTCAGAATATATATACTTTTCCATACGTAATTCATGTTTGAGACAACGATTTTGACATGTGACATTTTTAAAATAATCTAGTCGAGTCCAGTCTGTAATTAAATATATGCAAATATTTTCATTTTGGTCGATAATATTTAATGTTTCTGTTTCACACGGCGCCTCCTCGGTAACCTTTTTCTTTTTTTCCGCTTTTTGTGTTAGCGTCGGATTCATTTTTTATTTTTATACCCTACACCCGAATGGTTTAGAGCACATTGTACTTGTTCTTTCGTTCTTAACGCTTTAAAGGAGGTGTTTTAATGCGTTAAGAACGTAGGAGCAAGTACAATGTACCCTTAACCATTCGGGTGTAGGGTATAAAAATAAAAATGAATCCGACGCTGACATAAAAGCGAAAAAAAGGGAAAAAGGTTACCAAGAAGGCGCCATGTGAAACGGAAACATTAAATATTATTTTCATTATTAAAATGAAAATATTTGTATATATTTAGTTACAGACTGGACTGGACTAGATTGTTTTAAAAATGTCACATGTCATAATCTTTTTCTCAAAAATGAATTACGATACTCAAAGAAATTAAATATTTTTTGGAAACAATTGTAATTAAAGTTTTTAAATTGGATTGAACTGAATGCATAAGAAGTAAACAAACGATATAATACTGTATATGTAAAAAAACAGTAATTCTTAGGCAACTAAATCAACGAAAACTAGGCTAATCCATGCTTATCGAAGTCGAAATATCATGGGAATTGTTCAAAATATTACAAAAATTAAAAAATTCTTTATGAAAACAAATTCGACCGAAGCAAAGAATATCTAATACTATATAATACTAGTTGATTAAAAAATTCATAAAAAGTAATAAATTCATACAACAAAATTGAACAAGAGAAAAATTACATTTTGAAAAGTTTGAATAAGAAAAAATTCAAACAGGAAAAATTTGAATGAATGGAATTGAACACGACAAACTTTTGAAGGAGGAAAAATTTGAGCGAAAACAAATATTTAAAAATATATTTTCATCGGAACGCGTGCCTTAGTCTTAGAACAATGCCTCTGTATAGCTTGAATATAATAACAAAAAACAAAAACACCAATGACAACGAACAACAGCAGCAAGAAATAACAAAATCATAGAACAGGCGACAGCAACTGTCACCCATAAAAAGCAGCAACACTCAACACATATATAAAGGAACAAACTTTTGCATCGCTTAGTTAGAAAAAGAGAGAAATCGCGACCCCGATGACAAAGCAGGGAAATAATTTTGAACTTCACTGAAATAATAACAAATTAGAAACAAAAAGCAAGGAAACATGGTGAAAAATCAGTTTAATGAATATATTTTTCAATTTTAAAAACTTAATTTTAAAAAATATTAAAGCAAATATTTAAGCAGCTTTTAAGGGAAACCCACGGATTTAGAGATAACTTTTATTATAAGAAAACGATAGGGTGGAAACTACGGATACAATCGGGGATCAAGTACTCAAAGTGAAATTAAAACTGATTATGTAAAAACCATTTTTACATAACCAAAATCGCGAATCGAATAAGACCGTTGATTAAAAGCCCCGTGAAAATGACTAACATACCTTTCACGTTGGCATGGTTCCCGCCATTTTATAGTCCTTACACTTGAAAAGAACCTCCCACTTACTACTACACTTCTTTACTTCCTTTGCCAGTACTAAAAAAAATTAAAATCGGCTACAGTTGATTCGAACAGTGAACTTCGAGTAATTTTCACCGAGACTGCCTTCTCAAACTCTTAAATCCAACCCACTCCACCTACAATACAAGAAGCCACAGCTGACTGGCTTTGAAGACGCGAAAGATTGCGATATGTTATCGATTTCATAGTCATCATAGTCGTCACTTATTATATTCGGGATGCAAGGAACAGAGGTAAGAACGGAAAAAGTTCCTTTCATTTTAGTATTAAATAATTGAGCAAATAAGAACATATACACAATTACATATTTATACACTCCCAATTAAAAAGTGCACCTGGCTTCATAAGGACGCTTTATTACAATAATATATGCGCATGTGTGCGCGTGAATATGCGTGTGTTTGGACGTGTGTGTTCGATACTAAACGAAGTGGAATACTTAAAGCGAATATTTTAAATTTGCTATAATTCCCATTAAAGTGAGTCCCCTCCCGCCCCACCTCTAATGAACTTACCAGGTCCGTGCTAAGCCCCCTCAATGTCTCAATCCTCTAAAAAACTTGGCATTACCGATCTCCATTCGTAGCCACTCCTTCACAAGGCAAAATATGTAAAGTTCGCTGAACTCTGAATTCGCTTTATTATTTGGGAAAAATATTATAGCATCATATAATAATTCTGAAATAATTACACATGTCCCCATGGTCTCTTATTCGGAAAGTAAATTAGAATCCCAACATATTATGCTTCAAACAAATAGGAAAAAGCAACATAAAACCATCACATTATAACTGGAAATAATCTTGCTATTTATTTGGACGTTATTGTGAAGATAACAAATGGTTACGCATGTCATATTTTAAACTGACCATCTCGGGACTGTCTTGTTCCTTTTATCATACATGCTATAAACTTGCATAAAAATTTGTTGAGCCCAATGACATGAGACATGAGTCTGTCCGGGCTTAGTCACTCTGGCAAAGAAATAAAATTTCTGGCAAAGAGAATCATATATTAGAGGAAATGACCGCTATTGATTCTACGATGTACTACTTGGGACGAAACCGCCGAGTAAAAGACTATTAAAGTGAGCAATTTTTCAAGATCCTGACCATGGGCGAAAACATTAGAATTAACTTTTTATGCAATATCTGCACATCAATCATCAACTTATCAAAAGTTACTTTACCTTGATTTTATGTTAATTATCTAAAATGGAACCAATTCTATGGCAAGCCCCGTAAAATGGTAGATACGAAACCACATTCAATAGCGCAAAAATATGGTATTTTAAGTCAAATCTCACCGGAGAAACAGGAAGATTGGTCAAGCAATTTTCTCTAATAGAAATATATGAAGCAACCTGGATAACTTTGCAGGACCGATATAAGTGGAAAAACCGGAAAACCCTGCAAGTCATGCAGCATCGTTCAAGCAATCAGACTGCACAATAAATTAACATGTGGTGATCACTGTAGCTTAAAAAACTGCACAAATTAGGGATACATACTCCCGGGAACTCTTCTTATCCGATTAGAAGCACCTAGTGTACTATACCTAGTTCTATGGAGTTCATAGCTTTATAAGATTCGGGTTCAAAAATCAATCTCACAACAGAGTGGATTCTAAGAAAATTAGAGGTATCAAGAATGGCAATATCAATGATCATTAAATATGTTGGTAACAATAAAAAGATGGCCCGAAATCAACAATACTCTGCTATGTTGAAGGCATTCATCACTCCGAACATAATATCACGACAGTCAGCGCAACATCCAGATATTTCAACAAATGACAAGTAACTCAAAACATCGACTAATCATATCCACGCTTTAATACCGCAATCGTTGTAGAACCACTTGGAGCCGAACTATATTACCAATTTTACAGTGGACAAAAGTTAGTGTTGGCCAAGAAGATACCAACACTTCAGAGCGCCGTTTTTTATGGATTATTGCTGCACATTAAAAGCACATAAAAACTTGAACGTGGAAGCATTTAGAAAAATTCCGCGAATTGGAGAGAGCGGTAAACAGTGCCATACCATATTTCGCTCTAAAGGCAACCCGTAGCGATGACAGAAAATTTATAGTAGAACTTTCCTTTGCTAAGCATTAAAACTTCCAAGTATTAGAAAGTTGCTTACACATAGGCCTCCATTGAAAGAGCAATACGCTAAGTTGACCAATATCCCACATCTTATTCAACATTCAACATTCAACGTATTCAACATTCAGAAAGTAGTACAAGAATGTTAAGAGTCGGGGTTTTCACCATTCAAAGTGATCTCCTTTTAATTTTGCTTCGATTCAGATTTAAAAAGTTTAGTATCACATCCGATCTCGAAAAAATTTATTCCCAGATCTGGGTCAACCCCAGATATTTTGGCGAACAAACGGAACAGAGAATTTAGGGTGGTACTAACGAAGGTCAATACTAGGTAACATAGTAACTATGGGACAAAGTCATCATTATGATTGGTATTTAAATGTCTTCAATTGGGCCAGAAACACGCTGCTTAGAGTCTGCTGGGGGGTCAACGCATTACTAAATAGGTTTTATGCCGACCATTGCCTAACAACGGGTGACAATTTCCCCACAGCGCTAGGAAAGCAAAGACAAATTACTTACAGTTTATAAGCAACAACATTCAACTTAAGACGGAATCCCAGCTATCGGCCAAGAAGTAAACCCAAAAAATCAACAGCAGTAAAGAGGAATCCACCAAAACTCTGGGATTAATTCGGATGAGATGTGTATCAGAGTCAATCAATAATAATCTAACTGTACGAACCATTCTCTGAGACATCGCAAGAGTTTTTGACCCTCTGAGATTTCATAGCCCAGTGGTAATCACAGGAAAAATCCTCATCCAAAAACTGTGGAAACTCAAGTTAAGTTGGCATGAAGAGTTGTCAATTTATCTCCAAAAAAGTTGAATGTCATTTTGCCAAAACTTGGAAGAATTAAAAGCAGAGTCCGAGTCCAGAAAACCGGAGCGATGCACCGGTATTCCTGTGGGCAGACTATGAATTGGTCTTGTCTTGTGTAAATTCATCATCCACTTCATTCCAAGCTTTTGCTGCCAACCAGGATTCAAAGGCTCCGAGTCTATCATTCGCCACACAACAGCGTCAAGCCGAAACATAATCCAGCAGATTCAATATCTCACGGAATTTCTCCAGAAAAACTAAATTTGCTCGTTATAGGTTCCTCCTGTATGGAAAAAATTCAACCTGGGAAAATGATGCCGAAACATATAAAGTTGTGCTGACGACGCTGAAATTGAAGGAAATAATCTAACTGCCGGCCTCCCCCCCAAATGTGACGGCGACAGAAGAAGATATTGTTGATGCTATGAATCATTATAAGACATTTATGACCTTAGTGCATGTCACATTGTATGTCCACAGATTTATTATTAGATTGAGAAGGGAAACGTTACCTTCCACAAGATATTGGATTATGATTCCCCCTAAGAAAAATTAGCTCCAAACACAATTCTTCAAGCAATTTGCTCCAAACACAACGCAAGAAAACTCCGTTAATAATAAATAAAAAAAGATAAAAACTCCATAATAAAGACACACTAACTTTTCTAAATCCATTTTTGATGACTTCGAATTAATAAGGGTAGAAAGACATTTCGGAAATGTTCCAGTAATATACGACGTATGGTTCAAATGAATTCATGAAGAACACCATTTGTGGAGCTTAAACTCGATCATTGTAAAGCTTAAGCTAGTTCACCTCAAGTAAGGCAGACTTTTACCTATCAAACGAGTGTACATGGCGAGATTCATTGTTCAAGAATATATACGATCCTCAAGAACTAGGTTTAACCAATTTGAACAAATAATGGGAAATCTTCCAACAACACGAACAACCAGCGCGACCCTTTATGAATTCCGGAGTAGACATTTGTGGACTTTTTTGGATTTTCTTCAAAGCTCGCGTTGCAGTGTTCGTTGCATCCAGGGCAGTACTCTTAGAAACTGTCAGCAATCTAAGCAGCGAGGCATTCACCGGATGTTTGAAACATTTCTTTGGAAGAAGAGGACATTACAAAGACCTCTGCAGCGATAATGCCACCACTTTTATCGGGGGTAAAATAAGCTAGCAGATCTAAAAGAAGCAATTCACTCAGAGCCCTAAAAAGCTTTCTTAACGAAATATTTCAGCGGTTAGTTTCCTTCCACCAAGAGCGCCTCACTATGACCTCATGGAATGTCACTGGTAAGAGTGTAAAATTATTCCCCATTAGGGGTACTGCAAAAACCTTTTTGCAGTAGAAGAATATGAAGAATTGTGAATAATAATGGTCGAGCCTAAGGCGATCATAAATGTGGTAATAGTCAAGAAAGACAATGCCGCCAGTTGCAGTGGCCATTAGGTTGAATTATCAAAATGTATCCGCGCGAGGACAAGACGGTAAAAGTAGCAAACGTGAAAATGGCAAGAGGAATTTGAGAGCGACTAGTATGCAAAACATCTCCTCCTCTTCTTATTGAACAAATTTTGGATAAAATCAATTCAAAGCTAAATGATAAACCAGACGCCAATGACAGCAGTAGCTCAAGGCCTGAGTCAAAAGGGCGAAAAAGAAATACTACCCACGTTAGATCAACATCAGCCATAAGTGCAGTCTGTATTCTACCGCTGGTCCTGATCAGCTCCATTAGCGTCATTCAACCAAACCACTGAAATTAATATTGAGAAAATGGGATCAATATTGCAAAAAGAGGTGGAATAAACATAATTTGAAATATAGCTACTTCGCCGTTTGCGATTCTAGATGTTGTTATGCTAGCAAATGTATACCACCATTTCTCATATCGAAGCTAATGAACAAAATCTTCCAGATTTATTGAAGAATCAAACATTAATGTTGACTGCAACGATAAAAATGATTAGGGATAATCAAGAAGTATCATCAAAATCAACACCTTTGTAAACTTCTAATATAAGATCATGGCGCCTATCAATCATATCGAAAACCTTGAATTTGACGCTGTGGGATGTAAGTTCGAGCAAAATGCATCTGTTAACGGAATTGGAACTTCAATTTATTCTGAGATCATCAAACATCTATAGAATGGAGTAATGGTTGATTATTGTTATAAACAATGCTCGTCATCGACACATAAGTTATTACTCTTAACACCACACCAATTGCGTACAGAAATAAAAAAGAATTACAAGTCATCTTCCGCTTACTACCCAAATTATAGGAAACAAAGACAAAACGCCTTTTTCAAAAACACTTCCCCACTGATGGGTGCAGAGTCATTCACCCTCTTTAAGCTCGTTCCAATTCGTGTATTTTTTAATATTATTTCGGTTAACATCAAACTATCTACGCTTGTTTTGACAAACACACTACATATGAACAAATATTTTCCAACCGACGTGGCATCAATTCAAAAGTATCACTTAACTCAAAACCAGATTTATATATGCCCAATACCCAACCTATTTATCAAAAAAGTGAAGGCAAATGTGTTTGCGAAATGACTGTATTTCAAAAGGAATTTCGACAACTGAGTGGGCTCAAGCAAATCGAATGAAAAGCCTGACTAAAATTAAACAGAAAGAATCTGTGGTTCTTTGCAGCAGCTATACGAACACAAATCACCGTAATCTGTGGCAATAACGTATCACAAAGAGACTGCCAAGGATCAGGAATCATGGAGGTAGGTATAGATTTATAAATCAAATCTGTAACTTCAAAACAATTAGGAATTACCAATTTACCCCAAGTAACAATGACTCATATGCTAGCTTCGGTGACATCTTTGAAATCACTACACCCAACCTATAAATATGGTACGACGCAACGCACGCAGCAACCATACACCACGCAGCTGAACTAACTTACAGCAATTCTCAAAAAAACAGCAAATTACTGACTTCCCAAGAGGATTGCAGCTCAACAATTATCGAAATTCTGCAATTAAATATATTGCATTATTGGCAACTGTCTCGTTTGCCATAATAATTCTCATTAAGTGTTGGCGACAATCGAAGGATGGGGAAGCGTCCACTTCCCCACTCAACTTACACCACCTTAAGCAATATACCAAAAATATTTTGTGACCAGTTTTCAGACTCAGCCAACCAGACCCACCGAACATAACTTTTGGACTCAAACCACTCAACGTAATCCATCTCAAGAAGTATATATATATATATATATATATATATATATATATATATATATATATATATATATATATATATATATATATATATATATATATATATATATATATATATATATATATATATATATATATATATATATATATATATATATATATATATATATATATATATATATATATATATATATATATATATATATATATATATATATATATATATATATATATATATATATATATATATATATATATATATATATATATATATATATATATATATATATATATATATATATATATATATATATATATATATATATATATATATATATATATATATATATATATATATATATATATATATATATATATATATATATATATATATATATATATATATATATATATATATATATATATATATATATATATATATATATATATATATATATATATATATATATATATATATATATATATATATATATATATATATATATATATATATATATATATATATATATATATATATATATATATATATATATATATATATATATATATATATATATATATATATATATATATATATATATATATATATATATATATATATATATATATATATATATATATATATATATATATATATATATATATATATATATATATATATATATATATATATATATATATATATATATATATATATATATATATATATATATATATATATATATATATATATATATATATATATATATATATATATATATATATATATATATATATATATATATATATATATATATATATATATATATATATATATATATATATATATATATATATATATATATATATATATATATATCTATATATATATATATATATATATCTATATATATATATATATATATATATATATATATATATATATATATATATATATATATATATATATATATATATATATATATATATATATATATATATATATATATATATATATATATATATATATATATATATATATATATATATATATATATATATATATATATATATATATATATATATATATATATATATATATATATATATATATATATATATATATATATATATATATATATATATATATATATATATATATATATATATATATATATATATATATATATATATATATATATATATATATATATATATATATATATATATATATATATATATATATATATATATATATATATATATATATATATATATATATATATATATATATATATATATATATATATATATATATATATATATATATATATATATATATATATATATATATATATATATATATATATATATATATATATATATATATATATATATATATATATATATATATATATATATATATATATATATATATATATATATATATATATATATATATATATATATATATATATATATATATATATATATATATATATATATATATATATATATATATATATATATATATATATATATATATATATATATATATATATATATATATATATATATATATATATATATATATATATATATATATATATATATATATATATATATATATATATATATATATATATATATATATATATATATATATATATATATATATATATATATATATATATATATATATATATATATATATATATATATATATATATATATATATATATATATATATATATATATATATATATATATATATATATATATATATATATATATATATATATATATATATATATATATATATATATATATATATATATAT
>OZ016504.1:16335276-16373719 GCA_963966595.1 Physocephala rufipes
ACTGTACTTAAAATACTTTGTTATATTATATTCATTTTTTTATATTATCATAGAAAAATACAATATTGTAGAAAATATAATTTTCATTCATTCGTAAAAACTATTTTGAGTTATGAACACAATTCATTATTAAAATAAATAATTAAAGAAATCTTTATAAAAAATAAAAATGTATTAAGAATTCTTAACCGCAAACAACAACATTACCAAGTCCTACAATTGGCGATCCTGCAGGAGCAAGCAACAATAAAACCAAAGAAAACAACGAAAAGAAATAAAGAAAGAAATAATTAAATCAAAAAAGAAAAAGCGAAAGAGCAATTTCCACATCACTGCTAACGCCATCGATAATGCAAAAAGAAAAGAGAAAGATATAGAATAGAACCCAAAAGGAACAACAATTATAACAAAAAGAAACTAAATAAGCTAAAGAGCAATTTCCACATGTAAGCTCTTCAATTTTCAAAATTCAAGACTCAAATTTCAAGAGCAAATATCATCGTCATCAGCACTGCTAACGCCATCGATAATGCAAAAATTCACATAAGATAAGTCGGTTATATAAAAGAATTTTGATTAACATAAATTAATTATATATATTAACACACATAATTCTTAAAATATTAATATTACATATTTAATACAAAATAACATACCTAATATAAAATTATACCTTTTAACTTTAACTTTACACTACTTAATTATTAATATAAAACAAAATATGTTATTAGTAATATAAAATCACAGCTTAAGAAATATATACAAAGGAAACTAATTGAAGTGTATAATTAATTATGATTAATTAATTAGAACTAACTTTAAATTATCTGCTTTTTAATAAATAACTCTAAAGAAGTAACACTAACTACTCAAAACTAAAATTAATTAAAATTTAACAAAACTATATAAAAACACGATACAAAAAAATAATTCTATTGTTACGTAGTTTTTTTGTTAATGTTGTTACTTTTGTAAACTTCCTCTCTTAGTTCAAATGCTCCATTCTCCTCAACACAATATTGTCAACACGTACACAAACGACAAACAGCTTAATTAACCTTCTCCAAGAAACAAATAATGATACAAATACCAATACAAATCAAAACTCAAACGAAATTTGCGCGACTTCAATTAAACTTCCCCAGTTCTGGACCAATTGTCCAGAAGCGTGGTTCGTACACGCAGAGATTCAATTTTCATCAAAACTAATCACTCAAGATAGAACAAAATATGAACATACAATTACCGCTCTACCACAAGAAGTTATAATGACTATCTTAGATTTTATCCAACATCCTCCGGAATCTGATAAATACCAAGCATTGAAGAGAGTATTGATAGATAGACACTCTCTAAGTGAAAACGCGAAACTTGATAAAATATTATCAGATTCCGAAATAGGCGATCGTAAACCGTCTGAATTTTATCGGTCACTAACACTACTTTCAGGCCCAGGCATCAGTCAAAACATATTACAGAAAATATGGTTAAAAAAACTGCCAAAAAATCTAAACATAATTTTGATTAGTACTAACAATAACGACATAAACGAATTGACTAAATTAGCAGACAACATTTGGGAAGTAATGAACAAAAGCGAAATTTCAACAATACATAACTCTCTAAAGAATACAACAGAGAACACAATACTTAACAATCTAGTAAAAACTACAACAGTTATGTGTGAAAATTTTCAAAAATTATCTTTGGAACTTAATGCAATAAAAACACAACTTAACTATAGACAATCGAGACCACGATCACGTTCCAGAAATTACTTCCGTAGGACATTACGAAATAATTCAAAAAATAATCAAAATTGGATATGCAAATATCACTACAAATTCGGCGACAGAGCTATTAAATGTGAAGGACAATGTAAGTTCACAAAAGACAAAAATCAAACAAACTAAAACCGTCCGTTGTTGCGGCGACAAACAACGGAGATATAAATGTTTCAACCCGTCGCCTCTTTATATACGACAAAGACAATAATTTAAAATTTCTAATTGACAGTGGGGCAGAAATTTCGGTTCTACCCTCATCAAAATTCGCAAATACAAAGCGTTCCAATGACAAAATTTTAACTGCTGCGAACGAGTCAACAATAGCAACCTTCGGCAAGAAATTATTAAATATAAATTTGGGACTACGGCGAGAATTCCCGTTTATATTTCTAATAGCAGATATTGCAAAACCGATCATAGGAGCCGATTTCTTGCACAAATATGGCCTACTGATTGACATCAAACATAAGCGCCTGGTCGACCCACTTACAAATATATCAGTTAACACTACATCACACACATGCAATATTCCACTACCCAAATTATTCGTAGTAGAAAACAAATACACAAAACTTCTAAAAGAGTTCCCTACACTCATCTCCGAACCAGACTACACAAAACCGGTTAAACATTCAACAGTACACAGATTAATTACACAAGGCTCTCTTCCATTTTCCAAACCAAGACGTTTGGATCCTATAAAATACAAAATCGCTAATCCGAATTTGATTTTCTTGTGAAATCAGGGATCTGTAGACCATCAAACTCATCAGTAGCTTCCCCGCTCCATTTAGTACCAAAAAAGGACCCCAATGACTGGCGTCCTTGCGGTGACTTCCGGAGATTGAATGTAGTAACAGTACCAGACCGATATCCACTTTCACACATACATGATTTTAACATGAACGTAAAAACAAACATATATTTTCAAAACTCGACCTAGTCAGAGCTTACCATCAGATACCGATGGCAGAGAATGACATTTACAAAACCGCGATTACCACACCGTTCGGAATGTTCGAGTTTACACGAATGCCATTCGGCCTCAGAAATTCTACACAAACTTTTCAGCGATTTATAAATGAAGTAGTTAACGACTTAGACTTCGTCTTCGTCTATATCGACGACCTACTAGTTGCTAGTGAAAATGAGCAACAACACATGAAAGATCTCCAAATATTATTTAATCGCCTAACAGAGTACGGTTTAAATATTAAACCAAGTAAATGTACTTTCGGCGTAACAAACGTTGATTTCCTAGGGAATAACATCTCGAATACAGGAATTAAACCAACAGACGAAAAAGTGTCCGCTATTCGCAACTTCGAAAAACCCAAAACAATAAAACTAACACAAAAATTTATCGGCATGGTAAATTATTAACATCGATATATCCCAAAACTAGCAGAACTAACGAACGAAATTTACAAAATAATAACAACAGCAACTAAAAGAAAAGATAAGTTATTGATTTGGGATAACAAAGCAGAAGAAGCCTTTAAAGACATCAAAGATAGATTCGCTTCAAAGATAATGTTGAACCACTTCAATAATGAAGCGAAACTATCTTTAACAGTGGACGCATCAAATACGGCAATCGGTGGTGTTATACAACAACACTTTAATCACAAAATTGAACCTTTAGCATTTTTTTCAAAAAACTTTCGCCTTCTGAAACGAAATACAGTACATTTGACCGCGAATTATTAGCGATTTACCTCAACATTAAACACTTCAGATACCTACTAGAAGGACGAAATTTTACCGTATACACTGACCACAATCCTTTGACATTCGCGTTAAATACAAAGACTGAACGAAGCCCAAGACAAACAAGACATTTGGAGTTTATTTCCCAATTTACAAACGACATCCAATACATAAAAGGAGAAATGAATATCGTAACAGATACACTATCAAGGTCATTTGAAATTCAAGCTCTTAAAAATACCGAAATCAATTTTAAAACTCTCCAAAATGAACAGCAACAAGACCACGAAATCAACAAACTATCCTCAGAAAAAACCGACAAACAAAATCTCAAATTAATAAAAATTCCACTTTTAAATTTTGAAATTTGGTGTGAAACGTCAGGCGAGAATCCCAGACCATATATTCCAAACAAATTACGTAAAACAATATTTGAGATGCTACACAACATTGCACATCCAGGTACTAAAGCCACCCGACAACTCATAAACAAAAAATATTATTGGCCAGATATGAGCAGACAAATAAATATATGGTCAAAAGAATGCATAAATTGTCAAAAGTCGAAAATTTATCGACATACAAAAACACCTCCACACAAAATACCAATACCTAAAGGGAGATTTGAACACATACACCTAGATATTGTTGGACCACTACCACCTTCTCACGGACACCGCTACATTTTAACTATAATCGATAGGTTCACACGTTGGCCAGAAGCTTATGCTCTAAAAGATATTTCAGCGACTACAGTGGCTAAAAAGTTTATAAATAATTACGTATCACGACTAGGAGTACCACTGACAATAACGACAGACCAAGGAACTCAATTCACTTCCAGACTTTTTTCAGAATTGGCAAAATGGTTAGGAAATCATAAAATAACCCCTTCCGCTCATCACCCTCAAGCAAACGGGATGATTGAAAGATTCCATAGGCAACTAAAAGTTACTTTAATGGCCAGGAATAGAGGTAGTAAGTGGTACGAGGAGTTACCGATGACTCTCCTCGGTTTACGATCGATGCACAAATAAGACATTTCAGCGACACCAGCAGAAATGGTCTACGGACAGAATCTAAGAATACCGGGAGAACTTGTGGTCCCATCAAATGAAAACCAAACTCCTACAAATATATTAAACACTTTACGAGATCATTTCAAAAACATTCACTTCAATCTAGATCACCATAATAACCCTTCTACAGGCATTTATGTTCCCAAAGATCTCAAAACATGTAAACATGCTCTAGTAAGAAGAATAAACAAACACTCTTTACAATCACCTTACGAAGGACCGTACGAAATCTTAGAAAAATACCAAAAATTTTTCAAACTTCAAATTGACGACGAAACAATAACAATACCCATCGACAGAATAAAACCAGCATTCATTGAAACAAAAACACCCCATGCACAATCATATAAGACAAGAAAATACGTAAGATTTAATTTAATTAATTAAATTTTCAAGAGGGGGAGTATTGTAGGATCTAGAATACTGTACTTAAAATACTTTGTTATATTATATTCATTTTTTTATATTATCATAGAAAAATACAATATTGTAGGAAATATAATTTTCATTCATTCGTAAAAACTATTTTGAGTTATGAACACAATTCATTGTTAAAATAAATAATTAAAGAAATCTTTATAAAAAATAAAAATGTATTACGAATTCTTAACCGCAAACAACAACATTACCAAGTCCTACAATATATATATATATATATATATATATATATATATATATATATATATATATATATATATATATATATATATATATATATATATATATATATATATATATATATATATATATATATATATATATATATATATATATATATATATATATATATATATATATATATATATATATATATATATATATATATATATATATATATATATATATATATATATATATATATATATATATATATATATATATATATATATATATATATATATATATATATATATATATATATATATATATATATATATATATATATATATATATATATATATATATATATATATATATATATATATATATATATATATATATATATATATATATATATATATATATATATATATATATATATATATATATATATATATATATATATATATATATATATATATATATATATATATATATATATATATATATATATATATATATATATATATATATATATATATATATATATATATATATATATATATATATATATATATATATATATATATATATATATATATATATATATATATATATATATATATATATATATATATATATATATATATATATATATATATATATATATATATATATATATATATATATATAATATATATATATATATATATATATATATATATATATATATATATATATATATATATATATATATATATATATATATATATATATATATATATATATATATATATATATATATATATATATATATATATATATATTATATATATATATATATATATATATATATATATATATATATATATATATATATATATATATATATATATATATATATATATATATATATATATATATATATATATATATATATATATATATATATATATATATATATATATATATATATATATATATATATATATATATATATATATATATATATATATATATATATATATATATATATATATGTAGGATTTGATTATAATTTAATTATTTTTAATAACGAATTAAGTCCCATTTAAATTTATTCAACAAATTTTATTGAACAATATTAATTCGATTAACATATTTAACAAATTTTAACGATTTTTACAATTCTTTGTATATGTTCAAACAACGATTCTCAATATTATATGAATGAAAATTTTCTTATCTTGAAAAATATTTTCTCGTTCTAAAATATTTTTCAACGTTATCTAATTTTATTTTTTAGAAAGTGTTTTCATATTTGGTATATTATTTGATTAAACCCCACATTCGGTCATCTTGATTAATCATTCGTCCCGAATGGTTATGACCAGGGTTTCATAAACTCTGCTACTGTCGTAGTTATATTTGGTCCTTCGTGTTCACCTACTTTTTGAACCTTATACCTGCCATGGTTTAATTTTTCTACTATTTTATACGGTCCAAGAAATTTGGGTTTAAGTTTTAGGTTTGTCCCGTACTGTGTTCTTTTTATTGCTACTAGATCGTTTATGTCGTATTCTGTTTCTTTAGTTCTGCTTTTGTTGTATGTTTTTCTATTTTCTTGTTGGATCTTTGCTATGTTATCTTTGGCATTTATTCTTAATTTATTTCTTTCTGAGTTGTGTTCTTCTGTTTGGATGTCTTTTAAAAACTCACGTAAGTCGGGAAAATCATTAGTGCGCATTTCTAATCCTGTTAAGATTTGGAATGGTGTATATTTCGTACTTCTGGGAGGAGTGTTATTTATTAATTGTTGTACTTTATCGATATGCCTATACCAGTGGGCCGGATTCTCTTGACAGAGCTTCGATAACATTGGTACAACTATTGCGTGGACTCTTTCTACTTGTCCTTTGCCGCGTGGAACACCTGTCGCGATTTGTAGGTGTTCAATATTTTCCGTTTCACAATAATCTTTAAATTTGTTGGACGTGAAGGCTGATCCTCTATCCGATATTATTCGTTTAGGGTTTCCGAATATAGCTGATTGTTTTCTTAATTTATCAATAACTTCGTCAACTCCTATGGATTTTGTTGGGTATAACCAAACGAATTTTGAAAATGCATCTGTAACTGTAAAAATGTAGTTGTATTTCTTGCCTGTTTCTATTAATGGACCGACATGATCTACGTGAAAAGTTCTTAGCGGTTCGTCTTACTTATTTATTGTTGTCAAAAAACCTTCTTTTTTCCCTAATTTAGCATTATTTACTATGCATTCTATGCAACTTTTTACGACTCTATTTATTTTTTCTTTTATTTCAGGAATAAAATAATGTTTTTGTAAAATTTCTTGAGTTTTTGATGCGCTAAAGTGTCCTTGCTTATGAGCTATTCTAATTATTTCTTCTTCCATAATTGACGGGACAACTAACAATTCTTTATTTGGGTCTCTATATACTATTCCACTGTTTATGAAGTAATCTTGATAAGAATTTTGTTTCAAAATTTCCTTAATTGCTTTCAACCATTCGTCTTTTCCTTGGGCATCTTGTAATTTAAATTTCAGTGAAGTTTCTATTAAGAGGCAATAAATGCGACTTAAAGCATCCACGTGCTTCATGCGAGTACCTGATCTATGTTCTACGCTAAAGTTGTATTCTTGTAGGTACATTGCCCACCTCATAATTCTATCGGGTACTTCTTTTTTTCTAACAGTCATTGCGAAAGCATTGCAGTCCGTAATTATTATGAATTTAATGTCTTTTAGATATATTCGCCATTTTTTTAGAGCCTGAATTATAGCTAGAACTTCTAGTTCGTATGAACTATACTTTTCTTCAGCTGGGGACGTGCTAAAATATTCGATTGCTAAAATATTCGATTGGGTGAAATGATTGGTCTTCGGAGTCTTTTTGCAACAATACTGCTCCTAACCCGAACTTTGAGGCATCTGTGTGAACTTCAGTTTCTGCGATGGGATTATAAATTTTAAGTGTTGGTGGAGAAATTAAGTTTTCTTTCAGTTCTTTAAAAGCTATTAACTGTTCTTCATTAATTTTAAATTTCTCACTTTTTCTGAGTAAATCTGAAAGTGGTTTAGCTTTGTTTGAATAGTTTTCAACGAACCGTCGGAAATAAGATGTTAGACCTAAAAATCGTTGTAAATCTTTATAATTTTTTGGGATTGGGAATTTTTGTATGGTTTTAGTTTTTTCTTCTGATGGTAAGATTGTTCCGTTCTCGATAATATATCCTAAAAAGTTTATTTTAGTCTTCAGGAACTGGCATTTCGACCATTTGATTTGTAGTCCGTTATTACTTGCGACTTTTAATACGCGTTCTAATTTTCTTTTTCCTTCAGCTTCATCTTTCGCTGGTATTACAATATCATCCATGTATACTGTCATAGTATTATCATTTAACAAATCTTGGAATACTGCTTGAATATATCTGCAGAAAACTGCAGGTGAATTTGATATGCCGAATGGCACGAAAAGAAATTCGTATTGACCTCGGTGTGTAACAAAAGACGTATATTTTCTAGACTCAGGTTCTAGACTCAGGTTCTACTGGTACATGAAAAATTTTGCTCCTTGTAGTTTCTCTAGTACTTCATCTATCAGTGTCATCGGAAAATTATCCTTAATTATTTTCTCATTAAGTTTCCTATAATCGTAACACATTCTTTTAGATCCGTCTTTTTTGGAAATTAATACTACGGGTGAAGCGTATGGGGATTTACTTGGTTTTATTATGCCTTCATCTAACCACTCTTTTACTTGGTTTTCTATGGCTATTTTATCTGCGTGTGATGCCTTTCGAGGATTATGATACACTGGAGTTTCATCATTGAGAATTAATTTCATTTCTACTGGATCATTCACAGGTTTCTTTGGTTCGTAGTTATTAATTAACGTTAATATTTGTTGTGCATCTGGTGGTTTCAAATATTCTAAGTTAATATCTAAATCTTTGGTTCCTTTCTTTTTATCATTAGTTTCTAAATCTTTCGATTACTCTTGAGATAAGCATAGCGCTTCGAATTCTTTTAACAGCAAATTTTTATTTTCTGGTTGAGTAATTTTCTTATTGTATTTAAATTCGACTGAATTTTTTTTAAGGTATAAATCAACTTCGGATAAGATGTCATTTCCTAAAATTGCTAAATATGCCATGTCACATTTCTTAATTATGTGAAATTTTGTAGGAATAACTATGTTGTTGGCGCTGATTTTTGTTTCGAAAAAGCCAAGCGTTGTAATTTCTGCTGCACCGATGCCTATAAGTTGCAATTCTTGTTTTATTAGTTTCGGACTACCTATCTTTACATAAGTATCATATCGCATTAGGCATCCTTCACAACCTGTATCTAGCAAAGCTTCGAACTTTATGTTATTTAACTCTACATTTACGAAGATCATTCCTTTTCTTCTTATCTCATCCTCGTTTTCTTTATTTGTTTCTATTTGTCTTTTATTGTTAACATTATTTAAATTTGATTTGTCTCTATTATCACATTCGGAAGCGTAATGTCCTTTTTGTTTACATTTGAAACAAATGACATCATCGCTTTTACAATCTCTTGCTAAGTGAACATTTTTTCCGCATTTAAAACATTTTTTTCTCTGATTTCAGTTGTTTCGGGTTTTTTGTTCCGGTATTGATCGTTTGTACTAGTATTAGGAAGTTCTCGATTTGGTTTTTGTTTATAATTTAGGTATGGGTTTCTGATTTTTTCATAAATAATTATTTGTTCTTATAATTCTTTCAAAGTTTTCGTCTGATAGAGGATAGTCTTATTCGGTTTAGAATCTGGGATACCTTCGGTGAAATATTCTATAATACTGAGTTCGTCCAAGTTGATTGGTTTACTTAATTCAATCAACTTGTACAGATATTCTCGTAGACTTTCTTTTGGTTGCTTTTTTCTATTTCTTAACATTCGGTGTATTTCCGAATGACATAATTTTTTACCAAATTTATTGATTAACTTATTTTTTAATGAATCCCAACTTCTAATATTTACTACTCCTCTAACATATAATTTTGCCGCGCCTTTAAGTAGTTGTTTCGCGAACACGTATTTTTGAAGGTCGTTCCAACCGACTGTGGAAGCTATATCTTCAAATTCTTCGACCCACTGGTCGATATCTTCAAAATCATTCCCAGAAAACGTACTTACACTGTCTTCAATATCTCGTAATGTGAATGGTGAGTATGTTGTTTGTCGTTGTTCGTTACTATCTACATAAATCGAATTTGTTGACTCATTGTCACCCTGTATTTGTTCTTCCAAATCTAAGTGCTCTATTAACCTTTTTTGTAGAACTAATTTATTTCCTACTACGCTTAACTGTAATTCGTTTAATTTATTTTTTAAGTCGCTAATAGTTAGGCTTTTAATTGTCGTAAGGTCCATTTTGAATCGTCGTTTTACAATAGTTTTATATTAAACAATCAATTAAATAAGTGGATATTTAAATTAATATTTCAGTAACAATAATGATAAATGATGAAGATTACGATCACTGTTTTAATCTTCAATAAGGTCCTTAGTCTTCAATAGGATAATTGAAATTTGTAATTATTATTTTTATCTCTCACCGTTTGATGTGTACGATATTCTTGGGTTCCGTATAGTTAGTTGGTTACCTTACTTTGTGGAATTTCCTTCTTAGATTTGATTGTTGATAGAATGAATCTTGATGGATTGTTTCTAGAAGACACTCTTCTCACTTCGTTTTAATTGTTTCTCTTATTCTTCCTTGATTACGAGTCACTCAGACACGATCACGATTTGGGAATTTTCTTTCTTTTTCTCTTTCTCTCTCTCTTTCTTTTCACTTCTTAATTATCATTGTGTTTTGCTAGATTCTTCGTAACTTAATTATTCGCATCATTCTTATGGATTCTTCGTAATTCTTGTAGATTCTGGTTTGCGTCTGTGATTGACTTCTGCGTTGTTGGCTGGTTCTCTATCCCGGACGAGCCCCCCAATTTGTAGGATTTGATTATAATTTAATTATTTTTAATAACGAATTAAGTCCCATTTAAATTTATTCAACAAATTTTATTGAACAATATTAATTCGATTAACATATTTAACAAATTTTAACGATTTTTACAATTCTTTGTATATGTTCAAACAACGATTCTCAATATTATATGAATGAAAATTTTCTTATCTTGAAAAATATTTTCTCGTTCTAAAATATTTTTCAACGTTATCTAATTTTATTTTTTAGAAAGTGTTTTCATATTTGGTATATTATTTGATTAAACCCCACATTCGGTCATCTTGATTAATCATTCGTCCCGAATGGTTATGACCAGGGTTTCATAAACTCTGCTACTGTCGTAGTTATATTTGGTCCTTCGTGTTCACCTACTTTTTGAACCTTATACCTGCCATGGTTTAATTTTTCTACTATTTTATACGGTCCAAGAAATTTGGGTTTAAGTTTTAGGTTTGTCCCGTACTGTGTTCTTTTTATTGCTACTAGATCGTTTATGTCGTATTCTGTTTCTTTAGTTCTGCTTTTGTTGTATGTTTTTCTATTTTCTTGTTGGATCTTTGCTATGTTATCTTTGGCATTTATTCTTAATTTATTTCTTTCTGAGTTGTGTTCTTCTGTTTGGATGTCTTTTAAAAACTCACGTAAGTCGGGAAAATCATTAGTGCGCATTTCTAATCCTGTTAAGATTTGGAATGGTGTATATTTCGTACTTCTGGGAGGAGTGTTATTTATTAATTGTTGTACTTTATCGATATGCCTATACCAGTGGGCCGGATTCTCTTGACAGAGCTTCGATAACATTGGTACAACTATTGCGTGGACTCTTTCTACTTGTCCTTTGCCGCGTGGAACACCTGTCGCGATTTGTAGGTGTTCAATATTTTCCGTTTCACAATAATCTTTAAATTTGTTGGACGTGAAGGCTGATCCTCTATCCGATATTATTCGTTTAGGGTTTCCGAATATAGCTGATTGTTTTCTTAATTTATCAATAACTTCGTCAACTCCTATGGATTTTGTTGGGTATAACCAAACGAATTTTGAAAATGCATCTGTAACTGTAAAAATGTAGTTGTATTTCTTGCCTGTTTCTATTAATGGACCGACATGATCTACGTGAAAAGTTCTTAGCGGTTCGTCTTACTTATTTATTGTTGTCAAAAAACCTTCTTTTTTCCCTAATTTAGCATTATTTACTATGCATTCTATGCAACTTTTTACGACTCTATTTATTTTTTCTTTTATTTCAGGAATAAAATAATGTTTTTGTAAAATTTCTTGAGTTTTTGATGCGCTAAAGTGTCCTTGCTTATGAGCTATTCTAATTATTTCTTCTTCCATAATTGACGGGACAACTAACAATTCTTTATTTGGGTCTCTATATACTATTCCACTGTTTATGAAGTAATCTTGATAAGAATTTTGTTTCAAAATTTCCTTAATTGCTTTCAACCATTCGTCTTTTCCTTGGGCATCTTGTAATTTAAATTTCAGTGAAGTTTCTATTAAGAGGCAATAAATGCGACTTAAAGCATCCACGTGCTTCATGCGAGTACCTGATCTATGTTCTACGCTAAAGTTGTATTCTTGTAGGTACATTGCCCACCTCATAATTCTATCGGGTACTTCTTTTTTTCTAACAGTCATTGCGAAAGCATTGCAGTCCGTAATTATTATGAATTTAATGTCTTTTAGATATATTCGCCATTTTTTTAGAGCCTGAATTATAGCTAGAACTTCTAGTTCGTATGAACTATACTTTTCTTCAGCTGGGGACGTGCTAAAATATTCGATTGCTAAAATATTCGATTGGGTGAAATGATTGGTCTTCGGAGTCTTTTTGCAACAATACTGCTCCTAACCCGAACTTTGAGGCATCTGTGTGAACTTCAGTTTCTGCGATGGGATTATAAATTTTAAGTGTTGGTGGAGAAATTAAGTTTTCTTTCAGTTCTTTAAAAGCTATTAACTGTTCTTCATTAATTTTAAATTTCTCACTTTTTCTGAGTAAATCTGAAAGTGGTTTAGCTTTGTTTGAATAGTTTTCAACGAACCGTCGGAAATAAGATGTTAGACCTAAAAATCGTTGTAAATCTTTATAATTTTTTGGGATTGGGAATTTTTGTATGGTTTTAGTTTTTTCTTCTGATGGTAAGATTGTTCCGTTCTCGATAATATATCCTAAAAAGTTTATTTTAGTCTTCAGGAACTGGCATTTCGACCATTTGATTTGTAGTCCGTTATTACTTGCGACTTTTAATACGCGTTCTAATTTTCTTTTTCCTTCAGCTTCATCTTTCGCTGGTATTACAATATCATCCATGTATACTGTCATAGTATTATCATTTAACAAATCTTGGAATACTGCTTGAATATATCTGCAGAAAACTGCAGGTGAATTTGATATGCCGAATGGCACGAAAAGAAATTCGTATTGACCTCGGTGTGTAACAAAAGACGTATATTTTCTAGACTCAGGTTCTAGACTCAGGTTCTACTGGTACATGAAAAATTTTGCTCCTTGTAGTTTCTCTAGTACTTCATCTATCAGTGTCATCGGAAAATTATCCTTAATTATTTTCTCATTAAGTTTCCTATAATCGTAACACATTCTTTTAGATCCGTCTTTTTTGGAAATTAATACTACGGGTGAAGCGTATGGGGATTTACTTGGTTTTATTATGCCTTCATCTAACCACTCTTTTACTTGGTTTTCTATGGCTATTTTATCTGCGTGTGATGCCTTTCGAGGATTATGATACACTGGAGTTTCATCATTGAGAATTAATTTCATTTCTACTGGATCATTCACAGGTTTCTTTGGTTCGTAGTTATTAATTAACGTTAATATTTGTTGTGCATCTGGTGGTTTCAAATATTCTAAGTTAATATCTAAATCTTTGGTTCCTTTCTTTTTATCATTAGTTTCTAAATCTTTCGATTACTCTTGAGATAAGCATAGCGCTTCGAATTCTTTTAACAGCAAATTTTTATTTTCTGGTTGAGTAATTTTCTTATTGTATTTAAATTCGACTGAATTTTTTTTAAGGTATAAATCAACTTCGGATAAGATGTCATTTCCTAAAATTGCTAAATATGCCATGTCACATTTCTTAATTATGTGAAATTTTGTAGGAATAACTATGTTGTTGGCGCTGATTTTTGTTTCGAAAAAGCCAAGCGTTGTAATTTCTGCTGCACCGATGCCTATAAGTTGCAATTCTTGTTTTATTAGTTTCGGACTACCTATCTTTACATAAGTATCATATCGCATTAGGCATCCTTCACAACCTGTATCTAGCAAAGCTTCGAACTTTATGTTATTTAACTCTACATTTACGAAGATCATTCCTTTTCTTCTTATCTCATCCTCGTTTTCTTTATTTGTTTCTATTTGTCTTTTATTGTTAACATTATTTAAATTTGATTTGTCTCTATTATCACATTCGGAAGCGTAATGTCCTTTTTGTTTACATTTGAAACAAATGACATCATCGCTTTTACAATCTCTTGCTAAGTGAACATTTTTTCCGCATTTAAAACATTTTTTTCTCTGATTTCAGTTGTTTCGGGTTTTTTGTTCCGGTATTGATCGTTTGTACTAGTATTAGGAAGTTCTCGATTTGGTTTTTGTTTATAATTTAGGTATGGGTTTCTGATTTTTTCATAAATAATTATTTGTTCTTATAATTCTTTCAAAGTTTTCGTCTGATAGAGGATAGTCTTATTCGGTTTAGAATCTGGGATACCTTCGGTGAAATATTCTATAATACTGAGTTCGTCCAAGTTGATTGGTTTACTTAATTCAATCAACTTGTACAGATATTCTCGTAGACTTTCTTTTGGTTGCTTTTTTCTATTTCTTAACATTCGGTGTATTTCCGAATGACATAATTTTTTACCAAATTTATTGATTAACTTATTTTTTAATGAATCCCAACTTCTAATATTTACTACTCCTCTAACATATAATTTTGCCGCGCCTTTAAGTAGTTGTTTCGCGAACACGTATTTTTGAAGGTCGTTCCAACCGACTGTGGAAGCTATATCTTCAAATTCTTCGACCCACTGGTCGATATCTTCAAAATCATTCCCAGAAAACGTACTTACACTGTCTTCAATATCTCGTAATGTGAATGGTGAGTATGTTGTTTGTCGTTGTTCGTTACTATCTACATAAATCGAATTTGTTGACTCATTGTCACCCTGTATTTGTTCTTCCAAATCTAAGTGCTCTATTAACCTTTTTTGTAGAACTAATTTATTTCCTACTACGCTTAACTGTAATTCGTTTAATTTATTTTTTAAGTCGCTAATAGTTAGGCTTTTAATTGTCGTAAGGTCCATTTTGAATCGTCGTTTTACAATAGTTTTATATTAAACAATCAATTAAATAAGTGGATATTTAAATTAATATTTCAGTAACAATAATGATAAATGATGAAGATTACGATCACTGTTTTAATCTTCAATAAGGTCCTTAGTCTTCAATAGGATAATTGAAATTTGTAATTATTATTTTTATCTCTCACCGTTTGATGTGTACGATATTCTTGGGTTCCGTATAGTTAGTTGGTTACCTTACTTTGTGGAATTTCCTTCTTAGATTTGATTGTTGATAGAATGAATCTTGATGGATTGTTTCTAGAAGACACTCTTCTCACTTCGTTTTAATTGTTTCTCTTATTCTTCCTTGATTACGAGTCACTCAGACACGATCACGATTTGGGAATTTTCTTTCTTTTTCTCTTTCTCTCTCTCTTTCTTTTCACTTCTTAATTATCATTGTGTTTTGCTAGATTCTTCGTAACTTAATTATTCGCATCATTCTTATGGATTCTTCGTAATTCTTGTAGATTCTGGTTTGCGTCTGTGATTGACTTCTGCGTTGTTGGCTGGTTCTCTATCCCGGACGAGCCCCCCAATTTGTAGGATTTGATTATAATTTAATTATTTTTAATAACGAATTAAGTCCCATTTAAATTTATTCAACAAATTTTATTGAACAATATTAATTCGATTAACATATTTAACAAATTTTAACGATTTTTACAATTCTTTGTATATGTTCAAACAACGATTCTCAATATTATATGAATGAAAATTTTCTTATCTTGAAAAATATTTTCTCGTTCTAAAATATTTTTCAACGTTATCTAATTTTATTTTTTAGAAAGTGTTTTCATATTTGGTATATTATTTGATTAAACCCCACATTCGGTCATCTTGATTAATCATTCGTCCCGAATGGTTATGACCAGGGTTTCATAAACTCTGCTACTGTCGTAGTTATATTTGGTCCTTCGTGTTCACCTACTTTTTGAACCTTATACCTGCCATGGTTTAATTTTTCTACTATTTTATACGGTCCAAGAAATTTGGGTTTAAGTTTTAGGTTTGTCCCGTACTGTGTTCTTTTTATTGCTACTAGATCGTTTATGTCGTATTCTGTTTCTTTAGTTCTGCTTTTGTTGTATGTTTTTCTATTTTCTTGTTGGATCTTTGCTATGTTATCTTTGGCATTTATTCTTAATTTATTTCTTTCTGAGTTGTGTTCTTCTGTTTGGATGTCTTTTAAAAACTCACGTAAGTCGGGAAAATCATTAGTGCGCATTTCTAATCCTGTTAAGATTTGGAATGGTGTATATTTCGTACTTCTGGGAGGAGTGTTATTTATTAATTATTGTACTTTATCGATATGCCTATACCAGTGGGCCGGATTCTCTTGACAGAGCTTCGATAACATTGGTACAACTATTGCGTGGACTCTTTCTACTTGTCCTTTGCCGCGTGGAACACCTGTCGCGATTTGTAGGTGTTCAATATTTTCCGTTTCACAATAATCTTTAAATTTGTTGGACGTGAAGGCTGATCCTCTATCCGATATTATTCGTTTAGGGTTTCCGAATATAGCTGATTGTTTTCTTAATTTATCAATAACTTCGTCAACTCCTATGGATTTTGTTGGGTATAACCAAACGAATTTTGAAAATGCATCTGTAACTGTAAAAATGTAGTTGTATTTCTTGCCTGTTTCTATTAATGGACCGACATGATCTACGTGAAAAGTTCTTAGCGGTTCGTCTTACTTATTTATTGTTGTCAAAAAACCTTCTTTTTTCCCTAATTTAGCATTATTTACTATGCATTCTATGCAACTTTTTACGACTCTATTTATTTTTTCTTTTATTTCAGGAATAAAATAATGTTTTTGTAAAATTTCTTGAGTTTTTGATGCGCTAAAGTGTCCTTGCTTATGAGCTATTCTAATTATTTCTTCTTCCATAATTGACGGGACAACTAACAATTCTTTATTTGGGTCTCTATATACTATTCCACTGTTTATGAAGTAATCTTGATAAGAATTTTGTTTCAAAATTTCCTTAATTGCTTTCAACCATTCGTCTTTTCCTTGGGCATCTTGTAATTTAAATTTCAGTGAAGTTTCTATTAAGAGGCAATAAATGCGACTTAAAGCATCCACGTGCTTCATGCGAGTACCTGATCTATGTTCTACGCTAAAGTTGTATTCTTGTAGGTACATTGCCCACCTCATAATTCTATCGGGTACTTCTTTTTTTCTAACAGTCATTGCGAAAGCATTGCAGTCCGTAATTATTATGAATTTAATGTCTTTTAGATATATTCGCCATTTTTTTAGAGCCTGAATTATAGCTAGAACTTCTAGTTCGTATGAACTATACTTTTCTTCAGCTGGGGACGTGCTAAAATATTCGATTGCTAAAATATTCGATTGGGTGAAATGATTGGTCTTCGGAGTCTTTTTGCAACAATACTGCTCCTAACCCGAACTTTGAGGCATCTGTGTGAACTTCAGTTTCTGCGATGGGATTATAAATTTTAAGTGTTGGTGGAGAAATTAAGTTTTCTTTCAGTTCTTTAAAAGCTATTAACTGTTCTTCATTAATTTTAAATTTCTCACTTTTTCTGAGTAAATCTGAAAGTGGTTTAGCTTTGTTTGAATAGTTTTCAACGAACCGTCGGAAATAAGATGTTAGACCTAAAAATCGTTGTAAATCTTTATAATTTTTTGGGATTGGGAATTTTTGTATGGTTTTAGTTTTTTCTTCTGATGGTAAGATTGTTCCGTTCTCGATAATATATCCTAAAAAGTTTATTTTAGTCTTCAGGAACTGGCATTTCGACCATTTGATTTGTAGTCCGTTATTACTTGCGACTTTTAATACGCGTTCTAATTTTCTTTTTCCTTCAGCTTCATCTTTCGCTGGTATTACAATATCATCCATGTATACTGTCATAGTATTATCATTTAACAAATCTTGGAATACTGCTTGAATATATCTGCAGAAAACTGCAGGTGAATTTGATATGCCGAATGGCACGAAAAGAAATTCGTATTGACCTCGGTGTGTAACAAAAGACGTATATTTTCTAGACTCAGGTTCTAGACTCAGGTTCTACTGGTACATGAAAAATTTTGCTCCTTGTAGTTTCTCTAGTACTTCATCTATCAGTGTCATCGGAAAATTATCCTTAATTATTTTCTCATTAAGTTTCCTATAATCGTAACACATTCTTTTAGATCCGTCTTTTTTGGAAATTAATACTACGGGTGAAGCGTATGGGGATTTACTTGGTTTTATTATGCCTTCATCTAACCACTCTTTTACTTGGTTTTCTATGGCTATTTTATCTGCGTGTGATGCCTTTCGAGGATTATGATACACTGGAGTTTCATCATTGAGAATTAATTTCATTTCTACTGGATCATTCACAGGTTTCTTTGGTTCGTAGTTATTAATTAACGTTAATATTTGTTGTGCATCTGGTGGTTTCAAATATTCTAAGTTAATATCTAAATCTTTGGTTCCTTTCTTTTTATCATTAGTTTCTAAATCTTTCGATTACTCTTGAGATAAGCATAGCGCTTCGAATTCTTTTAACAGCAAATTTTTATTTTCTGGTTGAGTAATTTTCTTATTGTATTTAAATTCGACTGAATTTTTTTTAAGGTATAAATCAACTTCGGATAAGATGTCATTTCCTAAAATTGCTAAATATGCCATGTCACATTTCTTAATTATGTGAAATTTTGTAGGAATAACTATGTTGTTGGCGCTGATTTTTGTTTCGAAAAAGCCAAGCGTTGTAATTTCTGCTGCACCGATGCCTATAAGTTGCAATTCTTGTTTTATTAGTTTCGGACTACCTATCTTTACATAAGTATCATATCGCATTAGGCATCCTTCACAACCTGTATCTAGCAAAGCTTCGAACTTTATGTTATTTAACTCTACATTTACGAAGATCATTCCTTTTCTTCTTATCTCATCCTCGTTTTCTTTATTTGTTTCTATTTGTCTTTTATTGTTAACATTATTTAAATTTGATTTGTCTCTATTATCACATTCGGAAGCGTAATGTCCTTTTTGTTTACATTTGAAACAAATGACATCATCGCTTTTACAATCTCTTGCTAAGTGAACATTTTTTCCGCATTTAAAACATTTTTTTCTCTGATTTCAGTTGTTTCGGGTTTTTTGTTCCGGTATTGATCGTTTGTACTAGTATTAGGAAGTTCTCGATTTGGTTTTTGTTTATAATTTAGGTATGGGTTTCTGATTTTTTCATAAATAATTATTTGTTCTTATAATTCTTTCAAAGTTTTCGTCTGATAGAGGATAGTCTTATTCGGTTTAGAATCTGGGATACCTTCGGTGAAATATTCTATAATACTGAGTTCGTCCAAGTTGATTGGTTTACTTAATTCAATCAACTTGTACAGATATTCTCGTAGACTTTCTTTTGGTTGCTTTTTTCTATTTCTTAACATTCGGTGTATTTCCGAATGACATAATTTTTTACCAAATTTATTGATTAACTTATTTTTTAATGAATCCCAACTTCTAATATTTACTACTCCTCTAACATATAATTTTGCCGCGCCTTTAAGTAGTTGTTTCGCGAACACGTATTTTTGAAGGTCGTTCCAACCGACTGTGGAAGCTATATCTTCAAATTCTTCGACCCACTGGTCGATATCTTCAAAATCATTCCCAGAAAACGTACTTACACTGTCTTCAATATCTCGTAATGTGAATGGTGAGTATGTTGTTTGTCGTTGTTCGTTACTATCTACATAAATCGAATTTGTTGACTCATTGTCACCCTGTATTTGTTCTTCCAAATCTAAGTGCTCTATTAACCTTTTTTGTAGAACTAATTTATTTCCTACTACGCTTAACTGTAATTCGTTTAATTTATTTTTTAAGTCGCTAATAGTTAGGCTTTTAATTGTCGTAAGGTCCATTTTGAATCGTCGTTTTACAATAGTTTTATATTAAACAATCAATTAAATAAGTGGATATTTAAATTAATATTTCAGTAACAATAATGATAAATGATGAAGATTACGATCACTGTTTTAATCTTCAATAAGGTCCTTAGTCTTCAATAGGATAATTGAAATTTGTAATTATTATTTTTATCTCTCACCGTTTGATGTGTACGATATTCTTGGGTTCCGTATAGTTAGTTGGTTACCTTACTTTGTGGAATTTCCTTCTTAGATTTGATTGTTGATAGAATGAATCTTGATGGATTGTTTCTAGAAGACACTCTTCTCACTTCGTTTTAATTGTTTCTCTTATTCTTCCTTGATTACGAGTCACTCAGACACGATCACGATTTGGGAATTTTCTTTCTTTTTCTCTTTCTCTCTCTCTTTCTTTTCACTTCTTAATTATCATTGTGTTTTGCTAGATTCTTCGTAACTTAATTATTCGCATCATTCTTATGGATTCTTCGTAATTCTTGTAGATTCTGGTTTGCGTCTGTGATTGACTTCTGCGTTGTTGGCTGGTTCTCTATCCCGGACGAGCCCCCCAATTTGTAGGATTTGATTATAATTTAATTATTTTTAATAACGAATTAAGTCCCATTTAAATTTATTCAACAAATTTTATTGAACAATATTAATTCGATTAACATATTTAACAAATTTTAACGATTTTTACAATTCTTTGTATATGTTCAAACAACGATTCTCAATATTATATGAATGAAAATTTTCTTATCTTGAAAAATATTTTCTCGTTCTAAAATATTTTTCAACGTTATCTAATTTTATTTTTTAGAAAGTGTTTTCATATTTGGTATATTATTTGATTAAACCCCACATTCGGTCATCTTGATTAATCATTCGTCCCGAATGGTTATGACCAGGGTTTCATAAACTCTGCTACTGTCGTAGTTATATTTGGTCCTTCGTGTTCACCTACTTTTTGAACCTTATACCTGCCATGGTTTAATTTTTCTACTATTTTATACGGTCCAAGAAATTTGGGTTTAAGTTTTAGGTTTGTCCCGTACTGTGTTCTTTTTATTGCTACTAGATCGTTTATGTCGTATTCTGTTTCTTTAGTTCTGCTTTTGTTGTATGTTTTTCTATTTTCTTGTTGGATCTTTGCTATGTTATCTTTGGCATTTATTCTTAATTTATTTCTTTCTGAGTTGTGTTCTTCTGTTTGGATGTCTTTTAAAAACTCACGTAAGTCGGGAAAATCATTAGTGCGCATTTCTAATCCTGTTAAGATTTGGAATGGTGTATATTTCGTACTTCTGGGAGGAGTGTTATTTATTAATTATTGTACTTTATCGATATGCCTATACCAGTGGGCCGGATTCTCTTGACAGAGCTTCGATAACATTGGTACAACTATTGCGTGGACTCTTTCTACTTGTCCTTTGCCGCGTGGAACACCTGTCGCGATTTGTAGGTGTTCAATATTTTCCGTTTCACAATAATCTTTAAATTTGTTGGACGTGAAGGCTGATCCTCTATCCGATATTATTCGTTTAGGGTTTCCGAATATAGCTGATTGTTTTCTTAATTTATCAATAACTTCGTCAACTCCTATGGATTTTGTTGGGTATAACCAAACGAATTTTGAAAATGCATCTGTAACTGTAAAAATGTAGTTGTATTTCTTGCCTGTTTCTATTAATGGACCGACATGATCTACGTGAAAAGTTCTTAGCGGTTCGTCTTACTTATTTATTGTTGTCAAAAAACCTTCTTTTTTCCCTAATTTAGCATTATTTACTATGCATTCTATGCAACTTTTTACGACTCTATTTATTTTTTCTTTTATTTCAGGAATAAAATAATGTTTTTGTAAAATTTCTTGAGTTTTTGATGCGCTAAAGTGTCCTTGCTTATGAGCTATTCTAATTATTTCTTCTTCCATAATTGACGGGACAACTAACAATTCTTTATTTGGGTCTCTATATACTATTCCACTGTTTATGAAGTAATCTTGATAAGAATTTTGTTTCAAAATTTCCTTAATTGCTTTCAACTATTCGTCTTTTCCTTGGGCATCTTGTAATTTAAATTTCAGTGAAGTTTCTATTAAGAGGCAATAAATGCGACTTAAAGCATCCACGTGCTTCATGCGAGTACCTGATCTATGTTCTACGCTAAAGTTGTATTCTTGTAGGTACATTGCCCACCTCATAATTCTATCGGGTACTTCTTTTTTTCTAACAGTCATTGCGAAAGCATTGCAGTCCGTAATTATTATGAATTTAATGTCTTTTAGATATATTCGCCATTTTTTTAGAGCCTGAATTATAGCTAGAACTTCTAGTTCGTATGAACTATACTTTTCTTCAGCTGGGGACGTGCTAAAATATTCGATTGCTAAAATATTCGATTGGGTGAAATGATTGGTCTTCGGAGTCTTTTTGCAACAATACTGCTCCTAACCCGAACTTTGAGGCATCTGTGTGAACTTCAGTTTCTGCGATGGGATTATAAATTTTAAGTGTTGGTGGAGAAATTAAGTTTTCTTTCAGTTCTTTAAAAGCTATTAACTGTTCTTCATTAATTTTAAATTTCTCACTTTTTCTGAGTAAATCTGAAAGTGGTTTAGCTTTGTTTGAATAGTTTTCAACGAACCGTCGGAAATAAGATGTTAGACCTAAAAATCGTTGTAAATCTTTATAATTTTTTGGGATTGGGAATTTTTGTATGGTTTTAGTTTTTTCTTCTGATGGTAAGATTGTTCCGTTCTCGATAATATATCCTAAAAAGTTTATTTTAGTCTTCAGGAACTGGCATTTCGACCATTTGATTTGTAGTCCGTTATTACTTGCGACTTTTAATACGCGTTCTAATTTTCTTTTTCCTTCAGCTTCATCTTTCGCTGGTATTACAATATCATCCATGTATACTGTCATAGTATTATCATTTAACAAATCTTGGAATACTGCTTGAATATATCTGCAGAAAACTGCAGGTGAATTTGATATGCCGAATGGCACGAAAAGAAATTCGTATTGACCTCGGTGTGTAACAAAAGACGTATATTTTCTAGACTCAGGTTCTAGACTCAGGTTCTACTGGTACATGAAAAATTTTGCTCCTTGTAGTTTCTCTAGTACTTCATCTATCAGTGTCATCGGAAAATTATCCTTAATTATTTTCTCATTAAGTTTCCTATAATCGTAACACATTCTTTTAGATCCGTCTTTTTTGGAAATTAATACTACGGGTGAAGCGTATGGGGATTTACTTGGTTTTATTATGCCTTCATCTAACCACTCTTTTACTTGGTTTTCTATGGCTATTTTATCTGCGTGTGATGCCTTTCGAGGATTATGATACACTGGAGTTTCATCATTGAGAATTAATTTCATTTCTACTGGATCATTCACAGGTTTCTTTGGTTCGTAGTTATTAATTAACGTTAATATTTGTTGTGCATCTGGTGGTTTCAAATATTCTAAGTTAATATCTAAATCTTTGGTTCCTTTCTTTTTATCATTAGTTTCTAAATCTTTCGATTACTCTTGAGATAAGCATAGCGCTTCGAATTCTTTTAACAGCAAATTTTTATTTTCTGGTTGAGTAATTTTCTTATTGTATTTAAATTCGACTGAATTTTTTTTAAGGTATAAATCAACTTCGGATAAGATGTCATTTCCTAAAATTGCTAAATATGCCATGTCACATTTCTTAATTATGTGAAATTTTGTAGGAATAACTATGTTGTTGGCGCTGATTTTTGTTTCGAAAAAGCCAAGCGTTGTAATTTCTGCTGCACCGATGCCTATAAGTTGCAATTCTTGTTTTATTAGTTTCGGACTACCTATCTTTACATAAGTATCATATCGCATTAGGCATCCTTCACAACCTGTATCTAGCAAAGCTTCGAACTTTATGTTATTTAACTCTACATTTACGAAGATCATTCCTTTTCTTCTTATCTCATCCTCGTTTTCTTTATTTGTTTCTATTTGTCTTTTATTGTTAACATTATTTAAATTTGATTTGTCTCTATTATCACATTCGGAAGCGTAATGTCCTTTTTGTTTACATTTGAAACAAATGACATCATCGCTTTTACAATCTCTTGCTAAGTGAACATTTTTTCCGCATTTAAAACATTTTTTTCTCTGATTTCAGTTGTTTCGGGTTTTTTGTTCCGGTATTGATCGTTTGTACTAGTATTAGGAAGTTCTCGATTTGGTTTTTGTTTATAATTTAGGTATGGGTTTCTGATTTTTTCATAAATAATTATTTGTTCTTATAATTCTTTCAAAGTTTTCGTCTGATAGAGGATAGTCTTATTCGGTTTAGAATCTGGGATACCTTCGGTGAAATATTCTATAATACTGAGTTCGTCCAAGTTGATTGGTTTACTTAATTCAATCAACTTGTACAGATATTCTCGTAGACTTTCTTTTGGTTGCTTTTTTCTATTTCTTAACATTCGGTGTATTTCCGAATGACATAATTTTTTACCAAATTTATTGATTAACTTATTTTTTAATGAATCCCAACTTCTAATATTTACTACTCCTCTAACATATAATTTTGCCGCGCCTTTAAGTAGTTGTTTCGCGAACACGTATTTTTGAAGGTCGTTCCAACCGACTGTGGAAGCTATATCTTCAAATTCTTCGACCCACTGGTCGATATCTTCAAAATCATTCCCAGAAAACGTACTTACACTGTCTTCAATATCTCGTAATGTGAATGGTGAGTATGTTGTTTGTCGTTGTTCGTTACTATCTACATAAATCGAATTTGTTGACTCATTGTCACCCTGTATTTGTTCTTCCAAATCTAAGTGCTCTATTAACCTTTTTTGTAGAACTAATTTATTTCCTACTACGCTTAACTGTAATTCGTTTAATTTATTTTTTAAGTCGCTAATAGTTAGGCTTTTAATTGTCGTAAGGTCCATTTTGAATCGTCGTTTTACAATAGTTTTATATTAAACAAACAATTAAATAAGTGGATATTTAAATTAATATTTCAGTAACAATAATGATAAATGATGAAGATTACGATCACTGTTTTAATCTTCAATAAGGTCCTTAGTCTTCAATAGGATAATTGAAATTTGTAATTATTATTTTTATCTCTCACCGTTTGATGTGTACGATATTCTTGGGTTCCGTATAGTTAGTTGGTTACCATACTTTGTGGAATTTCCTTCTTAGATTTGATTGTTGATAGAATGAATCTTGATGGATTGTTTCTAGAAGACACTCTTCTCACTTCGTTTTAATTGTTTCTCTTATTCTTCCTTGATTACGAGTCACTCAGACACGATCACGATTTGGGAATTTTCTTTCTTTTTCTCTTTCTCTCTCTCTTTCTTTTCACTTCTTAATTATCATTGTGTTTTGCTAGATTCTTCGTAACTTAATTATTCGCATCATTCTTATGGATTCTTCGTAATTCTTGTAGATTCTGGTTTGCGTCTGTGATTGACTTCTGCGTTGTTGGCTGGTTCTCTATCCCGGACGAGCCCCCCAATTTGTAGGATTTGATTATAATTTAATTATTTTTAATAACGAATTAAGTCCCATTTAAATTTATTCAATAAATTTTATTGAACAATATTAATTCGATTAACATATTTAACAAATTTTAACGATTTTTACAATTCTTTGTATATGTTCAAACAACGATTCTCAATATTATATGAATGAAAATTTTCTTATCTTGAAAAATATTTTCTCGTTCTAAAATATTTTTCAACGTTATCTAATTTTATTTTTTAGAAAGTGTTTTCATATTTGGTATATTATTTGATTAAACCCCACATTCGGTCATCTTGATTAATCATTCGTCCCGAATGGTTATGACTAGGGTTTCATAAACTCTGCTACTGTCGTAGTTATATTTGGTCCTTCGTGTTCACCTACTTTTTGAACCTTATACCTGCCATGGTTTAATTTTTCTACTATTTTATACGGTCCAAGAAATTTGGGTTTAAGTTTTAGGTTTGTCCCGTACTGTGTTCTTTTTATTGCTACTAGATCGTTTATGTCGTATTCTGTTTCTTTAGTTCTGCTTTTGTTGTATGTTTTTCTATTTTCTTGTTGGATCTTTGCTATGTTATCTTTGGCATTTATTCTTAATTTATTTCTTTCTGAGTTGTGTTCTTCTGTTTGGATGTCTTTTAAAAACTCACGTAAGTCGGGAAAATCATTAGTGCGCATTTCTAATCCTGTTAAGATTTGGAATGGTGTATATTTCGTACTTCTGGGAGGAGTGTTATTTATTAATTGTTGTACTTTATCGATATGCCTATACCAGTGGGCCGGATTCTCTTGACAGAGCTTCGATAACATTGGTACAACTATTGCGTGGACTCTTTCTACTTGTCCATTGCCGCGTGGAACACCTGTCGCGATTTGTAGGTGTTCAATATTTTCCGTTTCACAATAATCTTTAAATTTGTTGGACGTGAAGGCTGATCCTCTATCCGATATTATTCGTTTAGGGTTTCCGAATATAGCTGATTGTTTTCTTAATTTATCAATAACTTCGTCAACTCCTATGGATTTTGTTGGGTATAACCAAACGAATTTTGAAAATGCATCTGTAACTGTAAAAATGTAGTTGTATTTCTTGCCTGTTTCTATTAATGGACCGACATGATCTACGTGAAAAGTTCTTAGCGGTTCGTCTTACTTATTTATTGTTGTCAAAAAACCTTCTTTTTTCCCTAATTTAGCATTATTTACTATGCATTCTATGCAACTTTTTACGACTCTATTTATTTTTTCTTTCATTTCAGGAATAAAATAATGTTTTTGTAAAATTTCTTGAGTTTTTGATGCGCTAAAGTGTCCTTGCTTATGAGCTATTCTAATTATTTCTTCTTCCATACTTGACGGGACAACTAACAATTCTTTATTTGGGTCTCTATATACTATTCCACTGTTTATGAAGTAATCTTGATAAGAATTTTGTTTCAAAATTTCCTTAATTGCTTTCAACCATTCGTCTTTTCCTTGGGCATCTTGTAATTTAAATTTCAGTGAAGTTTCTATTAAGAGGCAATAAATGCGACTTAAAGCATCCACGTGCTTCATGCGAGTACCTGATCTATGTTCTACGCTAAAGTTGTATTCTTGTAGGTACATTGCCCACCTCATAATTCTATCGGGTACTTCTTTTTTTCTAACAGTCATTGCGAAAGCATTGCAGTCCGTAATTATTATGAATTTAATGTCTTTTAGATATATTCGCCATTTTTTTAGAGCCTGAATTATAGCTAGAACTTCTAGTTCGTATGAACTATACTTTTCTTCAGCTGGGGACGTGCTAAAATATTCGATTGCTAAAATATTCGATTGGGTGAAATGATTGGTCTTCGGAGTCTTTTTGCAATAATACTGCTCCTAACCCGAACTTTGAGGCATCTGTGTGAACTTCAGTTTCTGCGATGGGATTATAAATTTTAAGTGTTGGTGGAGAAATTAAGTTTTCTTTCAGTTCTTTAAAAGCTATTAACTGTTCTTCATTAATTTTAAATTTCTCACTTTTTCTGAGTAAATCTGAAAGTGGTTTAGCTTTGTTTGAATAGTTTTCAACGAACCGTCGGAAATAAGATGTTAGACCTAAAAATCGTTGTAAATCTTTATAATTTTTTGGGATTGGGAATTTTTGTATGGTTTTAGTTTTTTCTTCTGATGGTAAGATTGTTCCGTTCTCGATAATATATCCTAAAAAGTTTATTTTAGTCTTCAGGAACTGGCATTTCGACCATTTGATTTGTAGTCCGTTATTACTTGCGACTTTTAATACGCGTTCTAATTTTCTTTTTCCTTCAGCTTCATCTTTCGCTGGTATTACAATATCATCCATGTATACTGTCATAGTATTATCATTTAACAAATCTTGGAATACTGCTTGAATATATCTGCAGAAAACTGCAGGTGAATTTGATATGCCGAATGGCACGAAAAGAAATTCGTATTGACCTCGGTGTGTAACAAAAGACGTATATTTTCTAGACTCAGGTTCTACTGGTACATGAGAGAAGCCGTTTCGTAAGTCTAATGTTGTAAAAAATTTTGCTCCTTGTAGTTTCTCTAGTACTTCATCTATCAGTGTCATCGGAAAATTATCCTTAATTATTTTCTCATTAAGTTTCCTATAATCGTAACACATTCTTTTAGATCCGTCTTTTTTGGAAATTAATACTACGGGTGAAGCGTATGGGGATTTACTTGGTTTTATTATGCCTTCATCTAACCACTCTTTTACTTGGTTTTCTATGGCTATTTTATCTGCGTGTGATGCCTTTCGAGGATTATGATACACTGGAGTTTCATCATTGAGAATTAATTTCATTTCTACTGGATCATTCACAGGTTTCTTTGGTTCGTAGTTATTAATTAACGTTAATATTTGTTGTGCATCTGGTGGTTTCAAATATTCTAAGTTAATATCTAAATCTTTGGTTCCTTTCTTTTTATCATTAGTTTCTAAATCTTTCGATTACTCTTGAGATAAGCATAGCGCTTCGAATTCTTTTAACAGCAAATTTTTATTTTCTGGTTGAGTAATTTTCTTATTGTATTTAAATTCGACTGAATTTTTTTTAAGGTATAAATCAACTTCGGATAAGATGTCATTTCCTAAAATTGCTAAATATGCCATGTCACATTTCTTAATTATGTGAAATTTTGTAGGAATAACTATGTTGTTGGCGCTGATTTTTGTTTCGAAAAAGCCAAGCGTTGTAATTTCTGCTGCACCGATGCCTATAAGTTGCAATTCTTGTTTTATTAGTTTCGGACTACCTATCTTTACATAAGTATCATATCGCATTAGGCATCCTTCACAACCTGTATCTAGCAAAGCTTCGAACTTTATGTTATTTAACTCTACATTTACGAAGATCATTCCTTTTCTTCTTATCTCATCCTCGTTTTCTTTATTTGTTTCTATTTGTCTTTTATTGTTAACATTATTTAAATTTGATTTGTCTCTATTATCACATTCGGAAGCGTAATGTCCTTTTTGTTTACATTTGAAACAAATGACATCATCGCTTTTACAATCTCTTGCTAAGTGAACATTTTTTCCGCATTTAAAACATTTTTTTCTCTGATTTCAGTTGTTTCGGGTTTTTTGTTCCGGTATTGATCGTTTGTACTAGTATTAGGAAGTTCTCGATTTGGTTTTTGTTTATAATTTAGGTATGGGTTTCTGATTTTTTCATAAATAATTATTTGTTCTTATAATTCTTTCAAAGTTTTCGTCTGATAGAGGATAGTCTTATTCGGTTTAGAATCTGGGATACCTTCGGTGAAATATTCTATAATACTGAGTTCGTCCAAGTTGATTGGTTTACTTAATTCAATCAACTTGTACAGATATTCTCGTAGACTTTCTTTTGGTTGCTTTTTTCTATTTCTTAACATTCGGTGTATTTCCGAATGACATAATTTTTTACCAAATTTATTGATTAACTTATTTTTTAATGAATCCCAACTTCTAATATTTACTACTCCTCTAACATATAATTTTGCCGCGCCTTTAAGTAGTTGTTTCGCGAACACGTATTTTTGAAGGTCGTTCCAACCGACTGTGGAAGCTATATCTTCAAATTCTTCGACCCACTGGTCGATATCTTCAAAATCATTCCCAGAAAACGTACTTACACTGTCTTCAATATCTCGTAATGTGAATGGTGAGTATGTTGTTTGTCGTTGTTCGTTACTATCTACATAAATCGAATTTGTTGACTCATTGTCACCCTGTATTTGTTCTTCCAAATCTAAGTGCTCTATTAACCTTTTTTGTAGAACTAATTTATTTCCTACTACGCTTAACTGTAATTCGTTTAATTTATTTTTTAAGTCGCTAATAGTTAGGCTTTTAATTGTCGTAAGGTCCATTTTGAATCGTCGTTTTACAATAGTTTTATATTAAACAATCAATTAAATAAGTGGATATTTAAATTAATATTTCAGTAACAATAATGATAAATGATGAAGATTACGATCACTGTTTTAATCTTCAATAAGGTCCTTAGTCTTCAATAGGATAATTGAAATTTGTAATTATTATTTTTATCTCTCACCGTTTGATGTGTACGATATTCTTGGGTTCCGTATAGTTAGTTGGTTACCTTACTTTGTGGAATTTCCTTCTTAGATTTGATTGTTGATAGAATGAATCTTGATGGATTGTTTCTAGAAGACACTCTTCTCACTTCGTTTTAATTGTTTCTCTTATTCTTCCTTGATTACGAGTCACTCAGACACGATCACGATTTGGGAATTTTCTTTCTTTTTCTCTTTCTCTCTCTCTTTCTTTTCACTTCTTAATTATCATTGTGTTTTGCTAGATTCTTCGTAACTTAATTATTCGCATCATTCTTATGGATTCTTCGTAATTCTTGTAGATTCTGGTTTGCGTCTGTGATTGACTTCTGCGTTGTTGGCTGGTTCTCTATCCCGGACGAGCCCCCCAATTTGTAGGATTTGATTATAATTTAATTATTTTTAATAACGAATTAAGTCCCATTTAAATTTATTCAACAAATTTTATTGAACAATATTAATTCGATTAACATATTGAACAAATTTTAACGATTTTTACAATTCTTTGTATATGTTCAAACAACGATTCTCAATATTATATGAATGAAAATTTTCTTATCTTGAAAAATATTTTCTCGTTCTAAAATATTTTTCAACGTTATCTAATTTTATTTTTTAGAAAGTGTTTTCATATTTGGTATATTATTTGATTAAACCCCACATATATATATATATATATATATATATATATATATATATATATATATATATATATATATATATATATATATATATATATATATATATATATATATATATATATATATATATATATATATATATATATATATATATATATATATATATATATATATATATATATATATATATATATATATATATATATATATATATATATATATATATATATATATATATATATATATATATATATATATATATATATATATATATATATATATATATATATATATATATATATATATATATATATATATATATATATATATATATATATATATATATATATATATATATATATATATATATATATATATATATATATATATATATATATATATATATATATATATATATATATATATATATATATATATATATATATATATATATATATATATATATATATATATATATATATATATATATATATATATATATATATATATATATATATATATATATATATATATTATAAGTGGATATTTAAATTAATATTTCAGTAACAATAATGGAATTTAAGTGGATATTTAAATTAATATTTCAGTAACAATAATGATAAATGATGAAGATTACGATCACTGTTTTAATCTTCAATAAGGTCCTTAGTCTTCAATAGGATAATTGAAATTTGTAATTATTATTTTTATCTCTCACCGTTTGATGTGTACGATATTCTTGGGTTCCGTATAGTTAGTTGGTTACCATACTTTGTGGAATTTCCTTCTTAGATTTGATTGTTGATAGAATGAATCTTGATGGATTGTTTCTAGAAGACACTCTTCTCACTTCGTTTTAATTGTTTCTCTTATTCTTCCTTGATTACGAGTCACTCAGACACGATCACGATTTGGGAATTTTCTTTCTTTTTCTCTTTCTCTCTCTCTTTCTTTTCACTTCTTAATTATCATTGTGTTTTGCTAGATTCTTCGTAACTTAATTATTCGCATCATTCTTATGGATTCTTCGTAATTCTTGTAGATTCTGGTTTGCGTCTGTGATTGACTTCTGCGTTGTTGGCTGGTTCTCTATCCCGGACGAGCCCCCCAATTTGTAGGATTTGATTATAATTTAATTATTTTTAATAACGAATTAAGTCCCATTTAAATTTATTCAATAAATTTTATTGAACAATATTAATTCGATTAACATATTTAACAAATTTTAACGATTTTTACAATTCTTTGTATATGTTCAAACAACGATTCTCAATATTATATGAATGAAAATTTTCTTATCTTGAAAAATATTTTCTCGTTCTAAAATATTTTTCAACGTTATCTAATTTTATTTTTTAGAAAGTGTTTTCATATTTGGTATATTATTTGATTAAACCCCACATTCGGTCATCTTGATTAATCATTCGTCCCGAATGGTTATGACTAGGGTTTCATAAACTCTGCTACTGTCGTAGTTATATTTGGTCCTTCGTGTTCACCTACTTTTTGAACCTTATACCTGCCATGGTTTAATTTTTCTACTATTTTATACGGTCCAAGAAATTTGGGTTTAAGTTTTAGGTTTGTCCCGTACTGTGTTCTTTTTATTGCTACTAGATCGTTTATGTCGTATTCTGTTTCTTTAGTTCTGCTTTTGTTGTATGTTTTTCTATTTTCTTGTTGGATCTTTGCTATGTTATCTTTGGCATTTATTCTTAATTTATTTCTTTCTGAGTTGTGTTCTTCTGTTTGGATGTCTTTTAAAAACTCACGTAAGTCGGGAAAATCATTAGTGCGCATTTCTAATCCTGTTAAGATTTGGAATGGTGTATATTTCGTACTTCTGGGAGGAGTGTTATTTATTAATTGTTGTACTTTATCGATATGCCTATACCAGTGGGCCGGATTCTCTTGACAGAGCTTCGATAACATTGGTACAACTATTGCGTGGACTCTTTCTACTTGTCCATTGCCGCGTGGAACACCTGTCGCGATTTGTAGGTGTTCAATATTTTCCGTTTCACAATAATCTTTAAATTTGTTGGACGTGAAGGCTGATCCTCTATCCGATATTATTCGTTTAGGGTTTCCGAATATAGCTGATTGTTTTCTTAATTTATCAATAACTTCGTCAACTCCTATGGATTTTGTTGGGTATAACCAAACGAATTTTGAAAATGCATCTGTAACTGTAAAAATGTAGTTGTATTTCTTGCCTGTTTCTATTAATGGACCGACATGATCTACGTGAAAAGTTCTTAGCGGTTCGTCTTACTTATTTATTGTTGTCAAAAAACCTTCTTTTTTCCCTAATTTAGCATTATTTACTATGCATTCTATGCAACTTTTTACGACTCTATTTATTTTTTCTTTCATTTCAGGAATAAAATAATGTTTTTGTAAAATTTCTTGAGTTTTTGATGCGCTAAAGTGTCCTTGCTTATGAGCTATTCTAATTATTTCTTCTTCCATACTTGACGGGACAACTAACAATTCTTTATTTGGGTCTCTATATACTATTCCACTGTTTATGAAGTAATCTTGATAAGAATTTTGTTTCAAAATTTCCTTAATTGCTTTCAACCATTCGTCTTTTCCTTGGGCATCTTGTAATTTAAATTTCAGTGAAGTTTCTATTAAGAGGCAATAAATGCGACTTAAAGCATCCACGTGCTTCATGCGAGTACCTGATCTATGTTCTACGCTAAAGTTGTATTCTTGTAGGTACATTGCCCACCTCATAATTCTATCGGGTACTTCTTTTTTTCTAACAGTCATTGCGAAAGCATTGCAGTCCGTAATTATTATGAATTTAATGTCTTTTAGATATATTCGCCATTTTTTTAGAGCCTGAATTATAGCTAGAACTTCTAGTTCGTATGAACTATACTTTTCTTCAGCTGGGGACGTGCTAAAATATTCGATTGCTAAAATATTCGATTGGGTGAAATGATTGGTCTTCGGAGTCTTTTTGCAATAATACTGCTCCTAACCCGAACTTTGAGGCATCTGTGTGAACTTCAGTTTCTGCGATGGGATTATAAATTTTAAGTGTTGGTGGAGAAATTAAGTTTTCTTTCAGTTCTTTAAAAGCTATTAACTGTTCTTCATTAATTTTAAATTTCTCACTTTTTCTGAGTAAATCTGAAAGTGGTTTAGCTTTGTTTGAATAGTTTTCAACGAACCGTCGGAAATAAGATGTTAGACCTAAAAATCGTTGTAAATCTTTATAATTTTTTGGGATTGGGAATTTTTGTATGGTTTTAGTTTTTTCTTCTGATGGTAAGATTGTTCCGTTCTCGATAATATATCCTAAAAAGTTTATTTTAGTCTTCAGGAACTGGCATTTCGACCATTTGATTTGTAGTCCGTTATTACTTGCGACTTTTAATACGCGTTCTAATTTTCTTTTTCCTTCAGCTTCATCTTTCGCTGGTATTACAATATCATCCATGTATACTGTCATAGTATTATCATTTAACAAATCTTGGAATACTGCTTGAATATATCTGCAGAAAACTGCAGGTGAATTTGATATGCCGAATGGCACGAAAAGAAATTCGTATTGACCTCGGTGTGTAACAAAAGACGTATATTTTCTAGACTCAGGTTCTACTGGTACATGAGAGAAGCCGTTTCGTAAGTCTAATGTTGTAAAAAATTTTGCTCCTTGTAGTTTCTCTAGTACTTCATCTATCAGTGTCATCGGAAAATTATCCTTAATTATTTTCTCATTAAGTTTCCTATAATCGTAACACATTCTTTTAGATCCGTCTTTTTTGGAAATTAATACTACGGGTGAAGCGTATGGGGATTTACTTGGTTTTATTATGCCTTCATCTAACCACTCTTTTACTTGGTTTTCTATGGCTATTTTATCTGCGTGTGATGCCTTTCGAGGATTATGATACACTGGAGTTTCATCATTGAGAATTAATTTCATTTCTACTGGATCATTCACAGGTTTCTTTGGTTCGTAGTTATTAATTAACGTTAATATTTGTTGTGCATCTGGTGGTTTCAAATATTCTAAGTTAATATCTAAATCTTTGGTTCCTTTCTTTTTATCATTAGTTTCTAAATCTTTCGATTACTCTTGAGATAAGCATAGCGCTTCGAATTCTTTTAACAGCAAATTTTTATTTTCTGGTTGAGTAATTTTCTTATTGTATTTAAATTCGACTGAATTTTTTTTAAGGTATAAATCAACTTCGGATAAGATGTCATTTCCTAAAATTGCTAAATATGCCATGTCACATTTCTTAATTATGTGAAATTTTGTAGGAATAACTATGTTGTTGGCGCTGATTTTTGTTTCGAAAAAGCCAAGCGTTGTAATTTCTGCTGCACCGATGCCTATAAGTTGCAATTCTTGTTTTATTAGTTTCGGACTACCTATCTTTACATAAGTATCATATCGCATTAGGCATCCTTCACAACCTGTATCTAGCAAAGCTTCGAACTTTATGTTATTTAACTCTACATTTACGAAGATCATTCCTTTTCTTCTTATCTCATCCTCGTTTTCTTTATTTGTTTCTATTTGTCTTTTATTGTTAACATTATTTAAATTTGATTTGTCTCTATTATCACATTCGGAAGCGTAATGTCCTTTTTGTTTACATTTGAAACAAATGACATCATCGCTTTTTCAATCTCTTGCTAAGTGAACATTTTTTCCGCATTTAAAACATTTTTTTCTCTGATTTCAGTTGTTTCGGGTTTTTTGTTCCGGTATTGATCGTTTGTACTAGTATTAGGAAGTTCTCGATTTGGTTTTTGTTTATAATTTAGGTATGGGTTTCTGATTTTTTCATAAATAATTACTTGTTCTTATAATTCTTTCAAAGTTTTCGTCTGATAGAGGATAGTCTTATTCGGTTTAGAATCTGGGATACCTTCGGTGAAATATTCTATAATACTGAGTTCGTCCAAGTTGATTGGTTTACTTAATTCAATCAACTTGTACAGATATTCTCGTAGACTTTCTTTTGGTTGCTTTTTTCTATTTCTTAACATTCGGTGTATTTCCGAATGACATAATTTTTTACCAAATTTATTGATTAACTTATTTTTTAATGAATCCCAACTTCTAATATTTTCTACTCCTCTAACATATAATTTTGCCGCGCCTTTAAGTAGTTGTTTCGCGAACACGTATTTTTGAAGGTCGTTCCAACCGACTGTGGAAGCTATATCTTCAAATTCTTCGACCCACTGGTCGATATCTTCAAAATCATTCCCAGAAAACGTACTTACACTGTCTTCAATATCTCGTAATGTGAATGGTGAGTATGTTGTTTGTCGTTGTTCGTTACTATCTACATAAATCGAATTTGTTGACTCATTGTCACCCTGTATTTGTTCTTCCAAATCTAAGTGCTCTATTAACCTTTTTTGTAGAACTAATTTATTTCCTACTACGCTTAACTGTAATTCGTTTAATTTATTTTTTAAGTCGCTAATAGTTAGGCTTTTAATTGTCGTAAGGTCCATTTTGAATCGTCGTTTTACAATAGTTTTATATTAAACAATCAATTAAATAAGTGGATATTTAAATTAATATTTCAGTAACAATAATGATAAATGATGAAGATTACGATCACTGTTTTAATCTTCAATAAGGTCCTTAGTCTTCAATAGGATAATTGAAATTTGTAATTATTATTTTTATCTCTCACCGTTTGATGTGTACGATATTCTTGGGTTCCGTATAGTTAGTTGGTTACCTTACTTTGTGGAATTTCCTTCTTAGATTTGATTGTTGATAGAATGAATCTTGATGGATTGTTTCTAGAAGACACTCTTCTCACTTCGTTTTAATTGTTTCTCTTATTCTTCCTTGATTACGAGTCACTCAGACACGATCACGATTTGGGAATTTTCTTTCTTTTTCTCTTTCTCTCTCTCTTTCTTTTCACTTCTTAATTATCATTGTGTTTTGCTAGATTCTTCGTAACTTAATTATTCGCATCATTCTTATGGATTCTTCGTAATTCTTGTAGATTCTGGTTTGCGTCTGTGATTGACTTCTGCGTTGTTGGCTGGTTCTCTATCCCGGACGAGCCCCCCAATTTGTAGGATTTGATTATAATTTAATTATTTTTAATAACGAATTAAGTCCCATTTAAATTTATTCAACAAATTTTATTGAACAATATTAATTCGATTAACATATTGAACAAATTTTAACGATTTTTACAATTCTTTGTATATGTTCAAACAACGATTCTCAATATTATATGAATGAAAATTTTCTTATCTTGAAAAATATTTTCTCGTTCTAAAATATTTTTCAACGTTATCTAATTTTATTTTTTAGAAAGTGTTTTCATATTTGGTATATTATTTGATTAAACCCCACATATATATATATATATATATATATATATATATATATATATATATATATATATATATATATATATATATATATATATATATATATATATATATATATATATATATATATATATATATATATATATATATATATATATATATATATATATATATATATATATATATATATATATATATATATATATATATATATATATATATATATATATATATATATATATATATATATATATATATATATATATATATATATATATATATATATATATATATATATATATATATATATATATATATATATATATATATATATATATATATATATATATATATATATATATAATATATATATATATATATATATATATATATATATATATATATATATATATATATATATATATATATATATATATATATATATATATATATATATATATATATAATATATATATATATATATATATATATATATATATATATATATATATTATATATATATATATATATATATATATATATTATATATATATATATATATATATATATATATATATATATATATATATATATATATATATATATATAATATATATATATATATATATATATATATATATATATATATATATATATATATATATATATATATATATATATATATATATATATATATATATATATATATATATATATATTATATATATATATATATATATATATATATATATATATATATATATATATATATATATATATATATATATATATATATATATATATATATATATATATTATATATATATATATATATATATATATATATATATATATATATATATATATATATATAT
>OZ016504.1:16376419-16390342 GCA_963966595.1 Physocephala rufipes
GGCTGTTAAGCGGTCTAGGTAGTATTGCCGTATTTGATGCCACTAATTCAACGTTTGATCGTAGAGAGCTAATTCACGACATTATAGTCAAGAAACATAATTTTAAACTGTTTTTTGTTGAGTCAATATGTGATGATCCTCAAATTATAGAACAGAATATAAAAGAGGTCAAGGTAAGCTCGCCGGACTACATCAATATGAATACAGAATTGGTAGTACGCGATTTTTTACAACGTATAGAGCATTATGAAGAGCGCTATCAGCCCGTTGATGAGGTTAAAGAAGCTCATTTCAGTTTTATGAAAATTTATAATGCCGGAAAGAAGGTGGTAGTATATAATAACGAAGGTCATGTTGAGTCTCGGATTGTTTATTATTTGATGAATATTCACATAACGCCACGTACCATATATTTGACACGTCATGGGGAGAGTGAACACAATTTACGCGGTCTCATTGGTGGCGATTCGAATTTGAGTGAAAGGGGACGCTTATATGCTGATGCCCTTGCTGGTTATATTGTTCAGCAAAAAATTGAAGGATTGCGTGTTTGGACCTCTTGGATGAAACGTGCTATTCAAACAGTGGCAAATGTGCGAGCGCCACAGGAACGTTGGAAAGCTTTAGATGAGATCGATGCAGGACATTGCGAAGAAATGACTTACGAGCAAATCAAAGAGAAATTCCCGGAAGAATTTAAGGCACGAGATCAAAACAAGTTTGCTTATCGTTATCCACGAGGCGAAAGTTATGAAGATTTAGTTGCACGCTTAGAGCCTGTAATAATGGAATTGGAAAGGCAAGGTAATGTTCTTGTTGTTTCACATCAAGCAGTACTGCGTTGCCTTTTTGCTTATTTTTTGGATAAATCAGCTGAAGAATTGCCGTATTTGTACGTGCCATTGCATACAATTATTAAATTGACTCCTGTTGCCTACGGTTGTAAAGTGGAACACATTAAATTGCCTGTTGATGCAGTTGATACACATCGTCCTAAACCTAAAATACCCGGTGATGTTTCATTGGGCTTAGATGGATTGAGTGGTGGTTTGCTAGCGGCGGATGGAGTTGGAAAAGTTCTTATTGTTGGTGATGATGTGGCTAAAGCAAATGGAAGCTCTGTGAATAATGGTTTCGCCACACCAGTGTCAGATGCAGCTACTGCGCCCTTCTGACATAAATCTATTTTTTTTACTGAAAAGAGGACTGCTGGCACAGTTGCATTATAAATTTAAAACTCTTTGAATTCCAAATAGAGCGTGAATCCTGATTCGATTCCTCGATATCGAAATAAAAATTATTTACACTTTACAAAAAAATCTAGAGACCTTGAATGTTTCAAAATTGTGCACTTAATAATAATGGCTTCCAGGAATACATACGAAATTGGGCTTTATATATATATATATATATGTTAACCTTGTGTTCTTTTATGTGAAATAAATGATTTTTTGTGTAAAATAAATTATTTTGTCAATATAATCTACAATAATGGAGCTACAAATAAATATCTTCTGTCAGTATTTTTTAGTGTTTTAATAATGATTTTATTTATAATTATTTGTTACGTCGTAACGTCGTAACGACCTCTAATAGTTGATAATTAGTCAGTTTACCAAGGCTGCAGAGCGTACCTGAGAGTCATTATTTCCATACCTTTTTTACATACAAATATATTTTAAATGCGAAAAGTGCTCCACTTTTTTATAATGGTCTTTTTGAAAAACACGCTGTAATTCTCTGATGTTGACTTTACCCCACTTCGCATTGAGACACATTTCTTCCATATGAGAAATGATTTGGAACGGCAACAATAGGATGAACCATTTTCCTTAGATGTAAATATTCTCAATGACTAAAATAGTAATAACAATAAAAACTATTATTTTGTTTTTTTCGTTTTAATAATTATTTGAATCTGAAAGTTACTTTCCTTAAAACTACCTTCTTGTGTTTAATGCAGTTAATGTCGATGAACACTTCTTTGAGTAAAGTATGTCATATAATTCCCAATAATTTGGGCATCGACCTCTGTTTCAAGCAGAGTTACTAATATTTTTAGAGTTACTAATATTGAAATAAAAAACAAATTAACTGTAATAAAAAATTTGAGAAAATTTTTTTCGAAAATTTTAATAATTAAAATTCTGACGTTAATTTTATCTAAAACTTCGTATTTTTAAAGGCATATCAATGGAAAAACATCTGGCTAAAAACGAGATATGATTTATTGGATTTGAAGCTTTACAATTGCTTTCGTGTGTTTGTCCGTGCGTTTTACTTTGTATAAGCTTTTCCTACTTAGACCTTTGAAAACTATGAAAAAATATATTTAATTTAATACTTCTAGTATTTTATTGCGTAACAATAAATTATTAAATGATTCTCGATATGCTAAGATTTTGTATACATTTGCAAAAATTTCTTGTAGTAATTCTAATAAATCTATAATTTTTTTTATTTTTAGTGCGTGAAAAAATGTTTGGAAAATATAGCTTAATATATTAATATTCTTGATCCAGAATTGGAAAATAATTCGAACACACACATATACATTTACTTAATAATAGCCAATAATGTCGGCGGATAGATTATACAAAGACGGAGATATTGTGTGGGTAAGACTAGGAAATAATTGGTGGCCTGCAGAAGTTATCGATGGTTACAGACAACCGTTGGAATTGCTCGGACAAATCAAATTTGAGCCTTATTGTGTTGTCAAATTTTTTGATGAGGATCGATAGTAAGTAAAAGATAAAATGGTAATCCAATCAATGTAATAATGTTCTTTCTTCTTGTATTTTCTATAGTGAAATTGTCAAGAGATCCAGACAGATTTATCCATTTAAATGTGACAAAAAAGTAGAATTTATAAGGAAAGGTTTAGGTGAATGCGTTTGTTATAAATAATAACGAATACATTATTTTGAATATTTGTATTTTGAATAGCTCTTCTCAATGTTAATTATCCGGAGATGAAAAAGTTTCCTGTAGATGTTGAAATGGCAGAACGTTTAACAAGGCGCGTGGTAGAAAGTGATTTGCATGTAATAAATGACCGACCATATAGCATTTTAAAGGCTATTATTGGTCAAAAATTAACTACTGTGCGCAATGATGACTACAACAATGACTTTCATGCCAGTAGTTCGAAAAGTCAACACGGTGGGGTAAGTTCTGTTTTTAGGTATATATCAGAAATAGTAGAAAATATATAAAAAACGCCGTTTTTAATAGTGAAAAAATTATTTTGGGGTCGTACGACGGATAACAAAATTGTAAAGTCACATTGTTTGAGCATCACTAGTCGGAAAACTATTTAGAGATTAATTCATTAGAAATTTTTTTAATCCATTGTGGACCATATAATGTAATTTGAACATCTGCGTTGTTTGTCATATAATTTTGTGAACTAACACCCAATCTGTATTGACCAAACTGGACAAGTTTCCAATCAGTTTTCTTTGTATGTTGAGGTGAAAGCAACGTAACATCAAGTAATTTTTAAGATAAGTGTGATCATGACATTGACTTACCACTAGTAGTTTTTGGATGGACAGTACTACTTCTCGGGTTGCTTTTAATAATTCATCAAATATCAATGAAAAATTTTAAAGTCTATTAATTTTTTATAGGACTCGTTTACAAAGATAATTAATATTACTCCAATGCGGACAATTGCTCCTGAAGTTTCGGCTGATTTGTCTTCATATCGTTGCAATTTTTGTGATTTCACCAGTCGCCGTCAGAACGTAATGATTTTACATAACAAAACTCACTCAAGTGGCGGCGGTAATTACTCTTCGTCAAAAAGAGGTGCAATTTTACACAAATCCAACGACAATTCATTTCATTTGTCCCCTCCTTCCCCTCAATCCTCCATCGATAAAGATGAACAAGAAATGGAGGTTGGGAGGAAATGTGTGGATGAAGATGAGGATACAGTGGCTGCTCTCAATAGAGTTAAAATTTTTGAAATTGAGACTCCCACGAAAGGCAGCGACAATAAAATTAAAGGCAAGAGATATAAAGTACCAAAATCGAAACGTCCTTCTACAATAATAAAAGTTGAGAAAGTCTCCACTTCTTTAGCATCTGTAGAAGTGAATGATTCACTTGATATTGAGAATCAATCTATTAGATCACAAACTGCGAATGCGTCAGATGAGGTGAAATCGTCTGATAATTCAAATTTGCAGAGGTCTTGTGATGGAAAAATTAGAGTATCAGTAGATGTTGGTGATAATTTCACGCGACCAGAAATAGTGAAAACTGTCATCTCTGGAATGGCGAATAATGCGAGTATGTCTTCGCAGAAGTCGTTGCAAGCATGTGACGAAGAAATGAAAATGAATCCTCAGGATATCGTAAGAAATTTGGAAGCTGATTGGAGTGATGGCGAGGAGTTAATTGCTGCGGATCCAAATGTGCCTGGCAATCCTGTTAAAGCGGCTAGTAAGGCTTTTGGTGAGTCATCAGATATGGAAGATACAGTCGGAGGCATCGAATTGGTCATGGACTCAGAGGTTATTGTGGATCCCGAGCTAGTTGCAGACACCGATTCAGTTGTAGGTGAAGAAGGCGCAAATACTTTCCTTGTTCCAACTTCCAAAAATACATTGCTATCTAAATCCAGTAACCGTAGCCGGATAAGAAATATCCCTAAAAAAGATCGGCGTGATATAATTCTTAAAGAATTTCATCAAAATGAAAATATTCTTAACACAAAGTCCTCCGTAACCAAAATATCATCAGATGTGGTTGCCATTGGTTACAGCAATAATAGCAACAGCCCCGAAATTGCAACAACAACGAATAATGAAAAATATATTGAAAATGCTGACCCTTCAAGTCCGTCAACGAACGTTTCGACGATCCATGAAAATGTGATGGATTTGAGTGAAAGCGCCGGTGACATTCAATTATTAGAGACAGATAAGTCTAACCTCTTAGAAGGACCACAGAGGGGACAAGATATTTATACGGTTACCACCGAAATTACAGAACCGGATATATCATCAGTACCTTCAAATCAGGTTTTGATCAATAACGAACAACAAGAGAGATCATGTTTTGATTTTGAGGAAGAAGAGGAAACTGACAACGATTCGATAACACCAATAGCTAATTTTAAAAAGATGCATGTATCGCCAGTCAAAAATACAAATTTGAATCACAAAAGTGACAATCGCGGCCCACCTGTTTTGGTTAAAGAGTTACCAACAGCTACAGACGAGGAATCAGTTAAAACGGATTGGAAAGATAAACAGCTTGCAGAGGAAATTGATTCTTTATTAATGCAAACGAAGGCAACTATAATGGATATAGCCGTAGTTGCTTCGGCGACTAACGAAGATGTTCCAGTTAAAACTTTGCCTATAAAAGAACGCGGCAAACGAATTTTCAAATCTCGTAATCGTTCACGAGCAGAAAACCTAACAAAAATTACTCCACTGACGTTACGGGGAGCAACGGAGGATCCGGAAAAAGAGAAGGGTTTAGAGTCAGATTTTAATAGTATTTATAAAGAGAGCACTATAAAATCTAAATTAATTGAAGACAAGGGAAAAATCGAACAAATAGAGCAAAAGAAAAATCGGGATGAAATCACAAAAACGCATGAAGATAGGGAAAAAATTGATGATGAAAATCATCAGCAAAATTCTTTGGGACGATGTTCAACTACACCTTCTTTACAGAAAAAGAATAATAAGAAGGAAGACAGCAGCGAACGTATTCTCGAAGAGAAAACGGTTGTGCGGAATGAAGAAGATGAAGAGGAGCAAGAAAACTTGGAAAATTATTGTAGTTCTAACAATTTCGAAAATAATCAGGGACATTTGTTAGAGCCTCACCCAGAAGATGGGTGTGCTGTGGGGGATGGAGAACAGAAAGCAACAGAGAGAACAATTCAACATGATGAAGAAGTCATACCAATGATCCGACATGCACCGGTTGAGGTGTATAAAGACAATTATGAAACGAGTAATTTAAAGTCATTATCTAATAACTGTTCGGAGAATATATGCGACACGAAGCACTCTGGCAAAAGAAGTAGCCCAAATTCAAACAGTATGGAGTGTGATCAGAAAGTTACTCTTGGAGCATTATGCACAGAAGGCAGCAAAATTTTTCAAGAGAATGAGAAAGATAGCGATGACAAAGAAGAAGAAGAGTGCCAAGGGATACATGAGAATTCGAATGTAACTAACGACATCGAATCAGACGCCATTGAAATTAATCGATTAACATCACCTGCAGATGAAAACAGTTCGATTGGTATATCTGAAGCTGGTGCTGAATTTGGATCACCAACATCAATGCTAGAAGATGAACGTCTGCCAATCAACATTGCGAATGATGAGAATTTAATAACGGGCGCAACGGATGCAACGTATGGAATTAAAGGGAATCCAAATGAGGTTTCTGATAAAAAAAATGACGGGGATGTTGGGCCTTCATTCGAAGGCTCGAGCACATGTAATGAAAGAATAAATACCGAAGTTAATTCAAAAATTGAAGAGCAGATGAAGAATGATGATCTAGAGAGGGAGAAGGGGAAGATGGATAATTTTACAACGAAAGACAAATTCAGTCATATTGAAGAAAATATAAATCTCCAAAACCCTGACGATAAAAACAAGATACAATCACCTTTACATGAAATTGCCGTTGAGCAAAATTTTGAAGAAGAAGAAGGAATATCTCAATTTGCAGAAAATTATAATGAACGAGTTACTCCAGAAATATCGCCTGCGGATGATCAAAAGGATAAAATCCTTCTTGATCGAAAAATGTTACATGAAATTGAAAATACCAAAGAGGAATTAGAAGTCCAAAATAAGAAAGATGATATAAAATGCCAAGAATTGCGAGAAATCATTGTAGGACAATCAGAAGCCAGCGAACCGAATTCGAGAGAAATGAAGGAAATAGAAACCAATGTAGAGGTTGAAAATAATGAGAATGCCAATGGGAAAGTCGGAAAAGAGTTTACATGCAAAGCAGATGATAATCTTTCTGATATAAAAAAGAAGTTAAAGCAACCGATACGAAGGCGTTCTACAGAAGAAGAAGAATATTTGAATAAAATTAGCACGAGCAGGTCACTGCGAGAGGCTAACGGTAATGATTATGAGATGCCACCTAGTGAATTTCGTACTGCTGCTCTCCCATTGCCCCAAGCTGATCTCAACACAAATCTGGAAATTAATGATCGCATTGAAAATAAAAATAAAGTCATTATCGGGGAAACAAATATGAATGACAAAGATGATAATATAAATATTTTACCATTGGAACCAAACGAATTTGAATCGAACGCAAAGGTTGTGGCCGAGACGAAGTCTGCAACGGATGATGTGAAATATTTGAATCCTGACGCGTCATCAAAGCCTTTGCCATCAAGTGACGGTGGAAAGCATCGCCGCTCAAGCTCACGTAAGAGGCGTTCGCATATTAAAATAACTCCCCGCAAACGTCTAGCTGAATCTTCAATGCAATCAAACGACACTGAATGTGAAAATTATTTTAAAACCGAATCGGAAACAATTGATGAATCTGAAAAAAGTTGCTCGCTCACAACCGATATCACAGAAGCTGCGACACTTACGCAAGTGGTTGAGTTCGAGCCCTCGACAAAAGTTGGGGCAACTATTTATCCAAAATCGTCTATGACAATTGGATTAACTGAAATGCGTTCTTTTCGTTCGCGACGTAAAACAAATCTTTTTGATGCCGTTTCTGTAAACGATTCTAAACGAAGAGTTAGTGAGACGACAGAAAAAATATCAGAGGAGATTAATCGGTCTGAATATTCAGGAATACAAACTGTGAGAAATTGTGATACTTCGACGCTGATTGAAGCAGTACAAATTAATGTCGATGCGGGTAATCCTTTCACAACGAAAATTTCTAATACTTTAGCAGCGAGTGTGCAACATGATCAACAAAAACAACAACTATCCTGTTCTGACAGAAATACTAACAAGTCCAATCTATCAACGACCACTTCCACAACGATAATATCGAAAGGTATCGCATCTTCGCTTAAACGCAAAAAATCTATTGAAGACGATATACCTTCTTTTATAATAGAACGACCTAGTTTATCATCAAAAATCCATAAGAGGAAAGATATGTTTCCTTATCCACAAAACACATGCCCGCATGTAAAAATAACCCGTAAAGAGAACGTCTTAATTGATCAGGAATCAGAGGAAGGCAGTACACCGGAACCTCAACTCGAATGTACACCAGCTACATCACCAGATTATGTTGAAGAGGATCAAGTTGTGTTGGGCATGGGTGATGGAAATTTACAAACATACACTGTCACGTCTTCAGCTAAGCAGCAAAATTTAAATATGGATAATGACGGCGGCAATGATAATATCAGAGAGACATTATTTGATATCGGGAATATGCCAATATTGCTTGCGAATCCGAATGAGAAAATATGTAGAAATGATGAAACTGGTATTACGCACACTTCAAATGATAACGCAGGTTCCGAAGGACTGGTTCAACCAGTTAATGTTGTCACCATTGAAAATGATAAAATTTTGCAAACGTTCAAACGAAATGATCAAGGCCAAAATGATAAAGTAACACAACAACAACAGCATCAACATCATAATCAGAAACAGTCAAGATCTCGTAAAAAATCTACTTCATCTCCGTGTAGTAAACGAGATTCTATAGATCAACAACTACAACAGTCGCAACAATATCCAGAAGAAACAAGTACAATTAATCAAAATAGGGAAAGTCGGATACAAACATCTTTGACACAACAAAAACAATGTCAAGAACAGCAACGGGTTTTCCACTCGAATGAAAAGCCAGAGAATTTCGCGGAAGAGAAATCTGTTGCTCAACTTCATTCTTGTCAATCATACAATAAACAAATTGGTACAGATTCACGTGGCAATAAATATGTAATCATAAAAACACCTCCCGCCGATTTGGTAATTCAGCAACAACAACAAGAACAAAGATTGACTTTACCGGAACTGCAGCAAAATTCGATGCCCACAAATGACCAACACCATTACGAAAGCGGTCTCACTTTTGATCAGTCATTGACAAGCGCGGTTGAAGCTGCAGCAATCGAAGAAATTGTATTATCGGAGCCGCAACAATTTAAACAAAGATCACCGGCAGCAGCGGCCACTGGTGGCCGTAAACAGGTTGGCAATACAATAGCATTACCAACTACTAATACATCTAGGCAACAACATCAGCGACAACATCAACAACAACACCAATTTGGCGAAATGGTGCCGAGGATACACAATAAGAAATTACCGAAGAAATTCTCGTCACCATTAGATCAACAAAGCTATACCAGTAAATCATCTTCAAATGCTTCAACTCAACATCACTCAATTCAAGCGAGTAGCCGGCGTCATCATAATCATAAATCACATCATCATCAGAATTTTTCTCAAAAAAGTGATAAACATCATCATCAGAATCGTAATTATACTGATTTGATGGCTGCACATAAAGAAGATAAAAAAACAAGCAGTTGCCCGACTTCAGGTCGAGTAAATCAAGCAGTACAACGTCGAACTTCTCATACGCAAGCTTCACAACCGTCACAACTTCATCATTTCCAGCCAACCAAAAAAACCAAAAAATTACAAGAAAATCAACGAGATGTATCACATCTATATCAAAATTGTCCACAGTCTGGATCATCCAGTCGGCAAAACGGTAGCGACCTCTTACGAACGGAAGAGCTGCAACCAGCAAATTCTATAATTCAAACACAGACGCATTCGAACCAGCACCATCACCAACATCAGCTATCGCCAGCCCAATCTTCAGCAATTAACGAAGAACAATTAATGCAAATTGAATCAGAGGAGGTAAGAAATAAATTTCAAATTGCTATCACATTTTTCTACAATTTTGCAATTTTATAATTTTTTGTGTAATTTGGTATATAAGTTATAATTAATATTATTAATTCTTTCATGTTAAACTTTTTAGCAAATTGATGGGACTTCAAAAATTTTGGCGGTTCCCACCCAACCAATTTCGGGTTATAACGAAACATTTTTGTTATGCACTCTTGTAAATAACAGTTATAAACCAATTGATAATGTGCCGCTTTATTTGGATCACGATCTCAATCAATTAGTGCCGGTACCCCTCGAGGCTCTGGATGGTCAGCCAAGTTTAATTGTTACTCATCCACCACCTGAAGATATTGTTAATCAACTTCAAACATCATCAATTGAACAAGATGATAACGAAATATTAGCAGATACGTTAAATTCCGTGGAGGCTGTTGCCGATCCCGCCCAGCAAATGATTTATATTCAGCCAGCGATGGAAGACAACGAAACAGGATTACCAAATGAAGTTGTAGACCAGACATCGATGGATGATCCGTCTGGAGCTAATAGTGATGATGAAGATGGACAAATGGCTGTATTTGTTCCACCGGATTGTAGTGATGAATTACCATCGGATAATGCTGTTATTCTTAATATTGAAGGGCAACAAATTATACTCGATGCCGCGACATTTGCTCATCTTTTAGCTAATCCAGATGCAAATACTCAACTTATTACAGACGATGGCACTGAATTTGTATTAACTCGTGAAGTACTTGCAGCTCTCGAAGCTCAACAGGATTCACAGGAGGAAACAACTATGAGAGAACAACAGCAACAATTGGAGCAACATTTGCAACAAGCTCATCAAATCAGAGAGGCTGGCCCTACAGATATTCTAGCAGTTGCATTGGCTGGTACCGATTTATATACTAATGAAGTATTGGAAATAGAAACTTCTCAAGGGATACAACTTGTTGGTGCTGATGGTATTGTATTTCAATCAGGCTCTATACAACAAGCTCATCTCACGCCCCCGATAACAGCTCATACGAGCGAAACTAATGCCCTCCTAAATCAAACTCCTATAATGTCGACATTGGAGAAGCCATCCACATCTGGGAAACGCAAACCCACGGAATCCTCCGCTGCAGAATTATTTGCAGCAGCCGCTTCAGCATCGAATTTATCGACATGTCGCCCAAATTTAGAAGACAGTCTTGCGGTTATTGGTGTTACAGCGCAATCATCATCCTCGGTACCAGCATCACTTGAACTACCAATCACTGTAACAAATCCCGCTATAGCGCCTAAATCCACAATGGCTGGACCGACCGCTCCCGTAGGATTTTCTTCGATCAGTACAGTTGTCACTGAAGCCGTACAATTTCATTGCCTTCCCCATCGGACTGGCTTAGTTCCGGGAGAAGCACGTATTTATAATGATCCGGGTAGTTAATATTTTCCGCCACTTGTCTATGTAGACAATGAAGATATCGACGATTTGGATGAGGGTAATGGTGTAGTGGAATTCGGCGAGGATTACTTCTTCGGCAGAGCAATAAACTAAAATCGCGCCTTAGGTTATGTAAATAATATTAGAGAAGGAAAACGTATGACTTTTTTATGTTAAGAAAATTACATAAATACAAATAATACTATAATTAGCAATTTAAGCCAAGTGATTAAATTTGGCTAAATAAAGCATAAGATTAAAATACTTCTGGGATCTTTACATTTATATAAATTTTTACTTTTTCCGATTTTTTCATGGAACTTTTATTCATTCGAACGCTTCCGATTTAAAAAAGAATTCTTTTGCAAGCGATATAAATTGTATCTTCCGCTGTAGTGTTATATTAATTAATAAACAGCTTTATAAATTTACGTTGATGGTAAGGTAATGCTATTTCCATACCTAATGCTTATTACGATAATGCTGTTTAATGTTATGCCAAATTGTACATCTGAACACAGCGAACGAATAATCCATTCAATATTAAATTGAAATTTAATATTATTTTATGAAAATAAAGGAAGGATTTTTATTGAATCAAAGGAATTTTAATTATCGAATTCCTTTCCAACTGTCTTTGCAAATGAAGAACAAATTGATTTGGTAGTACCCATTTATGGATATATATATATATATATATATATATATATATATATATATATATATATATATATATATATATATATATATATATATATATATATATATATATATATATATATATATATATATATATATATATATATATATATATATATATATATATATATATATATATATATATATATATATATATATATATATATATATATATATATATATATATATATATATATATATATATATATATATATATATATATATATATATATATATATATATATATATATATATATATATATATATATATATATATATATATATATATATATATATATATATATATATATATATATATATATATATATATATATATATATATATATATATATATATATATATATATATATATATATATATATATATATATATATATATATATATATATATATATATATATATATATATATATATATATATATATATATATATATATATATATATATATATATATATATATATATATATATATATATATATATATATATATATATATATATATATATATATATATATATATATATATATATATATATATATATATATATATATATATATATATATATATATATATATATATATATATATATATATATATATATATATATATATATATATATATATATATATATATATATATATATATATATATATATATATATATATATATATATATATATATATATATATATATATATATATATATATATATATATATATATATATATATATATATATATATATATATATATATATATATATATATATATATATATATATATATATATATATATATATATATATATATATATATATATATATATATATATATATATATATATATATATATATATATATATATATATATATATATATATATATATATATATATATATATATATATATATATATATATATATATATATATATATATATATATATATATATATATATATATATATATATATATATATATATTATATATATATATATATATATATATATATATATATATATATATATATATATATATATATATATATATATATATATATATATATATATATATATATATATATATATATATATATATATATATATATATATATATATATATATATATATATATATATATATATATATATATATATATATATATATATATATATATATATATATATATATATATATATATATATATATATATATATATATATATATATATATATATATATATATATATATATATATATATATATATATATATATATATATATATATATATATATATATATATATATATATATATATATATATATATATATATATATATATATATATATATATATATATATATATATATATATATATATATATATATATATATATATATATATATATATATATATATATATATATATATATATATATATATATATATATATATATATATATATATATATATATATATATATATATATATATATATATATATATATATATATATATATATATATATATATATATATATATATATATATATATATATATATATATATATATATATATATATATATATATATATATATATATATATATATATATATATATATATATATATATATATATATATATATATATATATATATATATATATATATATATATATATATATATATATATATATATATATATATATATATATATATATATATATATATATATATATATATATATATATATATATATATATATATATATATATATATATATATATATATATATATATATATATATATATATATATATATATATATATATATATATATATATATATATATATATATATATATATATATATATATATATATATATATATATATATATATATATATATAT
>OZ016504.1:16390542-16400542 GCA_963966595.1 Physocephala rufipes
TGGTAGGCAGGCCGTGAAGACCATAGAATGCTGCAAAAAGAAGTCGGGAAACGCCCAAGGCCCTCAACAGTAACGAAGGGCGTTGAGGACCGTGCCCACAAATCTCCGACAACAACATCGCCCTTTAAAGTTACCGGACGACACCTTACGGCCGATGTTTACATGGACGGGAGGCCAATAACTGCAACGATAGATACTGGAGCGACACGCAGTTTCGTATCGGAGGCCTATGTCAGAAATTTAGGAGACTCGGCTCGCACCGTTTTCACCAGAATGACAGTAAGGCTAGCCGATGGCACTACCCTTTCAGTAAACACAGCCTTGCTGTCAGATGTTCAACTTGGCAGCCGAAGACATTTCTCAAAGTTCCTTGTGTTACCAACAGCCATTGACCCTGTAACACTAGGAATGGATTTCTTGGCAGAAGCAGAGGCGAAGCTGATGTGCGACGGACACGAGACAGACTTGAAGCCAGATCCTGAAGGTAACCATGACTTGGAAGATATGCTGTGGACTGTGAATGAAGTTCAAAGCAGTGACGATGTAGAAGCATTCCTAGAAAGAGAATTACAGCAGTTTGAAGCCATGACCGGCGTAACCAACATAACGAGTCACCGAATTAACATGCGAGATGAAACACCGGTCAAACAGAGATACTTTCCTAAAAATCCGGCCATGCAATCAATTATAAACGGCCAAGTTGATGAACTTTTGAAATTAAACTGCATAGAGCCATCAAAGAGCGCATATAGTTCGCCAATAGTTCTCGCCAAAAAGAAATCCGGCGACTGGAGGCTGTGCATAGATTACCGCCAGATAAATGCAAAATCTATACCAGATGCCTACCCGCTGCCACGGATAAACCACATTCTGGAGAAATTGAGGGAAGCGCGATACATTAGCACGATAGACCTGAAAAATGGTTACTGGCAAGTCCCCGTCGAACGAAGGAGCCGGAGATACACGGCATTCACCGTTCCCGGCAGAGGCCTATACCAGTGGCGCGTCATGCCCTTCAGGCTTCATTCGGCGCCGGCCACGTTTCAGAGACTCCTAGACCAAGTTATTGGGCCAGAGATGGAGCCAAACGCATTCGCCTACGTCGATGACATCGTGGTGGTCAGCCGAACTAAAGAGGAACACATTCAACATTTCAACAACGTTTTCACCCGTCTTCGCCAGGCGAATCTAAGGACCAACAGAGACAAATGCCATTTTTTCAAGAAGGAGCTGAGATACTTGGGTCATTTAGTCACTTCCTCCGGAATAAAGACGGATCCTGAAAAGGTCGCGGCCATCAAAGAATTGAAGCCACCTACGTACATCAAAGAGCTGCGGAGTTGCTTAGGCACGGCGTCATGGTACAAGAGGTTTGTGCCGGACTTCACTAAAATCGTTCACCCATTAACGAGCATGCTGAGGAAAGGCAAGCGTTGGCATTGGAGCTCTGATCAACAACTGGCATTTGATGAACTAAAAACTAAGTTAACCGAAGCACCGGTGTTGGCGTGTCCAGATTTCACCAGGCAATTCACACTCCAAACGGATGCAAGTGACGTAGGTCTTGGAGCAGTCCTGACACAGGAACAAGAGGAAGGGGAGCGCGTGATTGCCTATTCCAGCCGACACCTACAGGGTGCAGAGAAAAATTACTCAGCCACGGAAAAGGAATGCCTGGCGATAGCTTGGGCAGTGCGCAAAATGAGGCCATATTTGGAAGGCTATCATTTCAAGGTAATCACAGATCACCTGGCGCTCAAGTGGCTGAACGGCATCGAAAATCCCTCCGGAAGAATCGCACGCTGGGCTTTGGAGCTTCAGCAATACTCGTACGAGGTACAGTATCGCAAGGGAAAGTACAACGTCGTTGCTGACACACTCTCACGCCAACCTTGCGGTAACGAAGAAGTTAATATGGTTCTAGACGTCTCAACACCCACATGCAACTGGCTGGAGCAGCTGAAAACCAAGATCATCAACGAACCACAGAAATACCCCGACTACGCCATCGAGAATGGTCGCCTTTGCCGTCATATCCCGCACGAGGTGGACGATGACGACGAAGAACCATGGAAGCTATGTGTGGGCCGCCCAGAGCGTCAACGCGTGCTAGTAGAAAACCATGACCAACCTAGCGCCGGACATTTGGGCATCCGAAAGACCATCGCCCGACAAACTTCGCGAATTGCAAAGAAATATTACTGGCCTGGCATGTTTCGGGATATAAGTCGTTACGTCAGGCACTGCGATTCTTGTCAGCGGTACAAGGCTGAACAAAGGAAACCCGCTGGTGAGATGCTGACCAGAGTGCCTGAAGAACCATGGGCCACCGTGCGCGCTGATTTTATTGGCCCCCTCCCACGCTCAAGGAAAGGACATAACATGCTGATAGTATTTTTGGACAGGTCTTCCAAATGGGTGGAGATAGTTCCCTTACGAAAGGCCACCTCAGCGACGTTACAACAGGCCTTTCGCGAAAGAATTGTGTCACGATTTGGAGCGCCTAAGGTACTACTCACCGATAATGGCGTACAATTCACCAGCCGACAGTTCAAAGGCTACTTGAAAGAAATTGGTGTGCGCCAGCAATTTACAGCACACCGCGCGAAAACCCTACAGAGCGCGCGAACCGGACTATCAAGACATCATCGTCCAGTTTACAGGTAAGGACCAGCGCGATTGGGATGAGAATATCCCAGAAATAGCTCTCGCCATCAATAGCAGTACGTCCAGTACCACCGGCTATACGCCTGCCTTCTTAGTACAGGGACGCGAGCCAAGACTCCCAAACACCCTCTACGATCAAGCCACTTTGGGTACAGGTAAAGAGCCCATAGAACCGTCACAGAAAGCCGCGCGCTTACAGCAGATATTGAAGATCGCACGAAAAAATATGCAAATGGAGTCGAACGAGCAAGCAAGACATTACAACATTAGACGAAGAACCTGGAAACCAAAAATTGGAGACATGGTACTGGTACGATCACATAACTTGTCAAAAGCATCAGAAAACTTCGCAAGCAAATTGGCTCCAAAATATGACGGTCCGTTCCAAGTCATCAATTTTATATCACCAGTGATCACCACCATAAGGATCAATCCCCACAAGACAAGGACAGCTCACATCGGTGACCTCAAGGCCTACAATTATGCAGGTGACTCTCAGCAGACGGGAGATGGGCAGCATTGAGCCGAAACGCCGAAAACTCATAGTCCTCCCATTACACTAAAATTTGTCCCTAGGGAACAACATCCCCAAGCACTTACAACAGTCATCGAAAGGGCAGCGTAAGAATTTCCTAGTAGACGTCGAAGGCCATTTGTACAAAATCCGCATCACTCGTGAAGGCCACGTACGGGCAGAAAAATCTCTCCGCAGGTAGGGAGGGGATGTGATGACGCACTTCGGCGTAGCGAAATACGCACACAATTTAATGCAATTTTAAGTTTGAAACTGTAAACATTATTTTACGTACTTTTGTTAATTTCTGACAAATCGAATTATTATCTCATTTATTATTATTATTATCATACATGCTTTGAGTTAATTATAAGAGCGACACAACATGTAAGCCATCAGTTGCTCGCGAGCCGTGACACGCATCGGATCTAGTGAATCAAGCAAGTAGCAAGCTAAATCAAGCTTCAAGGAATTCGCATAGTAAGCGCGAACGTGTTAGAATACGCAGCCAAACACACGATCGCCAGCCTGGGCAACAGTTTTTTTTCCTTCAAGAAAATTTCTTAATCAACGAAGTTTATCCAAGCAACAGAGTTTTTTTTTCTTCAAGAAAATTTCTTAATCAACGAAGTTTATCCAAGCAACAGAGTTTTGTTTCCTTCAAGAAAATTTCTTAATCAGCGAAGTTTATCCAAGCAACAGAGTTTTTTTTCCCAAGAAAATTTCTTAGTCGACGTAGTTTATCTAAGCAACAGAGTTATACCTTTTCCAACAAAGTTTATCAAAGCAAGAGACGAAGTTTATCTAAGCGCCGAAGCAAAGTTTTATTTCATCGAAGTTATCCACGCAGTCTTTCTACGCATTAAAGTTACCTTTTGTCGAAGTTAAACACCACCACTTAGAAACGTTGTTTTCTGTTTACATCAAAACCTTGGATGTACAACAGTATCACAGAAAAGCTTGTAAAGATTACTAGAATTAAGACACCTTGTTAGCCATAATCTAATTAGTCGATAAGAACTAGATTTTGAAAATAAATGTGTTAAACAACAGCTTACACTGGTCCCATCATTTAATAAATTTTCTTGAATATTCGAACCTGGACAGCCCTGAGCCTACCTCAGCTATAGACAAGGTCCACGTATCTAATAAAGAAACACCGCCTCTAGGTGACCGAGGCTAGAAGGTCGTTTCAATATATATATATATATATATATATATATATATATATATATATATATATATATATATATATATATATATATATATATATATATATATATATATATATATATATATATATATATATATATATATATATATATATATATATATATATATATATATATATATATATATATATATATATATATATATATATATATATATATATATATATATATATATATATATATATATATATATATATATATATATATATATATATATATATATATATATATATATATATATATATATATATATATATATATATATACATATATATATATATATATATATATATATATATATATATATATATATATATATATATATATATATATATATATATATATATATATATATATATATATATATATATATATATATATATATATATATATATATATATATATATATATATATATATATATATATATATATATATATATATATATATATATATATATATATATATATATATATATATATATATATATATATATATATATATATATATATATATATATATATATATATATATATATATATATATATATATATATATATATATATATATATATATATATATATATATATATATATATATATATATATATATATATATATATATATATATATATATATATATATATATATATTGTTTGAAGAAAAAACTATTGTACACTTTTATTATGAATTTTATTTATCTAATGAAATTGAAGATAATATGATACACTGTTTCAAGAGCCAAAAGAAAGATGATGCGATATTTCACGATGCGATAATTCACGATGCGATATTTCACGATGAGATATTTCACGATGAGATGTTTCACGATGAGATGTTTCACGATGAGATGTTTCACGATGCGATTTCTATGAGATCAAGGAAAAGAAGAAGGCAGGAAGTGAAGTCATATCATCAGGGAAGCAAATCTGCACATTTAATAGCATTGCCATATCAGAAATTTGAGTGCAATTTTCTGAACATTTAATAGCATTGCCATATCAGAAATTTGAGTGCAATTTTCTGAACATTTCCGCCCGTCTCGGTGCCGCAGTGTGGTGCCGAATTATAAGTGAATGATTTAACTGGAGTCCACAGGCAGTGGACACACTTTTACGATCGGTCTCTTTAGAGTGGAGGTGCTGGTTTTGACTGTTACGACTCGTACGTATCCATCTGCCCCTGGATGCGTGTCAACCACACGAGCAAGAGGCCACTTGGAGGGTGGGTAGCGATCATCTACAAGCAAGACTAGTGAACCAACCTTGACTTGATGAGATGGGTTCTGCCATTTTCCAATGTTTTGGAGACGTTGAAGGTACTCTGCAGACCAGCGACGCCAGAAGCGTTCAAAAAATTGCTGAATGAGTTGCCAGCGGGAAAGCCTTGATGTTGGAATGTCGTTGAGGGAATGATCTGGTAACGTTGAGAGAGAAGCACCAACCAAAAAATGTGCAGGAGTTAATGCCTCTACGTCTGAGGGGTCATCCGAAAGTGCGCACAGCGGTCGTGAGTTTAGCACTGCTTCAATTTGCGTAAGAAGTGTTGTGAATTCTTCGTATGTGAGAATGGCATCACCAATGACTCTTCGAATGTGAAATTTCACAGACTTTACGGCGGCTTCCCACTTCCCTCCGAAGTGAGGAGCAGCTGGAGGATTGAAGCGCCATTGGGTACCATCAGCGGCAATCAGATGTGCTAAATTTTGCGCTTCTTTCGAGGATGCGTTAAACAGGCGTTTGAGCTCGGCATCGGCGCCTATTAGATTAGTGCCACAATCACTCGTAATCGTCTGGCAAATCCCTCGGCGACTGGTAAACCGTCGAAATGCTGCTAAGAACCCTTGCGTGGAATAGTCCGTGGCTAGCTCTAGATGCACTGCTGAAGTAGCGAAACATACAAAAACGATAAGAAATCCTTTATAGAGCCGCGCCGAGCGACCGCGCCAACTCTTGATGGAAAATGGACCTGCGTAGTCGACCCCCGAATTGGTAAATGGTCTCGACGGAATGACTCTAGTTGATGGAAGTTGACCCATCACTTCTTGTGCGGTGATAGCCCGATAGCGAGAACAACGAACACACCCTCGTACAAAAGAGCTGACTGGAGCGCGCCCGCCGATAATCCAGAATTTTTGTCGCAACAGTGCGAGCATTACTTGTGTACCGCCATGTAGAGTGCGGCGATGTGCGTCGTCAATAACCAATAGAGTGAGTGATGAAACACGAGGGAGCAAAATGGGATGCTTGGCATCTGGATCGAGTTGTGAGTTTTTGAGCCGACCACCAAGCCGAAGAATTCCTTCTTCGTCTACGAAGGGTGTTAAGCGTAAAAGAAAATGAGAGCGTGGAAGAGATGCTTTCCGTGAAATTGCCTTGAGTTCTGCGCTGAAATGGAATTGTTGAGTCTGCTTAATCCAGAAGTGTTCAGCAGCAGAGATTTGAGATGGCGAAAGTGCAGCTTTGCATGATGCATCGAGTTTACGAAGAATGGCGCAAGCGTGAAGGATCCAAGCAGTTACGCGAAGGAGTTTCTGCAAAGAGGAATACCTATCAACCAAATCCCATTGTACTGCATTTGAAGTGGCGAGTGCGGAGACTACAGGGCTAGAACGACGTTCGAGGTTGATATTGTTGACAGTTGTTGAGTCGACACTTGGATTTTGCTGCTTTGGCCAAGCAGCAGATGGCTGTGAAAGCCAACTTGGACCAGACCACCAAAGGTCATGACTAACAAGTCTTTGCGGTGAGATTCCACGTGATGCACAGTCAGCCGGATTCTCAACTCCAGCGATGTGGTGCCATATTGCGTGAGGAGCCTGTTCTTGAATGAAAGCTACCCGGTTGGCGACAAATTCTTTCCACTGTGTGGGCTGTCCTCTAATCCATGATAATGCAACACTGGAGTCAACCCAAAGATGTACTGGACAAACTTCAAAATTCAGGTCTGAGGAAACTCGTTTAATCAAGCGAACCAGCAAAACAGCCGCTGCGAGTTCAAGACGCGGAATTGTATGCTTTGCAATAGGTGCCACTTTACTTTTCGCAGAGAGGAGGGAGATTCGCACAGTATGCACATCACTATACACTCGGAGATAGACAGCGGCGCCGATAGCATCCTGAGAAGCGTCAGAAAAGCCGTGAAGTTCTACCCCGAGAGTGCTCGGGTTCGTCCCGAACCATCGTGGGATGCTGATTGTGGTTATATGGGTGAGAGAAGCTTCAAATGAGAGCCAGGCCTTGGCCAGAGTGTCAGGCAGTGCACTATCCCAATCACATCTCAATTTCCAAAGCTGCTGCATAAAAACCTTTGCGGTGACGGTAATCGGAGTGACCCAGCCCAACGGGTCGAAAAACCGCGCGACTCGAGATAGCACTGCTCGCTTCGTCACGGCAGTAAGCACTGGGAGTGAATGAAATTGGAAAATGAATGCATCAGTTACTGAATCCCAGGACATTCCAAGTACACGAGAGATGTTGTGTTCATTAAAGGATCGAGGTGGTGAACTTTCGTTGCTATATGGTGCCACAATTTTGATAACTGCAACGTCGTTGCTTGCCCATTTCCGAAGAGGGAAACCGCCCGCCATGAGCAGATCCCGTGATTGACAAGCCATGTTCTGAGCTTGCTGTATATCATCACCGCCGGAAAGTATATCATCCACATACATTTGAGATCGTAGGATAGTGGCAGCTAAAGGAAATCGATGCCCTTCATCATTGGCAAGTTGATGGATCACTCTAAGCGCAAGATATGGTGCGCAAGCCACACCATAAGTGACAGTGCACAGTTGGAATTCTTGAGGAACTCCTGATGGATTCCAGAGTATGCGTTGATAATCTCTATCGCTTGGGTGAACAAGTATTTGTCTGTACATCTTCTCTATGTCGGCAATAAAAACATAAGCATGAAAGCGCCATGCGAGAATTACTTTTGCCAAATTAGGCATGAGATTTGGGCCAATGTGGAGGCAATCATTGAGTGAAATTCCGGAAGATGTCTTCATTGAGCCATTGAATACGACGCGGAATTTTGTTGTAGAACTATTTTCTTGAAAAACACCGTGATGCGGTAAATAGAATAGATGCCGTGATGGCAAGAGTGTATTAGGCACGCGAATCATGTGTGAAAGAGCTTCATATTCTTTGAGAAATTCAGAATAGAGTTCACCGAACTTCGAATTTCTTCGAATCCTTTGTTGAGTCCGTTGCAAAGTTTGCGCTGCAGCAGCGCGAGAGTCACCTAAGCCTTGTGGAGATTTACTAAAGGGTAAGCGCACTACATAGCGGCCTGATGGTGTGCGTGAATGCGTATTTGCAAAATGAGCTGCACAGGCTTCTTCCTCTTTTGTGTGGGATGCAGAAGAATGAACAGAAATTTCCTCCTGTTTCCAAAAGCTTTCCATTAATGCATGAAGTTCGTTATCGAGTGAAGTTGAGAAAGAGTATTTCGTAGAACCATTTGAGGCAGGTGCAACAGCTGGACCTGAAACGATCCATCCAAATGCAGTTAATTGTGCAACTGGAGTGTGTTGATCACCATGAAGCACAGAGTCGCGAAGCATATAACCGTAAACGTCAGCTCCTAAAATGAGGTCGACAGGACCTGGTATTGAAAAAGCAGGATCCGCAAATTCAAGATTTCTAAGATGTGGCCAGGATGACACATCAACTTCAGAAGCTGGTATACGACCGGTGAGTCGTGGCAGAATATAGGTTTTGACGATGCACTGAACTGCCGGTTGAAAACGAGAAAAAACTTTAAGTGTGATTGAGCCACGTGTTGAGCCAGCCTGATGTGCGCCGATACCGACAACTGGAATTGAAGCTTTGTTACGAGGAAGCCTCAGTACTTGAGCGAGTGATTCACTTGCAAATGAAATCTCAGACCCTTGGTCTAAAAGAGCGCGCGCTGTCATCCTTTGACCGGAAGCAGCCTCAAGGATTACTTGGGCGGTAGCGAGCAATGTTAAACCTTGGACAACATCAGAGCCAGCTGATATGCAATGCGAGCGCACTGGCGGAGTAGCGCTTGATGATGGAGCATTATTACAAGTTGTGAAATTTGGTGGAGATATTGATGCATTTGTCTGTTTCACAGCTGGTATTGATGACGGTGAAGCTAGTTGTTGTGCCACAGGGAGTGATGATGGTGATCGAGCTGAGTGCAAGAGTGTGTGATGCCGCTCGCCACAAATTCGACACCTCTTAGGCGTGCGACATTGATTAACGCGATGATCGCCAAGGCAGCTGTAACAGAGTTGTTTTGCTACAACCAACTCACGTCGCTCTTGTAAAGATTTGGCGATGAACAGTGGGCAAGAAGCGATATAATGATTCGATCGACAACATGAGCAATGAAGAAAGTTGGAGGCAGCGACATGAGCTCGAACAGTATATTTTGATTCTGATGGCTGTGATTGTTTAGGCATGCACCCTACCAATTCCAGTGCGCGAATGCGTCCATCGACGAACTCTTCCAAAAACTCAAATGAAGCAGGAGTGTCAGAATTGCCCTGCTTAAACTCCCAATCCTTATGAGTCTCGGTGTCGAATCGATGGGTCAGAAAATACACCAAAAAGAAATTCC
>OZ016504.1:16403042-16405542 GCA_963966595.1 Physocephala rufipes
TATATATATATATATATATATATATATATATATATATATATATATATATATTTATATATATATATATATATATATATATATATATATATATATATTATATATATATATATATATATATATATATATATATAATATATATATATATATATATATATATATTATATATATATATATATATATATATATATATATATATATATATATATATATATTTATATATATATATATATATATATATATATATATATATATATATATATATATATATATATATATATTATATATATATATATATATATATATATATATATATATATATATATATATATATATATATATATATATATATATATATATATATATATATATATATATATATATATATATATATATATATATATATATATATATATATATATATATATATATATATATATATATATATTATATATATATATATATATATATATATATATATAATATATATATATATATATATATATATATATATATATATATATATATATATATATATATATATATATATATATATATATATATATATATATATATATATATATATATATATATATATATATATATATATATATATATATATATATATATATATATATATATATATATATATATATATATATATATATATATATATATATATATATATAGTTAGTTAGTGAGTTTAAAAGGGGGATCTGACGATCATCCGTTGAACCGGATACACTGGGCCTATTGGCCCATTGTGCGCCCCCGCATACAACACACTGAGGGAGACAGGACATCCTAGTGGAGCAGCCTGTAGCCTCCCTATCCCTAAAGCTTAGTGGCGTTCACGAAGCTCCTAATAGCCGGCCATCCCTTCCTCCCCGCATCTTCCAGGCTAGCCAGCTGCACTGAACCCAATGTCTGCAGCCTCATCCTGCCAAACGCAGGACAGGCGCATAAATAGTGATCTAATGTTTCAGGCTCTTCAAGACAGGACCTGCAGATATCTGATTCCAACCTACGGATTTTTCGTAGGTGGCCTCTAAATTCATTATGTCCCGTCAGAATGCCCATCAACCTACTTAGTTCTTTTTTACTTCTTGCTAGAAGTTCCCTAGTTTGGCCTAAGTCAGGTTTTCCCCAGAGTACCTCTGTAACTCTGGAGCCTACTGATTGGTACCAATCTACCAAATGCAGTTCATCTGCTTTGTCAGATATAGCATTCAAATTGGCCCTGAAGGGTTTCTTGACAACCCGGGTTACCTCATCTAATTGGGTCCCCCTTCGTGCTATGTCATCAGCCCTTTCATTGCCTTCTATATTACAATGCCCTAGCACCCATACCAACTGCACTTTCATGCTTTGGCTTAAATGCGTTAAGGCCTCCCTAGAGCCTCGCACCACCTCTGAGAATACCCGGTCATTTGATATTGCTTTGATAGCCGCCTGGCTGTCTGTGAATATTTGACAGCGCTCCCCGTTAAGGCTGCCGCCTCTCACCCATTTTGCTGCTTCCATGATTCCAAATACCTCCGCTTGGAAGACTGTATTAAAATCTTGGAGTCTGACGCAACATCCATTTTATTATTAACACAGAAGAATCCAGCTCCAGTGCGATTCTCCATCTTGGACCCATCCGTATAAATATGGATGTCGTGGTTCAGTCCCTCTGGCAGTTCTGAGTTCCAATCCTCCCTATTTGGTATGGTGGACTCAATTGGGGTATCCAACCACTCCTCCGCAATGCGATCACAATCTAAGTCTTCGGATTCTATACCTAGATGGTTAAGTATTGTTTAATGCTTAGTAATACGGTCTCCATTATACCAGGATCCCATTACTATCATCCTCGCTGCAGCCCTAGCTGCTTCATACTTGACCTGTATACTGATTGGGCGTATAGATAGGAGAACTTCCATCGCCCTAGTAGATGTAGTAGACAAGGCTCCGCTAATTCCAATACAACAAGTGCGTTGCACTCTCTCCATAATCTTAGCGTAGCTCTTGGTGTCCAATGCATGCCACCAGACTATTGACTCATAGGTCAACGTTGGACGTATCACGCTTAAATATAACCATCTTATCATTTCCGGTTTTAGCCCCCATTTAGAGCCAATACACCTCTTACAAGTATTCCATAGCCTATATGCTTTGGCTACCCTGCTTTCAATGTGGTCTTTCCATTTGAGTTTCCTATCAAGAATAACCCCCAGGTACTTGACCTTGTCTTTCAATTGAATTTCTTTGCCTCCTAGAGTCGGTAGGTCAAGCACTTCTACCTTTCTTTTCCTCGAAAAGAGGCATAACTCCGTTTTGTCAGGATTAGCAGTTAAGCCCTTCGGTTCAGCCCAATCGCCAATTATTCCCAGTGCTTCCTGTATCCTCCTAACCAAATAACGGGGGAATTTTCCTGAGGCCCATATGACTATATCATCAGCATAGCATATCACCCTCACTCCCTCATTTGTTAACCTCTTAAGGAGGCTGTGTATTACAA
>OZ016504.1:16410542-16418042 GCA_963966595.1 Physocephala rufipes
TACTGCTAGCCTCTCTGTACTTGCCCTTTGATGCGCCGGAACCCCCACCTTCGGAGGAACTTACGGCGCTAGTGGAAGCTGCAAAAAGTGCAGGTAAGGACATAATTATTGGATGCGATGCTAATGCTCACCATATTTCTTGGGGGAGTATAGATTGCAATGGTAGAGGGTTAGCCCTATTTGACTTTCTTAATGCCAACGACCTGATGACTGCGAATAAGGGTATGGATGCTACCTTTATTAACAGGAACAGAAGGGAAGTTTTAGATATAACAATTTGTGATAGCATTACCGTAGAGAGAATTGAGGATTGGCACGTTTCTCGTGCACATTCATTCTCGGATCATCTCTATGTTTGCTTTAGGTTCAATTCTATGGGCAAGAAAACTGTGTTTTATAGGGATAAGAAAGCCACAAACTGGCCGAAATTTACTGGGTTGGTTAAAAAGTGGCTAACAATAAATAATGGGGACTCATTCATGACCGTAAGAGATATAGAAAGAGAAACCTATACAATTACAAAGGGGCTAGTGCGAGCTCATGAAAAAGCATGCCCTCTTAAAATTGCAAAACCTCCAGGGAGCAAAGCTTGGTTAACCCCCGAACTTAAAGACCTGAGAGCGCATTCTCGGAAATTATTTAATAGAGCTAGAAGGCTCAATACAGCCAATCATTGGGATAATTACCAATGTGTGTTAAAAGAGTATACAAAGAAACTTCGTGAGGCGAAGAGGAAATCGTGGAGGACTTTTTGTGAACAAGTCGACACAGTAAATGATGCGGCTAAGGTTAGGAAGTTTCTCTCGAAGACCCATTCCCAACCAGAGTTGGTCTTAGGAAATAATGGAACCCGAGCTAATAACTTAGGGGAATCCATTCAAAATTTAATGAAAGAACACTTCCCAAACTGTCTAGGACAAAGCACGGCCTTAGGCAGAGAGACTATATTTGAGAAATGGGAGGGGCTAACCATTACAGGTTACATGGTAGGTAAAGCCATAAAAGGCTTTAACCCATTTAAGGCATGAGGACCGGATGGCGTCTTCCCAGCAATGATGCAAAATTGCGGAGAGATGTTAGAGGAAAGATTAGCCAAATTATATACGGCCTGCATTCAATTTGGATACACGCCAAGATTATGGAGACAGGCCAAAGTAGTATTTATACCGAAGCCGGGAAAAGCCGACTACAATTTGCCAAATAATTATAGACCTATAAGTCTAACCTCATTTATGCTTAAAACCATGGAACGGGTATGCGACAGCATGATTAAGAAAAGCATACCGAGAGATCTGTTGACGTTTAAGCAACATGCTTACGTTAAGGGTAGATCAGTAGAAACAGCAATACAGAGGGTAGTGCATAGCATAGAGAGATCTTTAGGAAAAAAGGAATACACTCTCGCGGCCTTTGTGGATATAGAGGGTGCCTTTAATATGGTTAACACTGATACACTGATTAGGTCACTGGGGCTCTTCGACGTGGACCGATCCATAATAAGATGGATTGGACACATGTTGAGAAACAGGTATATATGGTGTGAACAGTGTGGAATAAAAATAAAAGGTAGGGTGTTACAAGGTACTCCACAGGGGGGGTATATTATCCCCCTGCTTTGGGTCATTGTAATACACAGCCTCCTTAAGAGGTTAACAAATGAGGGAGTGAGGGTGATATGCTATGCTGATGATATAGTCATATGGGCCTCAGGAAAATTCCCCCGTTATTTGGTTAGGAGGATACAGGAAGCACTGGGAATAATTGGCGATTGGGCTGAACCGAAGGGCTTAACTGCTAATCCTGACAAAACGGAGTTATGCCTCTTTTCGAGGAAAAGAAAGGTAGAAGTGCTTGACCTACCGACTCTAGGAGGCAAAGAAATTCAATTGAAAGACAAGGTCAAGTACCTGGGGGTTATTCTTGATAGGAAACTCAAATGGAAAGACCACATTGAAAGCAGGGTAGCCAAAGCATATAGGCTATGGAATACTTGTAAGAGGTGTATTGGCTCTAAATGGGGGCTAAAACCGGAAATGATAAGATGGTTATATTTAAGCGTGATACGTCCAACGTTGACCTACGAGTCAATAGTCTGGTGGCATGCATTGGGCACCAAGAGCTACGCTAAGATTAATGAGAGAGTGCAACGCACTTGTTGTATTGGAATTAGCGGAGCCTTGTCTACTACATCTACTAGGGCGATGGAAGTTCTCCTATCTATACGCCCAATCAGTATACAGGTCAAGTATGAAGCAGCTAGGGCTGCAGCGAGGATGATAGTAATGGGATCCTGGTATAATGGAGACCGTATTACTAAGCATTAAACAATACTTAACCATCTAGGTATAGAATCCGAAGACTTAGATTGTGATCGCATTGCGGAGGAGTGGTTGGATACCCCAATTGAGTCCACCATACCAAATAGGGAGGATTGGAACTCAGAACTGCCAGAGGGACTGAACCACGACATCCATATTTATACGGATGGGTCCAAGATGGAGAATCGCACTGGAGCTGGATTCTTCTGTGTTAATAATAAAATGGATGTTGCGTCAGACTCCAAGATTTTAATACAGTCTTCCAAGCGGAGGTATTTGGAATCATGGAAGCAGCAAAATGGGTGAGAGGCGGCAGCCTTAACGGGGAGCGCTGTCAAATATTCACAGACAGCCAGGCGGCTATCAAAGCAATATCAAATGACCGGGTATTCTCAGAGGTGGTGCGAGGCTCTAGGGAGGCCTTAACGCATTTAAGCCAAAGCATGAAAGTGCAGTTGGTATGGGTGCTAGGGCATTGTAATATAGAAGGCAATGAAAGGGCTGATGACATAGCACGAAGGGGGACCCAATTAGATGAGGTAACCCGGGTTGTCAAGAAACCCTTCAGGGCCAATTTGAATGCTATATCTGACAAAGCAGATGAACTGCATTTGGTAGATTGGTACCAATCAGTAGGCTCCAGAGTTACAGAGGTACTCTGGGGAAAACCTGACTTAGGCCAAACTAGGGAACTTCTAGCAAGAAGTAAAAAAGAACTAAGTAGGTTGATGGGCATTCTGACGGGACATAATGAATTTAGAGGCCACCTACGAAAAATCCGTAGGTTGGAATCAGATATCTGCAGGTCCTGTCTTGAAGAGCCTGAAACATTAGATCACTATTTATGCGCCTGTCCTGCGTTTGGCAGGATGAGGCTGCAGGCATTGGGTTCAGTGCAGCTGGCTAGCCTGGAAGATGCGGGGAGGAAGGGATGGCCGGCTATTAGGAGCTTCGTGAACGCCACTAAGCTTTAGGGATAGGGAGGCTACAGGCTGCTCCACTAGGATGTCCTGTCTCCCTCAGTGTGTTGTATGCGGGGGCGCACAATGGGCCAATAGGCCCAGTGTATCCGGTTCAACGGATGATCGTCAGATCCCCCTTTTAAACTCACTAACTAACTATATATATATATATATATATATATATATATATATATATATATATATATATATATATATATATATATATATATATATATATATATATATATATATATATATATATATATATATATATATATATATATATATATATATATATATATATATATATATATATATATATATATATATATATATATATATATATATATATATATATATATATATATATATATATATATATATATATATATATATATATATATATATATATATATATATATATATATATATATATATATATATATATATATATATATATATATATATATATATATATATATATATATATATATATATATATATATATATATATATATATATATATATATATATATATATACCAAAGGTCCAAAGAAAGGAACCACTTATGCGGAGGCCGCCAGACAGGGGATAGAGGACAAAGGGTGGTATGCCGTCATCGACGCAAGCAAACCAGGGGGGAGGATTGAGGATGGTAACCAGGAAAGGCTTGAGGAGGCTTGGAACGGCGCCCTTATGGACGTAATTCTGACCTCTAAGGATAGCGATCCTGTGTTTCAAATCATACACTCAAGGTTTGCAAGGGGAATTTTCTTGGTACGGGTGGCGTCCGAGAGATGTATCGAGGGTCTCCGTAGGATGGTGGAGGGCTTACCGGAACTTTGGAGTGGAGCTTCCCTGCGACTAGTCGCGAGGAAAGATATCCCGGAGCTCAGGAAGTGCACCATTTTCTTGCGGGGTCACGCGGTAAAACTTTTGGATGACACCATACTAAAGCTTATAAAGAAGCAGAATGTAGGCTTGAAGGTCGAGAACTGGAGAATATTCCAAAGAAAGGAACTGCCAGAAGGCAGCCTCCTGGTTCTTGGGGTAGACCAGGACTCTCTGACGGCCTTAGGGCGTTCTGACAGGAGACTTTTCCTCCTGTCAAATACCGTCAAGGTTAGGGTTGGGCACCGGTCGGCCCATGAAGATGGCTCTACCGGGGCTGGAAAGCCTGAAGACCATAAATGTGTGGTAAAGGCAGAGGGGGTGAAGGAAATACCGGGACCAGTTAATCTGGATACCGGGACCAGTTAATCTGGATACCAGGGGGTGCAGGGGAGGTAATGGAGACAGACGACATCACTTCCTCACAAGAAGACCTGCTTCTAGCATAGTATGTTGATCACTCAGATCAACCTACATAGGAGTCGAGTAGCCACCCAGGCGCTACTTGACAGAATGCAGGCAGATAAGTGCGATATTGCTCTAATACAGGAACCTTGGACAATCGATGACAAGGTTTCTGGATGGAGTAGTAATAAGTTCCAACTATTTTACAGGGAGGGATCGGGAAGACCGCGAACCTGTATAGTATGTAGTAAGGTTATTAATGTCATTTCTTCAGCAGGTTTATCCACAAGGGACATGGTGGTGGTGGAGGAGGCAGAGTCATCCGTACTGCTAGCCTCTCTGTACTTGCCCTTTGATGCGCCGGAACCCCCACCTTCGGAGGAACTTACGGCGCTAGTGGAAGCTGCAAAAAGTGCAGGTAAGGACATAATTATTGGATGCGATGCTAATGCTCACCATATTTCTTGGGGGAGTATAGATTGCAATGGTAGAGGGTTAGCCCTATTTGACTTTCTTAATGCCAACGACCTGATGACTGCGAATAAGGGTATGGATGCTACCTTTATTAACAGGAACAGAAGGGAAGTTTTAGATATAACAATTTGTGATAGCATTACCGTAGAGAGAATTGAGGATTGGCACGTTTCTCGTGCACATTCATTCTCGGATCATCTCTATGTTTGCTTTAGGTTCAATTCTATGGGCAAGAAAACTGTGTTTTATAGGGATAAGAAAGCCACAAACTGGCCGAAATTTACTGGGTTGGTTAAAAAGTGGCTAACAATAAATAATGGGGACTCATTCATGACCGTAAGAGATATAGAAAGAGAAACCTATACAATTACAAAGGGGCTAGTGCGAGCTCATGAAAAAGCATGCCCTCTTAAAATTGCAAAACCTCCAGGGAGCAAAGCTTGGTTAACCCCCGAACTTAAAGACCTGAGAGCGCATTCTCGGAAATTATTTAATAGAGCTAGAAGGCTCAATACAGCCAATCATTGGGATAATTACCAATGTGTGTTAAAAGAGTATACAAAGAAACTTCGTGAGGCGAAGAGGAAATCGTGGAGGACTTTTTGTGAACAAGTCGACACAGTAAATGATGCGGCTAAGGTTAGGAAGTTTCTCTCGAAGACCCATTCCCAACCAGAGTTGGTCTTAGGAAATAATGGAACCCGAGCTAATAACTTAGGGGAATCCATTCAAAATTTAATGAAAGAACACTTCCCAAACTGTCTAGGACAAAGCACGGCCTTAGGCAGAGAGACTATATTTGAGAAATGGGAGGGGCTAACCATTACAGGTTACATGGTAGGTAAAGCCATAAAAGGCTTTAACCCATTTAAGGCATGAGGACCGGATCGCGTCTTCCCAGCAATGATGCAAAATTGCGGAGAGATGTTAGAGGAAAGATTAGCCAAATTATATACGGCCTGCATTCAATTTGGATACACGCCAAGATTATGGAGACAGGCCAAAGTAGTATTTATACCGAAGCCGGGAAAAGCCGACTACAATTTGCCAAATAATTATAGACCTATAAGTCTAACCTCATTTATGCTTAAAACCATGGAACGGGTATGCGACAGCATGATTAAGAAAAGCATACCGAGAGATCTGTTGACGTTTAAGCAACATGCTTACGTTAAGGGTAGATCAGTAGAAACAGCAATACAGAGGGTAGTGCATAGCATAGAGAGATCTTTAGGAAAAAAGGAATACACTCTCGCGGCCTTTGTGGATATAGAGGGTGCCTTTAATAAGGTTAACACTGATACACTGATTAGGTCACTGGGGCTCTTCGACGTGGACCGATCCATAATAAGATGGATTGGACACATGTTGAGAAACAGGTATATATGGTGTGAACAGTGTGGAATAAAAATAAAAGGTAGGGTGTTACAAGGTACTCCACAGGGGGGGTATATTATCCCCCTGCTTTGGGTCATTGTAATACACAGCCTCCTTAAGAGGTTAACAAATGAGGGAGTGAGGGTGATATGCTATGCTGATGATATAGTCATATGGGCCTCAGGAAAATTCCCCCGTTATTTGGTTAGGAGGATACAGGAAGCACTGGGAATAATTGGCGATTGGGCTGAACCGAAGGGCTTAACTGCTAATCCTGACAAAACGGAGTTATGCCTCTTTTCGAGGAAAAGAAAGGTAGAAGTGCTTGACCTACCGACTCTAGGAGGCAAAGAAATTCAATTGAAAGACAAGGTCAAGTACCTGGGGGTTATTCTTGATAGGAAACTCAAATGGAAAGACCACATTGAAAGCAGGGTAGCCAAAGCATATAGGCTATGGAATACTTGTAAGAGGTGTATTGGCTCTAAATGGGGGCTAAAACCGGAAATGATAAGATGGTTATATTTAAGCGTGATACGTCCAACGTTGACCTACGAGTCAATAGTCTGGTGGCATGCATTGGACACCAAGAGCTACGCTAAGATTATGGAGAGAGTGCAACGCACTTGTTGTATTGGAATTAGCGGAGCCTTGTCTACTACATCTACTAGGGCGATGGAAGTTCTCCTATCTATACGCCCAATCAGTATACAGGTCAAGTATGAAGCAGCTAGGGCTGCAGCGAGGATGATAGTAATGGGATCCTGGTATAATGGAGACCGTATTACTAAGCATCAAACAATACTTAACCATCTAGGTATAGAATCCGAAGACTTAGATTGTGATCGCATTGCGGAGGAGTGGTTGGATACCCCAATTGAGTCCACCATACCAAATAGGGAGGATTGGAACTCAGAACTGCCAGAGGGACTGAACCACGACATCCATATTTATACGGATGGGTCCAAGATGGAGAATCGCACTGGAGCTGAATTCTTCTGTGTTAATAATAAAATGGAATGTTGCGTCAGACTCCAAGATTTTAATACAGTCTTCCAAGCGGAGGTATTTGG
>OZ016504.1:16423042-16578494 GCA_963966595.1 Physocephala rufipes
AAAAAACAACCAAATACTATTTTTGTCACAATTTTTTTATTCACAACATAATACTATTGAAAGTACTGAGCTATTGAAAACACTAAAGAAATCAGAAAATTAAAATTTAAGCCCATAAATGTAAAACTAAAAAGATAAAATAATTTTAACAAACAATAAAAAAAGGAAAACCTATTCACTACCTGTTGAACTAACTATTGAAATACTAATCATTTAGCAATAAATCTAGTTATTAATTAGGAGGAAGCCATAATAAGGGAAAATTTTGAAAAGAAAACAGAAAACATAACGCACATTAAAGAAAAGTGGAGAAATATGCCTGACGAAAACACAGCTCCCATTCTTATACCTCCCATATTAAATTCGGGTATTATGGCTAGCAGTAGCCAAAGCACGACACCAGTGGTAGAAGGAATGGTCAGTAGAATAGTAAACGAAATTTTTGTGAAAAAAGTGAAGGAAAAAATTAGTTACTAATCTAGTAAACCTTACTCATGAATTTCTGTATCTAGTTGACGAGCTCATAGTTTCTCCGGAAACGCCGATTCCGATCGCGTCCCTGAAATAGCAAAAACCACAAGAGAGTTTGCAGGGAATCCAAATGAGTTTAGTTCATGGAAGAAGAGCGCAGAGAGATTGTTAGATTGCTATGGATACTTTCAAGGATCTCCAAAATATTTTGGTATCCTTATGGCTGTAAGGAATAAGGTAGTAGGACACTCGGACGAGGTGTTGGAATCATAATATTCCACTAAATTGGACAGCAATTCGCTCCTAAAATGCCATTAAGCCGACAAAAAAGACTTAAAACTTTTAGAATGCAAATTATGCAATCTGGTCCAAAACCGATTAACGATTCGAGATTTTTACCAAACGGTAATTTAACATCTATAAAATCTTACGCACATAGAAACGTGCACCCAAACATGCGCTTTCCTTAGAATCCTCAAAAATTCTTTTACTCGCACCAAATTCAGCCTCAACCACTACCACGAAACAATTTCCAATCACAACAAACAGCGCCATTTGGTCAGCCCGGATGGAATACGCAACCTTCCCGAAACCACCAGCAGTCTTAGCTCAGCCTACATGGCAAACACGACAGTTCCAATAATACTCACCATTTCAGAATAACTATACACCCCCTCGCCCTCGCGGTTCCAAACCATTTCCGAAACCAGAACCCATGGACGTCGACAGATCCATACATTCAAATATAGTCAATTATACGAACAGACGAGACCCAAATAAAATGTCATTATAGAGACCATCTAACTCTTCACAATAAATGCGTTACAATGTTCAGAGAAACTTTGACATCAACTCGGAAATAAACCAACAACAAACGCAACAACAGGACAATGACGACATTGACACACCGACTATGGAGGAATACGACACTGCGACAAGTTATGAGAATGATTGAAGTTAAGTTATGAATCACTTAAAGAGTACGAGCAGTTAACTGACTTTACAGATATTCATTTTTTAGTATTAGTTGTCCTTCGTCACCGTATATAGAGTGCAGGACGAATAACGGGGACATGCTAAAATTATTATTGGACACAGGTTCAAGTAAGAACCATATCCAACCTCACCTAGCTCCCAAACCATTACCCAATGAACAACAATTTTTTGCAAACTGAGTAGCAAGACAGGTAGACAAAATTCCTTCTCCCGGCAATACAAACTTTTCATGGCATCCTCGGAAATGACAGTCTCAAAGCACTTTCGGCAGTAATTAACATTCAGGACGACACTTACCATCGCAAATACAAAAATTAAAATCAAGCAGCGAGATTCAAAAGACGTCAATGAGATCGCCCTTAGGACAGAACATATGACGCTGATTCAGTTGAATGGAATAAACCTGATTACCCAAAATTATTCCTAACTATTTTCAGAACCCAACGAAACACTTACATACGCTACGGCAGTAACTCGAGAAATCCGAACATCGTCAGAAAACCCAGTATACACGAAGTACTATCCATATCTTTTAGCAATGAGAGAGTTCGTTACTAACGAAACTGAAACCTTGCTAAGAGAAGGAATTATTAGGCCATACCGATCAGCATACAATTCACCAATTTGGGTAGTTCCAGAAAACCTAGACGCCTCCGCCAAACGAAAATATAGACTAGTAATCGACTACCGCAAGCTAAATGCAATAACAATAGCAAAAAACACTCCATTCCAGAAATAAATGAAATAATTTCACGTCTAAGCAATAGCCAATACTTTTCTGTAATCGATCTGGAAAGCAGATTTCATTAGATCCCCTTAAAGGAATCTGACATGAAAAAGCTTTTTCAATTAATAACGAAAAATACGAATTCACAAGACTCTCATTCGGCTCCATCTATTTTCCAATGAGCTCTTGATGAAATATTGGGGGACCATATAGGCAAAACTTGTTACATTTATATAGATGATATAATAGTATTAGGAAAAGATGGATTCAGCCATCTACATAATCTCAAAACCATTTTTCAAACATCAATACGATAGAATGAAACTACAGTTAGACTAGTGCGAATTCTTCAAGCACGAAGTTGAATTCCTAGGTTTCATAATATCATGAAGAGGTATAAAAACAAACTCCGTTAAAGATAAAGCCATCAACGAATTCCCATGTTCCAGAAGACTAAAGGAATTATGATCATTAATTGGTCTTTCAGGATACTACAAACGCTTTATCCATGACTACGCTAAATTAGCAAAACCCTTAACGACACTTCTTAGAAGAGAAGACGGTCGAGTCTCAAACAATTCATCGAGTAAAAGACACATTATAATGAACAAAAATGGCTTAGTAGAAGTAATATTAGCCTACCCATATATATGCTCGCCACATATAGCTCGCCACAGATGCATCCAATTATCCATTAGGCGCTGTATTAGAACAATCAGTCAAGCTTATTACGTACATATCAAGAACCTTAACGGAAACATGAAAAGTATGCCGCCAACGAGAAAGAGATGCTAACAATTATTTGGGCTCTGAACGCCCTAAGAAACTATCTGTACGGCTCAACCAAAGTAGTAATATTCACCGACCACCAAGCACTCGCCTTTGCCTAGTATGCTCTCGTTTTCGCCAGTATGCACTCAAAAATAGAGAAGAAAATGAAATGATGTTCCACCTGTCTGCAATAAAACTATGATAGACACCCCCTATACCTCACATTCAGGCCACCCCTATTTCACGAAATACTGGAGAAATCGTGCACATCGATATTTACTCCACGGAAAAAACTTATCCTTACTTCATTAGACAAATTTTCAAAATACGCCCAAATAAAAATTATCCCGTCCAAGACAATTGAACATATTAAAGTCACAATACGCGAATTCATGATCGCATATGGAAGTCCAAGACTAGTAGTCACCGACAACGAGAAATTTCTAAATTCCCGTTCGATTTCATCACTATTAAAAGACGAAATGAATATTGAGGTCTACACCACAACTCTTTATGCAAGCACTACAAACGATCAAGTCGAACGATTTCATTCAACACTTTCAAAAATTATGAGATGCCTAAAATAAGATAACTGTAGATTAACCTTCGAGCAGTTAGTATTTAATAATTAAGAAAATTTCAATAATTAAGAAAAAACCCTAGATACATTTTTCGGTACCAGAGTCAGAACTAATCCCGAAGATTTAGAAAGATTTAGACTGGCAAATATAAAATTAGTCAAAAGAAAACAGGAACAGGACCTCCAACATCATAACAAATCAAGGAAATAAGCAAAAGGATATTCCATAGACAAAAAAATATTTGTAAAAATTAATAAAAGATTAGGCATAACATTATATCCAAGATACAGAAAAGAAATATTAGCTGAAAATAACAGAACTACAGATTCCTCTATGCGTTTTACATGGACGCCTGCCGTGTTGGCTTAAGTCCATGGCGGGCCAACCCGCACGGGGTTTCAAGTACGAACGCTGTGAACGTACCTTTTTTTCTTCATAGCAACAACCGACGCCCAATGCCTACGGTTTGCCAAGCCGCGGCGTTTGTACCTTTGGAAGCCATGTGTAAGGCATGGACATTCCACTTAAGGTATAGTCGAGGCCTATCCAACCTCTGCCGGTCTGTGGGGCCTGGCACCCGGTAATGATTAAGTACATTACCACACCCGAGCTCATCCAAACTCGTACCCACGTAACTTTGGGTACAACCACAGCCACCACGAAGCTCCCGAAGGGCCTTACCCAATGGCAAGCATGTTGGGCTTGGAAATTTGGTCTGTGTTATTATATTTCATTTGCTTGCCACCCGTGGTACTAGTTTATAGCCTTTGGTAGGCTCCGGAACTAAGGTTACCCGATCATGGCAAATGGCCATTTGCAACCATAGTCACTGCCACTTTTGGGTCCTTACACCACGGGACTGGCACCCTATAATAGAACTACAGATTTCTGTCTGGTGTTTTACGAGGACACCTGCCATGATGGCTTAATTCCTCGGCGGGCCATCCCGCATGGGGTTGCGAGTACGAACTCTGTGAACGTACCTTTTTGTTTTGTAGCGACAACCGACGCCCATTTCGCTTACGATAGCCAACCGTAGCTTTATCATGTACCTGTGGAAGCCTGTGTGTGGCAGGACATTCCTCGCAGGTAACTACTTCGGCACTATCTAAGGCCTTATGCCGGTGGGGACCTCACCGGCATTGAGTTGACGGAGGTCTGCCTCCTCGCGCAACTCTCGCGGAGACTCATGGTCTCTACCCGCGTATCTTCGGGTGGCAACCACAGCCACCACGAAGCTCCCACTAGGGGGCCTACCCACGATGCACTATATGCGTGGGCTTTATATTAGCGGGGTTGGAAAGACCCCTATACATTGTGCATCACCCGTGGTACCGCTTTTAAGCCTTCGGTGAGGCCTCGGAACCAGGGTGCATAGTTCATGGCTAGTGAACCAGCTTGCACTCTGCTCACTGCCATTTTGTTGCCCACACCGCAACGGGACTGGCACCCGAATAGAACTACAGATGCCACTCGGTGTTTTACATGAGTGCCTGCCGTGTTGGCTTAAACTCACGGTGGGCCTACCCACTCTCGGGATTACTAGGTAGACTTTGTGAATACCTTATATACTGGCAATCATCAGCCACGGCATCAACTTTGCCCTATTGCGCCATTTGTGTACCTATGGAAGCCTGGGACGTGCAGGACATTCCTCGCAGGTTGGCGATCGAGGCCTATCTAAAACCTCTTTAATGCCGGTGTGCTACTCACCGGCATTCTGAGTTGTCGGATGCTGCCTCCTCACGCAACTCCACGCGGAGACTCTTTGGTCTCTACCCGCGTATCTTTGGGTCGTACCACAGCCACCACGAAGCTCCCACAAGGGGGCCTACCCACTGGTGTGCTGTGTACGTGGGAATTTACATTAGCGGGGTCAGTTTAAGACCCAAAATGAGCCGCACACCACCCGTGGCACCATTTTTACACCTTTGGTAAGGTGGCGGAACTAGCCTGCATAGTTCCTGGCAAGTGAACTACGTGCAAGCACGACTAGTCACTGCCATTTTGTCGCCTTATGTCCACGACGGGCCTGGCACCCGACGAATAGAACTACAGTTAAAGCACAAACAGGTGAAATAGTTCATAAAAAATATTAGAAACTAAACTTGTCATCTCAGAATATACCTAGCGGTTTGTACCGCCGAAACACAAATTCTGGACCACTCGATCAAAACAAATGTTTCTAACAATATTGTTACAAATTCGCGAACATTCGCGATAGCGTCCATATGCCGCAAGAGAATGTAACTACGTCATTACATTAGCGATCATAACAAATATAGTAGGAACTTGCCAGCTGATTCTAGAACATTCGATCCCATGGGCCATCTGGCGTAGAAATAGAGCAGTATCTGTAGTTGAAGTAAACATTATTTAAGTGGTGTAAAGTAGAAAGTACTACATTTGTAAGTATGTGACAAAAAAACTTAGATTAAAAGCAACAGAAAATTTATTTGTTTTATTAAATTATTCACAATCCAGTGTTCGAACCTGAAATATTCACAAGGGAATTTTCAGATAACGTAACAATATTTAATATAGTTTTTCTGTGAAACACATCTATCGAACAAATTATCAAGTACTTTTTGACAACAAACCTTTTTGAATTAACGGCCGACGAATTCGGCACACATATTCGACACACATATTCGGCACACGCCGCTACTAATGAAGAGTCCTCGGCGCATTTCTCTGGTTGTGGCCATACTGGTAACATTTTACTTACCAGGTTATTCTGTAAACTCACATGCTGCGTTCACATCCTGTGTTCAATATGTCACATGAGCAAAAACTATGAATTCTGTAATTCGCGACCGGTTTCTTGATGCGAGCTGTATGACACTTAAACCCATGCAGTCGAATGTTATGGAATTGGTGTGATTTCGGAAAAAATTTCGAAAAGCATATAAAAGTAGCAAATACATACGTCACAAAGACATGGGATGGGATGCGTTCAAGTTTTTTTTCTGACAACGGAACACCTCTTTTACGAAAATAACAAAAAAGAATAGAGAACAGGATCGAACTGAACGCAGGACATGTTTTTATAGAATAGCCTCGTTATAATTCCGAATCCTGCGATATTTGGAAATTTTATCTTAGGTTAGTCTTATTATGATCTCAACTTTTCAGAAAAGAAACATTTGCCAAATTAAGTAATTTTCTTAGGAAAAATCGATGCGTCTTTGCAAACATTAACGCCTGTCGAAAACTTTAAGAAACATTTTTAGTCTTTTATTAAAATAGTTTTGTTTAAGAACGAAAATGGATATTAAATTGTGTCGTCGATTTTAAATTAAAAATTCGTTATTTTAAAAATTATTAATATTTGGCGCATCCAAAAAGTTGACTGCCAATTTCTTACGAATGTAAAAGCTTCATTGCATACATCATTACATATACTGAAACATTTCATGGGGCTCTTGAGAAAGCTTTGGTTTGTTTATTGGTTGGTTTTTCGTATCATGATTTTGTGAAAATAATTACGTCTTAACTTATGCCAAAAATAACACCAGTGTTTTAACAATGGGATTTTCGTGTTTTTTTTTCTTATAAAGCTGTAATTTTTAATAACGAATTAGATAAGTATTAGATACGTAATAATAACATCAAACAAAATCAAACGTCACAAAAAATACTGGCAAATTGAAATTGCTTAAAATATTTTTTTCAACTAATCGATACAGGAGGAACTCTTAAAATCAATTTGAGAGAAGTGGGAAATGTTTACATTGACAAAACAATAAATTATAATAATTGATACAATATCGGTATAATTTTGTTATTTATGACAATAAACTAAGGTTTAGTATTTCTCTTATTTCTTAGTCGTCACATGACGTTTTTCTCAGAAAATAGAAGCGAAAATGTAGCATGTATAGACGTCAAAATACCGAACTCGATATTTGATTTACTGCTATTCGAATAAATATGTTTTTATATACGTTTTTGCGTTTGCATTGTTGTTTTTATTAAAAACGTCGATAATATATTCCTGTGAGTGTTCGACGTTTTACAGTTTGGCACAAATTTCTTTTGTAAACTCTGAGCATTTGGCTTTCCCCCCAAGGTCACCAGTCAGGTATTTTCCTTCTTTTATAGTTTCAAAGCAGGCATTTTCTATGGCATCGGCATATTGGTTGAGTTCCATATGTCTTAGCATCATGACAGCAGACAACAAAAGTGCTGTAGGATTTGCTAAATCTTTACCAGCAATATCGGGAGCTGTACCATGGACCTAAAAGAATATAAGAAGAAAAGGTAAGACAATAATATCATCCCCTTTAATGTTTACAAACTGATTCAAAGAGTGCACCATTCAAGCCCATATTGCCTGAGGGTGTCAGTCCCAAACCACCAACGAGGCCTGCACACATATCAGACAAGATGTCACCATATAAGTTAGGCATAACCTAAAAAAAACACATGATCAAATCATAAAAGAAAGTTTTCATGAAAGCGTGACTACCAGAACGTCATATTTCCTTGGATCTTGCACCATATTTAAACATACTGTATCCAAATAGCGTTCTTCAAATTGAATATCGCTATATTTTTCGGCCATATCTCGTACACAGCGTAAAAAAAGACCATCGGACATTCTCCTGCAGACGAATTATATGAAATTATTTAGTAATGCATAACAGGAATTACCATCGCGTAATACTCACATAATATTGGCTTTGTGTACTACAGTCACCTTCTTCCTGTTGTTGTTTTTGGCATATTGGAAAGCATATTCCGCGACCCTTTTCGACGCTTCCTCCGTGATGAGTTTAATGCTCTGAACAACTCCATCGACTATTTCATGTTCAATACCGGAATATTCACCTTCAGTATTTTCGCGTATTGTAACAACATCGACATTGTCATAAAGTGTTTTATAGCCTTCCAAGCTGCGACATGGCCTAACGTTGGCATATAAATTGAATTCTTTTCGCAAAGCCAAATTTAGAGATCGATGACCCTTCCCAACTGGTGTCATGAGAGGTCCTTTAAGGCCAATTTGATTAGTATTAACAGAATCAATGGCAGCTTGTGGAATACCAAATTTCCCATCGGGACCCTAGATTTCGAATCAAGTCGATAACTCCACATACACTCACTTTCGCAATCGGTCTTTTTATGGAAACTTACTTTAACCGGTGTCACGTCAACAGCTTCCCATTCAATTGGCACTTTAGCTGCTTCGAAAATTTGCTGAACAGCGGCCGAAATTTCAGGTCCGATGCCATCACCGGGAATGAGAGTAACCTTCCTAACTCCAGAGGCATAGGAACGAGAACAGCTCGGTGTTGTATGAATCTGTAATTGGTGACGTTTATTCAATTTTCTCATTTTATTAGCATAATGGAAGTATTTTTTAGTTCATTTCAAATTAGATTAGAAATTATATTGACAGAGCAATTTTTCAACTGCGGTAGGAATTACATAATTCCATCTTTTCTTTGCTTGAACGAAGGGAACAGTTGAGGGGCAAGGTAAGGAACAGGACAATACTGAAATAGTGTACACATAAATATGCTCTGGTACATCACGAAGAACAAAGATGGTGAAAAAATATTGAGTCCATTGAAAGGACGTGAGCAAGGCTTCCAATTTGATGCATTATGTAAAGATTCTGTATAAGCTTGTCGCTCCTGAGATGGAGCAATTTGCTGGGGCACATTCCTCACGGCAATATTTTTAACGGATTTTACAGGATTATTTATTAGATTTTTTACACAAACATAAATGGTGATATATTCCACAATTCTTGTTCTCCAAAAACAAATTTCGATTAGATGTTCTTACTATTTTTCGGATAAGTCGTAAAGCCATTTTCTCGCTATTTATCACTAAATCCACTTTACTTAAATCCAAAAGCAATTAAAAAATCTTCTCAGACCGAATCTTCCGGAGAAATTGACCACTGATCAGAAATTACGAGCAACTGCAAAAATTATTGAGGTTTGTCACAGCACAGCAGAGACAACGAGATAGGGAACTCTTTTCCCAAAAAAAAATGTGTCAAAAAAATGACAACATTTTACCCGACCGAAACTCACGTACAGAGTTTATGTATATGGTTGCGTAATTCACCAAATTAAATGTCACGTATGACATTTCATGAAAATATGTAAACATGAAAATATGTTCGCTTCGGCGGCTTGATTTGAAAGCACATTTTGTGCTCTATTTTGAAGTGAAAATAATAAGGAAAAGAGTCACGAACAAGAATTTAAATTCAATAAGTTCTATAGATAAAGTTTAAGTAAAAGAAAATATGGAACATCATTACCGCCACGCAAAATCGCCCCTGTTTTTGACGTTTTTTGTTGTTGTTGTTAGTGTTGTTGCAAACGAAAACAACAACAAATTTTTCGCCGAGCTCGCTTAATTTTCGAGAAAAAGGTCCTTGAAGTTGAAAATCCTTTATCATCGGAATGAAAATGTGATATTTATTAAAATTTTGCTATATATATTTTTTAATAAATATTGATCGTTGTATAAACTCTTTCTTAAATTCGTTCTTAAAAATTTTTCTGTTTTAGGATAGCTCTGAAAGCACACTGTTTGAAAATATTAAGTGAATTGAATAAAGTATTTATAACGACTGAATTATTGGAAATTATGTACGAAAGCAAACTTAAGATTATTTTCGTAAAAATTACCATACCAGAATAATGTACCAGAATAGTGTACCAGACCATGCGTTTTGAATGCAAAGAAGCCTGAAAATTTATGTGAATGACAAGAACGAATGTTTGAACCATGGTTGCTGAAATAGCGATTATAGAAACGGGACAAATTGGAAGTCTTTCAAGTGTAAAATAAGGCTTTTTTATCACAACATTGAACTTTTCAAAACGTATTTGCTCGTAAATTAATGGATCAATTTTGGTGAAAAAAATACGTGTAGAAAGGTCAGAAGGTACTGTTTTTAAATATGGACTGAATGAAGTATGGTATGTGTACATTATATGGATATAAAATTAATGAATAGAAAAAAAAAGAAGTACTAAAAATAAAATGAAAGTTTCCGAGAAACGCTTAATTTTTTGGGTAAAACTGAATAGTGGAGAATAAAAAGGCGTTAAAAATGTTTATAAAGAAGTATATTTGATAACATTTGGTTGTATGGTTTATGAGATATTGAAAATTTTTTTTGAAAATTAAAACGGTCATAATTCTTAAACTAAAAGTGATCGCCAAATTTTTTTTATTATTTATTGTTAATTGGATCACATTAAGCCCACAAAGTCGTATGAAAATTATTGGAGTGTTTGTATGGCGGTAATGATAAGCCAAAAATATTAATACGTAAAAGTAGAACGTAACACGGGCTTCAGTCAGAATTCGGATGGGCTGGCCAACACCACTTTGAGCTGGCCAACACCACTGGTGTCTTATTTTCATGTCACCACTAATCCCAAAAACATCCCAAAATAGAATAAAGAGCTGATAAATATTTTGGAATCCCGTAGGAAGGAACAGCAAGAAAGAGTTGAGGACGATGTTGACATTACTCCGGATGAACTCAATATTGCCATGAATAATGGCAGTAACTCGTCCTTCGGTGATGGCAAACAGCAAAATAAAATACTATGCGCGGATATTTTTGAGACCGAAAATGTAGAAATCGAGCCGTTGCGAACGTTGTTTAGGAAACCTAGGAAGAAAACGCGTAAAGAATCAGCTCATGCTAAAATATTGAACCAAAAATGGGTTTAGTAAAAAGCACCGAAAGTAAATAGCTGCAAAAAGAAATACACGAAAACAGCAGAGAAACATTTTTGGGAGCGCTGGAAAGCAAAAAATTAATTGGCAATCAAGATACTATAAAGCAGCCCACACAGAATAGAAATAATCAAATGAAAGACCCGCCACTTAATTCGAAAAGGAAATTGAAACAGGCGCCTAACAAATTATTCAATTCACAAGAACTCAGTCATGGAAGTAAAATTAGGCTCCATACTTTTTAAAATTTACGGTAATTTTATTAAATATTTCATTTTTCGTCGTTTCGAATCGATTAATGTATTCAATTCTTTCAGAATTTTCAGATTTTCATTGATTTTAATGCGCGAATGAGCTAAACTTTCCTCTAGTTCTAACCAATTCAGAACGCTAAACAATTTATAGTAACTCACCAAGCATTATAATAAGGTCACCTCCCAAACCGGAAACAGTGTTCATAGAAGAAAGTTATCAAGATAGCACCTGCATAGAATCAATGCCTCTCCTGCACGAAGTCCTCAAGAATGGCAATGAGGCTTTAAATAATTTAAAACGTATAGAAAGCGCGAAGTAATCCAAAAAGTAAAAACTATATAATGGTCGGATTCTAATTAATTTTGAATATTTTTCTTTCTAGAAAAGAAGGAGCAAAGAAGTGAAGAGAAAACAGACGCAAAAAAGACAACGGAGGAAACGAAAGGAATTTATTTGATGAGAGCAGCAGTAGTGAAACGGATTTCCTATAGTAAACAAATGAAAACATAACATTTCCATCAGAGGGCTGTGTGCACTTTCACGCCACCCAAGAGGTTGGGTGTTACCTTGGCGCGTTACCGGTTTTTTTTGGATGTCCGGTTCCTCAGTAGGCCTATAACACCCATATACAAATATACAATGCACACTTATTATATTAGATATACATTAGATATACATAAATTGTTAGGAAATTAAAATTGTACAATGATAAGTAAAACATTTCACAAACGTTAATATATATGAAATTTAAAATGATTGTTACGATGTTACATTTTATGAATGTTAATGGATGTTGGTGATAATTTATGATATATTGTTGCATAGTTTGATACTGATTTTTATTAATTGCTCTTTTATTTTATTGAGCTATAACTTCTAAACAAATGAATATCACAAATATTTTTACTATCATTTGGATTAGAATGTTGGTTATTCAAATTAAAAATTTCCATATCAGAGCTATACATTATCACCTAAATCTAACATTGTAGGTTTTCCAATTGGAACAACTGGAGTTTCCAATTGGAAAACACTTGCGACCGCTTGACCAACATCTTACCGTGATCCATCGGTGGCAGCGTCCGGAAGCCTGAAGAAGTGACCACCGCCTGCACATCCAACTTTACTGCATACTCGCACACTTGGCATTTTTTAGCAAAATTAGAAATCATTGGAATGTATAAAATTTTTTTAAATTTTGAAAATTTAAGAATCGTGGTGGAAAAATATATAGCGAAAAATGCCCAGCAATGCAAATTCAATTCAAAAAAGAGCTTCAAAAATACGAAACCAATGAAACGCATTGAAGCGTGTACATAAATTATGCGAGTATGTTTTACGTAACAATCTCAATAATTCAACACGTAAGTAAAGGTTTGAACTGAAGACTATCAAAATTCCGTATATATATTATTGAATTCATTGATATTACAAACAAATGTGACCTACATAATCTTGTTCAATTCTAACAATAATGAAATTTTCTAAATTGAAAAGTAGTTTCAAGCTCATTTAGCAAGCTATAAGGGTTTAATATATTGGTTTAATGATTCTTTTTTTAATAATTAACGATGAAATTTAGTTTATACCACATTACAAAATGCAGGCAATACTGTTTTCATACGAATGCTAAAAAATGTACTTAAAACACTACGAGCCGCATAAGCAGGTAACACTAAAATGGTCAAATCTAGCTGCGAGGTCAAAAAATAATTAAGGTATGCCAACGCCAGTATTTATTTGCATTTTCTTTTTTAAGAGTTTCTCTTAAGGATGAATTCATCACAATTATGTTGGAAAACTAAGATGTGTGCAAGTAAATGTAAAAAAATCATTTCATATATATTTTCAATGTGAATACTGAATATATTGAATTGAACCAAACTATTCAGGATAGAAAAATAAACTGTTAAATTATTTATATTACTTTAAAGTGAAGATAGAAAATATAAAATAATTACATTAATTCACATTATTGTTAATAATACATTATTAAATAAATTCTTTTAAATATTTGTTTAATTAATTTTAACATCACTTATATTGTAAAATTGACTTGAATGCTTATTAAATTCTAATTAAAACGTTATACCACATTTAATTTCGTTTATATTCTTATAAAATATTAACAATATTTTAATTTAAGGTGAAGATTATTAAAACACATATATGGTAATTTAATTGCTTCGGCGAGTGATTAGTAAACATGAAAATCAAAACAAAGCCCTTCACTTGGATTTAGGGTAATGTTGATAAAGCAACATGCAGAATTTGTTTAAGTAAATTGTTTTAAATATTTGTTTAATTTGTTTTACCCTCTTTGGAATTATTTGCCCCATTAAATAAGTCACTCCATTTTTGCGAATCACTAAATTATTGCACGGAATTTCATTTCATTTATTTCCTCATGCTTACAAAAGCGCAATGTTTTTGCCGATAAATTATTAGATATATTATTGTCATCAAACAAAGTATGAACACAATGCATGTACACAGCTTAAAGAATAAAAGTGTACATGAAATAGAATTTAATTTTATAGATCAATATCTAAGTTGGAATATCTAAAAAAAAGGTGGTGGGAATTTTAGACCGAAATGTCATTGGGGTCTGAAACTCAAATATTGTTTGGGTCCGTAACATGCAATTCCGCGAATTTTTGGGGTTTGTAACATCGATTTCCTGGAATTCCATTGTTTGTTTGGGTGTGAAAGTCACTAACACTACCTTAAATCAGAGTTGTAGTTAGATAAGTTTCCTATCTCGTTATCTCTGCAGCACAGTTCTCCAACTATCATTGTGATTTATTGTGAATGGGAATTATTTCTTAACAGTGAAAGTTCGAAACACACGAACGTAGAAACAATTTCGAAAATATAAATGAATAACGATGAAATACGGTCAGAGGCCCATTTTGTAGACCAAAGCAAAAGCACGGTTTTTCTCTTTTCAGATTTCCGAGAAATACATTTTGAAATATGAATTTTTTCGCCTATACCTCGTAAACTAAAATTAATAAATGTATATGGAAGTGTATATGTAATTCACCAAACGAAATCCAGTAATATTGATACGGAAAATGGTAGAACACACCCGAACGTTCTACCCTTCACGTTAAAGCGAAACTGACACATGTGTCATTTCACGATAATCATCATTCACACTACACAAACATTACACATGTTTGACATGCCTCATACGTTTCACAATAATCACACCATACAACACAGCCACACTAAGAAATGTCAAGCACATTCCAGACCCTTCCTTTATCGCTAGAGCTGGGTATAAATACGACGGCTGCTGACAGCTGTCAATCAATTCGTGTCTGACTACTGAGGTGAACACATCACGCAAGTGCAAGTTACAAAGTGAAAGTACAGAATTGTAAAGTAAATAGTTGCGAGTAAAAGTGGTTAAATAAAGCTGACAAATAAATTTAGATTAAACACAACAGCTAAATAAAGTGTTTTATTGGATTATTCACAATCCAGTGATCGAACCTGAAATATTCAGAGTAGAATTTTCAAATAACGTAACAATTGGTGTCAGAAGTGGGATTGCTGAATAATCCTGTACCATGGTGAGATTTGCAGAATTAAAAATTTCTCAACTAAGAGAAGAGCTGGAAGCTCGTGGACTGCCTGTGACAGGTAACAAGGCGGAGCTGCAAGTGAGACTGCGTGCATCATTGGAAAAAGATGTCATCGATGTAGATGGCTATGAATTCGGTTACGATGATGCCGGAGCGTCATCAAAGGTTGAAGAACAACTGCCAGAACCACAGCAAGCTCAAGGTTTCGATATGAACATGCTCCTTGCGGCAATGACGCAGGAGCTGGCAAAGAACACACAACAATTAAGCCAACGCATGGAGGAGCAATTGAAAAATAACACCACACAAATGCAACTAGAGTCAGCACAACTGAAACAAGAGTTATCCCTATGTATGGAGCAGCAACTGAAGAATAACAGCACACAATTGCAGCAGCAGCTGGCAAATAATACTTCAGAGCTGCAAACCCAACTGTCACGGATAGAGGGTAACTCTGCTCAGCTGCAAGCAAGACAGGATAAAATGGAAGAGCAACTACAACAGCTGGAGACAAAAGTGTTGCGTCTTGACAGAGAAATGGCATCCAGCGGGCCAGTCACAATAGTCAGTTCAACGAAGTTGAAGGCTCCAACCTTTGATGGAACCATACCGTTGAAAATCTTCAAAATGCAGTTCGAAACCACTGCACAAGCCAATCATTGGAGTATGGCCGATAAAGTGGCAGCCTTAGTGATATCTATCAAAGGATCTGCCACAGAAGTTCTACAAACTGTTTCTGATGATGAAAAGGGAAACTATGATGCAATAATGGCTGCCCTCGAACGTCGATATAGCAGTGACCACAAGAGGAAAGTTTTCCGTATGGAATTGCTGAACAGATATCAGAAAGCGAGCGAGTCGCTGCAAGAATATGCAACTGATATAGAGCGCCTTGCTCATTTAGCATATGCTGATTCGCAGAAGTCATAGAAACGTTTAAGATCGAAACATTCGTCCGAGGAATAAGAGATGTGGACACTAAACGCGCAGCAAACATCGATACAAAGAAAACGTTTGCTGAAACAGTATCGTATGCCCTGGCGCAAGAAACAGCGAGTCTCATCAGTAAATCAACACACAGCGTTCACAGAGTATAGCTTGACCAAAACCAGAACATGGAAAAATTAATTCAGACGATGATTGCAGAATTCCGCAAAGCTTCCGGAAGTAAATGTTACAATTGTGGTAAGGCAGGTCATTTTGCAAGAGAGTGCAAATCATCTCGCAAAGTTGGAAACGGAAGACAGATAGGCGGCGGAAATGGAAGTGGCGCTGCAAAACAAGACAATCCGTTAAACTAAAACGGGCCAGCCGTAAGGGGAATAAGCTGGTCACGCCTATCGATTACCCCACTGTCTCCGTTTCATAAATACATCGAAACAACAACAGCCTTACGGTAAACGGAACTGTGAATGGGCAAATACTCGTTTTAACAATGGATACAGGCGCAACACATTCCATTATTAGGTCAGATCTTGCGGGAAATAACATAGAGCCATTGATTGGTTACAAATTGCACACGGCTACAGGAGAGGAGGCAAGAATTCATGGTAAAATGGAGTGTACCGTACAATTGGGAACACTTGAAGTGCGACATACCTTTTTAGTGGCTTCAATAGTGGACGAAGTAATCATCGGTGTCGACTTCATGCTAGCCCACGGAATTACTCTTAATTTGAAAGAAAAATTGCTGACATACCAGAATATGGAAATACCATTGAATGCTGGCTATCAACACCTTCAAATAAGAAATGTGAGTATAAGTCATCAACAGCAGATTCCAGCCAAATCCGGAGCAATTTTATGGGCACGTGTGGATGGGGATTGTGGAAATGGCAATCTATGGGTAGTAGAAAGGGCAGAAACATCATCGGATATAGTCGTTCGACGAACGCTGGTAAAAATGAACAATAATGGGTGCATTCCAATACGTGCGGTAAATGGACTCACAAGACCAATCACACTCCAGCCAGGAGTGGTAATAGGAAAATCCCAAGCAGTGGAAGCTGTAGTCAATTGCGAAAACATTCCTCAGACGTCCAAAAACAATGTTTATGAAGAAAGAAGAAAAATCGCCAACACCATGAACAACTGGTTGAATGAGTTGAATGGTTCAGAAAGACGAAAAGCAAAGCTCCTATTGGAAAAATATAGGTCCATATTTGCCAGTGACGACAACAAATTTGGAAGGACTGCTGTGGTACAACACCGAATAGACACAGGCGATGCAAGACCAATTCGCCAAGCTCCACGAAGAGTTCCACTGGCAAAACGAGAAGCGGCAGCCCGGATAATAAAAGAGATGCACCGGGATGAAGTAATTGAACCATCGACGAGTCCATTGAGCTCACCAGTCGTGTTGGTTAAAAAGAAAGATGGAAGTACACGATCTTGCGTGGATTATCGAAAGCTGAACGACGTCACCAAAAAGGACAGTTACCCGCTGCCGCGAATAGATGACACGTTGGACACATTATCTGGTGCGAAATGGTTTTCGACATTGGATCTGCAAAGCGGATACTGGCAAGTAGAAATTGAGAAACCTGATCGTGAGAAAACTGCCTTCAGCATTGGAGATGGACTGTGGCAATTTTCGGTAATGCCATTTGAGTTGTGCAATGCGCCAGCAACTTTTGAGCGATTGATGGAACACGTTTTAAAAGGACTTCATTGGAAGACGTGTCTAGTGTATCCCGATGACATCATTGTCATGGGTAAGAATTTCGAGGATTACCTTAAAAATCTGGAAGAGGTCTTTAGTCGAATTTCATCTGCCACTCTACGGTTAAACCCGAAGAAATGCGTCCTATTTAAAAGAGAAGTGAAATATCTGGGCCACAAAATTACTACAGAAGGAATTCACACGGATGAAGACAAAATAAAATCAATAAAAGAATGGCCTCGTCCTAGAAATGTCCATGAAGTTCGTAGTTTCCTAGGCCTGTGCACTTATTATCGACGCTTTGTACCTGGATTTGCCAACATCGCCCGCAGCTTGCATAACCTCACAAAGAAAAATTGCAAATTTGAATGGAAAAAGGAAGAAGAAAATGCTTTCCAGCAATTAAAAGAATTGCTTTGCACAGCACCAATGTTGGCGTATCCAGTTCCTGGCGAAAAATTCATCTTGGACACAGATGCTAGCGCTTACGGAATAGGAGGTGTACTATCACAAATAGTTAATGGTCAAGAAAAAGTAATTGGGTATTACAGTCGAGTACTTGGAAAACCAGAAAGGAACTATTGTGTGACCAGACGAGAACTATTAGCAGTGGTGGAATGCGTCAAACACTTCCACAAATACCTGTATGGGCAGAATTTTCTACTGAGAACAGATCACGCAGCGCTCAGGTGGCTTTTACAATTTAAAAATCCAGAAGGACAGATTGCGCGCTGGATAGAAAGACAGCAAAACTACGACTTCGAAATACAACACCGGAAAGGAGGGTTGCATGGCAACGCTGACGCGCTATCCCGCCGACCATGTCCATTGGAATGCAAACATTGTTGCAAGGCAGAAAGATGTGAAGGCGTAGTTGACGTCCGACTAACCAACCTGCAACCTGAAGAAAAGTGGGAATTTGCTGCCATAAGAGATTGCCAACTGAAAGACAATGATTTAACCAGGGTCATGAGCGCTATCGAAATGAACCAAAGACCAACTAAAGAAGAAATGGCTTCAGGAAGCCCATTAGAAAATGCATATTGGATGCAGTGGAATAGCTTAAAACTGATAAATGGAGTACTGCATCGTACATGGGAAAGCAAGGATGGAAAATACACGCGCAATTTGATCGTCGTGCCTAAGTCCAGAATAGCAGATATATTGATGGAATTTCATAGCGGGCCAAGCGGAGAGCATCTCGGTGTCACAAAGACACTAGAAAAGATAAAACAGCGGTTTTATTGGGCAAATTGCCAGGAATCAGTCGCAGAATGGATCAAAAGCTGTAAACAATGCGCGACTGCTAAGGGACCGAAGTTTAGAAGTAAAGGCAAATTCCACCAGCACAATGCAGGAGCACCTTTCGAACGCGTAGCAATGGATGTAGCTGGACCATTTCCGACTAGTGACTCCGGAAATAAATATGTGTTGGTAGTTATGGACTTCGTCAGTAAGTGGCCTGAGGAGTACCCCTTACCAAACCGAGATGCAAACACTGTGGCAGAAACTTTTGTGCAGAATTGGGTTACAAGATTTGGCGTACCAATCGAGTTGCACTCCGATCAGGGACGAAATTTTGAGTCTGCCATATTTCAGGAAATGTGCTCATTGCTTGGAATCAAGAAAACTCGAACAACTGACTTACACCCACAATCAGACGGAATGGTAGAAAGGTTCAACCGTACGCTAGAGGAACATTTACGCAAGGTAGTGGACAAATGTCAGCGCAATTGGGATAAGCACATTCAAATGTTTTTAATGGCTTATAGGTCAGCAGTCCATGAAATCACATCACATTCACCAGCACGAGTTATTTTCGGAACAGACTTGAGATTACCGTCAGACCTGAAATGCACGAACCGAAATGCACGATCGAAAATGCACGAACCTTGCTAAAAAGGGTAATCCCTATTGGGAAATGCTGCAGTCGGATATGGACGAAATACACCAGTAAGTAAGGGAGCACATGCAACTGATGAGTAATAAAATTAAGGACCGTTACGATCGAGCTATGAACTCGGAAGGATTTCAGGAAGGTGAATTGGTTATGTTGTACAATCCACAAAGAAAAAGAGTATGTCGCCAAAGCTACAGACGTCATGGGAAGGTCCCTATACAAAACCTATCACAAAGGAAGGGTAAACTAAAAGTTGTCCATTTGGAAAGATTAGCCCCATATCATCAATGGAATACGATGTCTGATCGGGACGATCAGACTTAAGCGGAGGGCAGTGATACGGAAAATGGTAGAACGCACCCGAACGTTATACCCTTCACGATAAAGCGAAACTGACACATGTGTCATTTCACGATAATAATCATTCACACTACACAAACATTACACATGTTTGACATGACTCATACGTTTCACAATAATCACACCATACAACACAGCCACACTAAGAAATGTCAAGCACATTCCAGACCCTTCCTTTATCGCTAGAGCTGGGTATAAATACGACGGCTGCTGACAGCTGTCAATCAATTCGTGTCTGACTACTGAGGTGAACACATCACGCAAGTGCAAGTTACAAAGTGAAAGTACAGAATTGTGAAGTAAATAGTTGCGAGTAAAAGTGGTTAAATAAAGCTGACAAATAAATTTAGATTAAACACAACAGCTAAATAAAGTGTTTTATTGGATTATTCACAATCCAGTGATCGAACCTGAAATATTCAGAGTAGAATTTTCAAATAACGTAACAATATCTTGCGTTTATATAACTAAACCTTTTTATGAAAAACGGCAATTTTTCAATACAACTTTACTTTTCCGTTTTAAATAATTTTTGTGTTTATTAATTTCTGTAAATGTCTAATTAACCACTCATTACTCACTACTTATCGTATGTACTTCTTTGCAGAAGACAATACTGAGCGTTTTCTTGGTTTTTCATACGGCAACACTTACAACTACGTATATGCGGAGGTGTTATTACATTTTTGCTACTGTTGAGAACAATCGACTAATTTCATGTATCGGTAGTTAGTACCTAAATTACTCTAGCTATCGAATGAATATTTTATTCATTCGTTCATTTACTCGATCTATTCGTGTTCAACTCATGTGTTGACAACGTAATCAACTGACTCGTTGCTCTTGTTTGATTAAATGGGTATCGACTTTTACTCTGAACGATTTCTGAATTACTAAAAGCTTCCGAATGTTTGAATTATTTGATAGTTTCTAGTAATTACTAATTCTGGAAGAGAGATTCACTCGTTGAATGATTTTGATTTTATGAATGAATCACTAAGAACTATCGAAGAAGAATGAATGAATAATTTACAATTATCGAATAACTTTATCGTTTTTATTCGATAGTTTCCAACACAAATTTTTACTCATGGGAAAGAAATTTATTCGTATGTTATTTAATAATTATCGAGTGTTGTATACTCAAAAGAAAGGACAAAAAACTGTAGCTAGCGGAAATCTGCCGCGTAGTACGTAGAAGACTCCCGTAAATACAACAGATTTTGTGTAAAAAGTATCTATATATGGCGGCCTTCGACGGTAAGGATCACAACCCTCAGCACGTAAAATACTTCCGTATAAGTAATATTGTTTATCCATAAATCTCTGAAAATGACGTAGAATACTTGTAAATAAAATTCTGTTTGTATAAAAGGTAATCGTATATAGTTTTTCGGCGCACAAAACATTAGAACCCTCATTTCATAGAACTCTCGCGTGGTTTTTAGAATAATAATGAAAATTACCGTAAACGATATATGTACGAATTACAGTACGATAAATTAATAAGCTTTAGCCTGGACTCGTATGATGGTGACCTTAAATTGGAATCCCAAGGCAGGGTGCGAAGACAGAAAAGCAAAAGTTGCTTTTGTACAAATATTATTGATATGAGCATAAGATAGCAATTTGCGGTCGAAAATGACTCCAAGGTCTTCAACTGTTTCGGCAATACTCAGTCCTTTATCATGGATAACATAACTGACAGAGTGCGAACGAGAGCGAGAAAGAAATATGTTTACACTTGTTTGAATTCAGCTTCAAACAATTAATTTTATCCAATCCAATCAAATTATCCAAATGCTTTTGAAGAAAAATAGCATCTGATGGATTAGAATATGATAAGAACAGTTTAACATCATAAGCAAACAACAGGATATGTGCAACAATTGATGGGAGATTATTAATAAAAATTAAAAACACCAGTGGCCCGAGATGACTTCTATGTGGAACTCCAAGGGTAAAAGCGTATTCATCAGACAAAGAGCTTCTGAGGACGACTTTTCGAGTACGACCATTAAGGCAAGAAGAAATCCATCGTAAAAGGAATGGAGGAAATCCAAGCAAACGAAGTTTTAGCAGCAGAAGTTTGTGATTCACAGCATCAAATGCTTTACTAAAGTCAGTACAAACGACATCAGTTTACATACCAAGAGTGAAATTCTTTGTTGCCATGGAGACAAACCCAAATAAGTTAGCCGTTGTTGATTTCCCACTGCAGAATCTGTGCTGATAAGGGGAAATAGAAGAAAAAACACTCCGGGAGATTTAATCGGTGATTATTTTTTCAAATAATTTAGGTAAAGCACTTAATTTGGCAATACCACGGTAATTATCAAACAGACATTTATTCCCAGACTTATGCAGAAGTAAAATATAAGATGACTTCCCAGTTGAAGAAAATATCTCGAACGGTAACGGTGTCACTAACTCGTCCGCACAACATTTTTGAAGCTGATCATCCACAAATATGAGATCTAAGCACCGATTAAGCGAGTTTCAAACGTATTTAACCTGGTAAAGGCCAAGCGCAGGTAAATCATTGACATTAACATTGACATCGTCATCAGCGTCTAAGAATTGCAAAAATACGTCATGTGCATCTATACTACCCATCCAATCAACAGTGGGTATATTGAAATCTCCAAAAAATAAGCATACCAGTATAAGTATCGTATCGTATAAGCGATAATATATTGCATACACATTCAATGCAGCTCAAATGCTTGTAATATATTTGGTTATTAGAATTCGGAGGAATATATGAATATGTAATATAAAAACCGAATCCTTCCGTTTTCACTTAGATGGAGCAAAAGCCGATTACATAATCCACTAAAAGCTGTTCTTCACGCGAAAAGTAAGAAGACTTCACCGCAATTAAAACGCATCCACCTCTGGATAAATTAGCTTGAGAAAATCTCTGTCTTTTGGATAAATGGTGTATTCCGATGATAAAATTTTTAAATTAAGAGTGTCAGGTATCAGTAAGCGCAATTAAATCGAAATGAAGGCGCGAATTAGTCAGCTTAATATTTAAGCCTCGGGCATTCTGCTACAAAATAGATATGAAAAAACTGCTGAACAACATCTCGACCGATTAACAGGTGCGCAAGTGTGTAAAGATGGAGGACTATTAGGTTTTTAATTTCCTCCATCTTTTTTTCCATAAAGATGGAGGACTATTATGCCTATAAACAAATTCATGAATGACAGCATTCTTCGGCCAGAAACTCGGATTCAAAACACGGTGAAATATGTGTTCAAGTAGGTTTACATTGAACGAGGGATAGGATTTCTGTCACTTGAAGTTATATGTTTTGATAGTAATGATTAAATCATTAAATATTAAGACGAACATCCTCAGGAGAAGTATCCGGAGCAAATCAAAAAATAAATGCGGTCTTCCTCGGCTGAACAACAAGTTCTTTACGCTGTGGGAGCTCCGATGAGCAATAGGGCTCCTTTTGTTCTAGCATTATTTAAGAGTCTTGTGACTCTAAAAGCCTTGTGACTCTGATTGTGAAGCCAACGAAGCCCTTTATTCGAACCGAGGACATCATAAACGCGGGCAATAGTGCCAACACACTTTATATGATAACTAAGTCACACAACCGACATAATGTAAGTACATCAGAATCATAATTAATCTTACAGTTTATGAAGTTGCAGAAAATATTAACGCGGTTTTAATTAAAATTTTCAAATTAAACTGTCAATAATCACAAACATCAAAGTTATTATTATTTTCGAAACATTTTAATATTACAAACATCAAACAATAAAGGCAAACAGAAATTACATATATAAAATAATTTCTGTAAACAAATCGAATTTTGAATTCATTACAAAATTATTTTATTTAAACTAACTAATAATTATCAAATTGATTAAAGTCACTGCACGCAATATCAAAATTCAATGTAATGATAATTTTGTATTATTAAGGTATATCTATTGCTTTAATGCACTATCTCCATCTGTACCTCGAATTATCGATTCCAGCATGCTCTTTGTGTTTTGTTTTGTTAATCCGCCTCTACACTGAGCGGGCTTTCGACCACGAGCTTTTTGGAACCTGGCGGTGCTCCTGAAAAGGGATCTGAGGGTATTGCATTTCTGACCAGAGTATGTCACTTAAAACATCATGTACTCAACTAAGAATTAGAGTCAATATGAAATATTTTTAGAATAATTAATTGTTTACATATTATTCACATAAAATGTCACACGTGACATAATTGTGGTGAATTACGCATCCATATACACATGTCCTGTATGTAAGTTTCGGACGTGTAAATTCGTCGGCTTTTTGCTACAAGTTTTTGTAGGAAAAGAGTTCCTTATCACATTATCGCAGGCTTATCAAGTACAGGTATTTTTTTTAAACTGCAAAGGCTCTATTTCCTAAACTAAACGAGAGCGCCAAATTTTTGTGTTTTTAAGAATAATTCTTCTACATCAAACACTCGAAATCATGTAAAAATTACTAATGATTTTGTGCGGAGGTAATGTTAAGCCGAGAATGTTTTGAGGAAGACCATCATCTCGGATATAGCTTTCAAAAATTAGATGAACGCAATGCTGTACCTCTACAACCAAAAAAAGTATTTGTAAAATTAAGTATAACTTATTTCATTTAATGCGCTTTTTCTTCTCGGCAACAAACATTGTGGTGCCAATGAATTTTCACTATTAAAAAGCCCAATCTTCTACCTTTACAACTTTGCGTAACACGATATATTCGTTACAAGTGTGATATTTTTTTATAGACTTTGGCTCGACGAAAAAATCCAGAAGAGACTTTCTAAAGATAGACCAGGTCCCTCAGCGTTCAAAGAGATTAACAAACTCATTGGAAAGAAAAGTGCCACCTGTTCCGCACTCAAATTTGATAATAAAAGGCTTACATCTGAAATATATATAGCAACGACACTCAGTGACTATCTTGGAGAGGTTTTCAAGGAAAAAAGACCGACTTCTGACCTGCATCTCGTTGAAACAGTTGAATCTACAGTAAGACAATTCCGAGAAGACTTGCCAAATCGAATCTTTAATTTTGACTCAACCAATCCGGCTCTTTCTCCACATCAAACAGAATATTTTACCTCTACTGAAGAAATAAAGAATATAATTTAAAATATTAACGCTAAGAAGTCTGTGGTCATGACAATATCTCAAATTATATTCTGAAGAAAATCTCGATGTCCGCAATCTTTTTTTAACTATTATATTAAATAATTGCCTGAATAATGGATACTTCCCTAGTAGTTGGAAGATAGCCAAGATTGTTGCAATTAGAAAGAAGCCTAATAACCTCGATATCTCAAACTTGCGGCCTATTGCCTTACTACCAAACATCGGGAAAGTTCTTGAGAGGATCATTTCTCTGAAAATAGATGCAGGCTTTGATAATGGAACCCTGCCAGACCCAGTCTGTGACTACCAGCTCGGCTTTAAGAAAGGACTTTCTACATCGCATACCTTGATAAAAATGCACAGTGACGTAATCCAAAATTTAAGAACAAAAAACTGTACTATCGCTTGCGGATTAGATGTTGAAAAAGCATTTGACAGTATCTGGTGGGGCGGAATCCTTTTTAAAATAATCGAAAACAATTTTCCTCCGATGATTTTTAAAATCTTGGATAGTTTTCTTTCCAACCGTTACTTTTTCATTCAGTTTAAACAAACAAAATCTCAAGTTAAAAGCGTCAGATGTGGGATTCCACAAGGATCAATACTAGGCCCCGCAATCTTTAATTTGTACTTATCGGACTTTCCTCATATTCACCAATCCACAGAATCACCCACGGAATCAGTTGCTATTCTTTACGCTGACGATACCTTGGTTTACGCCGGGGCAAAGCACCCTAACGACGCTTTAGCTACAGTCACTTCACATATAACTATAATAAATGAGTACTAAAAAAATGGAGCCTTTGTCTTAATGTCGCCAAAACTGACTGCATTTGTTTTAGGGACTCATCCGGAAAGGGCCCTTTCGGAATCGCATAGGCTACCAAAGCGCTTCACCTCGAATTGGAAGGAGTTAAAATTCCTTTTAAAAACGAGGTCACATATTTAGGAGTAAAGTTCAACAATCTTTTCAAATTCAACAGCCACTCGAGAATGACTTTAACTAAGGCAAAACACGTAGCAGGAATATTAGCGCCATATTTAAAAAGGAGCAACGGTCTCTCCAAAAATACTAAATTATTATTTTATAAAACACTAATAAGACCAGTTATAGTTTATGCCTTCCCCTGCTGGTTCTCGTTGTCCCCTACGGCTGCAAATGAACTAGAAATATTTGAGATTTAAATCCTTCGTCTAAGCCTTAACAAAAATTTTCAATCACCTAATAAGAAATATTCAAATAATTACATTTATGATAAGTCCGGAATTGAGCCTCTTATGAAATACTGTTATGATGCACAGAGAGATTTGTTGCAAAACTACGTAATTCTAATAACGATATTGTAAACATGACATTCCTTACACATTCCCGCGAAGTTTGGAATGTCGAAAATTACCTATCTCCTTTGAGCATAAGCTTAACAAACTTAGATAATATTCTAGCGGGCAATGATAGTAGTACTCTAGTCCCAACATTTTACACGACAAGCATATCACGCCAAAATAGGGGATAAGCATTAAACTCCTTAAACGAAACATAAAGTGCCTTCTTTAGACAATAAATGTGCTACAACCCTAACGTAAATGTTCCTAATTTTATTTTGCTTAATGTACCTTATTTTACACTAGTTTTAAGATCTTTAGTATAAGTAAACTTTATAATACAGCTCCAAGAGCAAGAGCTTTAATAAAACATGAATTTAAATGAATTGATCTCATATGATAATTTAACGCATACACAATTCTTCACTATGGTTATCTACTACTATTTCACGAAACTGTTTTCTTCGGGTAAAACTTTACAGCCCTGGATTTGTCAAACTCCTTAGAGTTAGGTTAAGTTATATGCAATATTCTGTCAAGCAAATCGTCTTTGTCTCAATAAAAATTAAATTTAATTGAATTGTGATATTTTTATAGTATAATCCGACGAGCATTTGTGAAACTGTTCTGCTCTTTTTACATTTGTTTTTCATATCTACATTTTTGTACGAATGTATAAATTATAAAATAAATTAAAAAGACTGCATTAAATATGATTTATTTATTAATAATATCAAGGTTTATTATTGTTATTATCTGGCAAGTTCATCTCTTTCTCTTTGTCCTTCGTTTTCCAGTGAAACGGAATCTTCAGAAATCTGATTTTTTAAATCAGTCGAACTGACTTTAAAATCGTGCTTTTCGTGGCAAAAATCTAAATCATACTCCCGACAAATGTTGTGTAGAACGTAACGAATGTTAATTATTTTAACGACATTCTATGGTCGGTGTGACAAAGTGGCTAATTGTTCGATCTGACATTACGCATGAGCAATATAAAATTTATGTCACTCCAAATCGTGATTAGGGACTCTGTGTGGTGTTAGCAACAATCTCTCTACAGCATAGCCCGCGTCACCCAAAAGCCACACACCACGTTAACCAACTCGGTATTGCGTCAATAAAGTTTGAGTATTACAGTTGTTTCATATAAAAGAATCACCCTCTATGTCACCCTAAATCTACAGAAATAATCTCCAAATTATAATTGCAAACCTGAAAAACGTATTCATGCACTTACTGCGCTCGTAATATGTAAAGATATTTTAAACAACTTACAAATATTGCATTAATGCTATAGAATCCTTATCTATTAAAAAAAATATCTTCATCGATAGAGGGTTTTATTATTCTTAGGTGTGTCTCGTCTATTCATCCAATTATTCCTGGAAGTCCAAGGCAGCTTTATGACATATGCGCAGTTTTATCCATTTCATTTTCAAATTTTATTTAAATTTCCGCGAATCGTTACTTGGTGTTTTTCCGCGGTAATCACTTCAGGGTATACATATTCTGAAATATCCGCAAGCGTCAAAATTGTTGTTCTTTTGCCGTCGATGAAATGGCACAGCTTTTTTTTTTGCTTTGATGACGCTCGAGGGTATCCCGACCTCAATGGGGATCCGCTCTTATTGCTGTCAACGTGTGTGTTCAGAATGTTTTAATTTTTGAATATATGTTCGAATCCGATTGATATCGTTCATTTCTGATCGGATTGCAGAAAACTCTTTAAATCCGGATCGGAATTCATTTTCGATTTGTCAGCAAATCCGATTAGATTTCAGAACATACCCGATAGAGATCATCTATTGAACATCGACTGAACGAACTTATCGTTATTATCAACTTCTTCGAATATTATGCCTTGTTTGTTTAAATTGTAATTTTTACGAAGATAAAATTGAATCAAAATTCAATTTAAACACTCAAAAAATAACATCTCTAACAGCGATATAATTTGTTATTACTGCATGAACATCTACTATCATCACAGTGACGATATAATTATTACAACACCCTAACCCCCAAGAATTCTAGGCGAGAACAACCAGATAAGTTGTTTATTCTTATTTTAAACTATATCTTAATCTATATCTATATATTAATTATACTATATCTATATATCTATATATTAATTATACTTGCTGAAAATGACTTAATTTAGAATTAATCTCACATTTTATATTAACGGAATAAGAAAAATTAAATACCAACAAACAAAGTTAAATATTGAACCGAACTTATTTTAATCTGAATTAAAACTTAATTAACCTTTCTTTAATAACTTAGAATAACTAAGTAAATTAATTAGTTTTAAGCCTATTTAATCTTAATACTAAGCTTTAATTTTGAACAATATTCTTCAATACTATGAATTATTTCTTCATTGGAACCTTAATATTTAATATTAATATTTTAATATTTACTGTACACTCTTAAATATCCAATTATATTATATATCAATATATCCAATTATATTATATATATTATAGATTTAGATTATAAACCTAATAATTTATTTACATTACCATAATTAAATATAATTAACAAATCTATAAATTTAATCCATATATATTAATTACCCTTATACTTTAAACTTAATTATAATATTCTATCATTATAAAATTTTTAAAATTTTGAAATTTTCGTCAACGGTATTGTTACTGTTATATTTAACTGGCGTTTTATTATAAATTGTGAATTTGTAAACTTCCCCTCTGGCTTCAAAATGCTACATTCCCACAATAGACACACACATTCACACGTACACCGATTTAAACACATTACTAATAGATTTTCCAAACGAACAAATGACAAATAACGTACAAGTAAATTCAGAAACGTGCAGTAGCAATCAAGTTACCACAGTTTTGTACAAATTGTTCAGAAGCGTGGTTTATACACACGGAAACTCAATTTCAATTGACAGATGAGACGAAATATGAGTGGCATCGTAGCATTACCGCAGGAGGTTATTATAACAGTTTTAGATTTCCAACAGAATTCACCCTCAAAAACTTAACGATAATGAAATAACAGCTATATCACAACCATATATTCGAAACCAACACTTTCAAAATTTAACTGAATTGAGAAACTAACTTTGGAAATAGTTGACACGAAACGATAAACACACAGACCTCGATCTTTTTCACGCTGAAGAAATTCCTGACGATATGGATCGAATCACTGTAAAAATACAAACCAGCTTCGTAGATACGACTACAGAGTTGTTAGCAAAGCCGGAACACTCGTCGGCGCTGTGGCAGGGGTTGACCGCAGCTAACGGTTCTACGATTAACTCTTTTGGACGGAAACTGATAAATATTAACCTAGGATTACGACAAGAATTTTCTTCGTTATCGAAGAAATGGCGAAATCAATAATCGGTGATTTCCTCAGTTGCATAGTTCACATAAATAGAAAACAACCCATAGATCCATCGATAAACTTAACAATCGAAGCAGTATCCTACTTTTGCGATGTCCAGTTAGCAAAATTGTTTACTATCAATAATAAATATAATAATGCCCTCATTATGTAAACCGAAACGAAGGCGTTTCTTCGTTTCCCTCTTGTGTTTTCCTTAATTTTTCTCTGTTTTTACAGTTTGTAGATAAGCAGTAGATAAAAATTCGATAGACACGAATAAGCAAGTGTTGTTAGTGCTTGTCAATGCATTCGAGTCGCAAACTGAATCCCGAAGCCGAATATAGTTGAGTGCTGGTACCAAAGTAGCTAGTGAATAAACCACGAGCAAGACACCTTTCGCTTCGGTGTGAGTAAAGCGGCAACATTCGTAAGCGAAGCGTTCAAGTCGAACATTCAAGTCGTCGTTTGGCATGGAGGGTGTTTTTGGTGCACGCAATCATGTGGATGGCTAATGGATAACAGATTTTATCTAAGGAAGCTAACGAAAGTTTTGCATAATACAAAATTTTAGAGAGTCTCTTCAAAAACAGCGTCGCAGTCTTTCCATTCGTTTGGTTTTACATAATAAGGGAATAAGTTATAAAAACAATTTCGGTCATCGACTCAAGGGACAGACTACACGAAACCAATCAGTAGTAGTCACAATGCAATACATAGACTGGAATTAAGGCTCCATCGTTATCAAAACCACAATGGTTAGGTGGAATAAAATTTAAAGCATCAAAACAGAATTTGCATTTTCAAGTAAGAACAGCCATATGTAGACCATCAAAATCTCCGGTATCATATCCGTTTCATATGGTACTTAAAAAGGTGCTTGATGGTTGGCGTCCTTGTGCTGATTTTAGATGACTAAATACAGTGATAGTTACAGACCGATGTCCTCTATATACAGGATTTAAATGTGAACATCGGAGATAAATACATAATTTCCAAATGGGTCTCGTATTCGTCTATGTCAACGATATATTAATCGCTAGAGAAACAACATTTGAAGCACTTACTGAGTTCTAGTCATACGAAACTACTAACCATCGAAAACAATTAAACAAACGGAAAAATTCTATTTTTCCAAGAACTCGTTTCTTGGCGACTACCAAGAAAACGAACAACATATACAATATGATTAACAAAACTTCAAGAAGAAAGGACAAAACACTAATTTGGAATGAAAAACCAATCGCAGCATTTAATGATATTAAGAACAATTTCGCATCAAAAATAATTTTGAAGCCTTTCAACAAAGATGCGAAATTGCACATAACGATTGATATTTCAAATGCCGTAGTAGGCCGTGTCCTAAATCAATTTTACAAGAACACTACAGAACCACCAGCTTTCTTTTCAAGGAAACTTATGCCCGCCGAAACCAAGTATAGTTCACTCGGTCGCTTCGCGTTGCGGTCGGGCGGTTGCGACCATAAACCACTAACTTGTGCGATAAATTTCAAGCCAGAAAGAAGTCCGTGGCAAAGCAGACATTTCAAATACGTAGCACAATTTACACGTAGCACAGACTGAAATTTTTCATCGGCTCACAGTTCACGAGCGAGAGCCAACCAAAATTTTTTTCAGCTCATGCTCATGAGCTGTGAGCAAATCAGATAGCTCGTGTTCGTGAGCGGTGAGCCGAAGAAAAACTTCAGCCAGCTCGGGCTCGTGGGCTGAGCAACATCGTCCAACTCACAGCTCAGAGCGTGAGCTGAAAGTGCAGCTCATGAGCGCTCGTGAGCAGACTGAAGAAATATATATGTATTGGTAAGCGTTGATATGCAAAATAGAAATTCGTTAAATGTGGTCGCTGGAAAGTGGTTGGTGATAACCTAAGTGTTCACAAAAGGGATTTTAAGCCAAATTTTTTTATTGCGCCAATGGATATCAAATGTAATGAAACAGATTTGGAACATGGTGAGAGGTGGACACTGATTTGCTTACAGCTCATGAGCGTGAGCTGAAAAAAATTTTGGTTGGCTCTCGCTCGTGAGCTGCGAGCTATCTGAAATTGCTTGGCTCGCTCATGAGCGAGCGCGAGCTGAAATGAGCTGCTCGCTCGTGAGCAATTCCGCACTCTGGTATATACGCGGAAAAAGAAACATCGACGCAATGTTAAAATGTTGGTAAAAGAACAGCGAGTCGATCAAGATCTTAAAGATCCCGTTCCCAATTAACTTAAAGTTATTAAAAATTCTACAATTGCACATAGAAATATGGTGCGAAACTACTAACAACTTAACAAGACCTTATGTCCCACCAAAATCAAGAAAGACCATTTTTAACAAATTACACAATTTGTCTCATCCTGGAGTAAAAGCTCCAACGAACATTTAGACATAGTAGGACCTTTACCACTATCTAATGGTTACAGATACGTACTTACAAAATAGATAGATTTACATGATGACCTGAAGCATTCCCTTTACGAGACATTAATTTGACCAACATAGCGGACACATTTTAAGGCAATACATAGCTCGTTTTGAGGTACCTCTAACAATTACGGCTGACCAAGAATCACAATAACCATCGAAATTATTCTGCGAACTTTCAAAATTTTTAGGAAGCTACAATATTACTACCTTACCCTAACATTCGCAAGTTAACGACATCGTCGAACGATTACACAGAGAAATAAAAGCATCCATTACAGCTAGAAATCAGTTCGCCAAATGGTATTCCGATAATTATGGTGGGTCCAGTTTTAATGAAGATATTTCTGCCATAGTTGCGGAACTAGTTTACGGACAAAACTGTCTTTCAAAGGAATTCGTCTCTCCAAACAAAGACAATAACCCGTCGAACACGCTATCGTAAAAGCCCATTAAAGAACTTTCAAAACAGTAAAATCTAACATGCAACACCAGAGATCCATAAGCATTGACGCTTACATCCTAGGAGACCCCTCGCAAGTACGTGTTTGTTAATAGAATCCACAAAACGTCATTACAACAACCATATGAAGGTCCATATAAAGCTTTAGAAAAGGAGAAAAATAGCTTTAAATTAGAAGTTGAAGATGAAATTAAGACTATATCAATATATAGATTAAAACCGGCAAATGTGGAACCACCACTGACACCAAGAACAAATAGGAACACTAGAACACCAACCCATGAAAATAAAAGAGCTACATTTAACACTTTTATTTCAGGAGGGGGTGGGGATACTGTAGTGTTTGAATATAACTTTAACTTTTTTTGATTATAGAAAAAATTGTTTTTTACAAAATTTTTATTGTTTGTCAAATACATGAGATTATATATTCTTCGTGAAATACAATTTATAATATAAAAATATAGTGTTATTTGAATTTGCACCAAAACAGCAAGTATATCATACTGTGCACATTTTTAGAGGTAGAAATATACGCTTCTTAATAGTGAAAACTCTGGTACCTCAATGCGCTTGTTTAGAAGAAGAAGCGTTTAAGAGGAAAAATGTACTTAATTTTACAAATATTACCTTAACTACTAAACTATAAAGATCTTGACAAAAATGCATATTATATTAATTGTAGTCGGTATATCTAGGTTTTCTGATACCTCGGTGTTCTGATACCACGGTGTTCTCATAATTGGTTTTAGAGTCATAACATGACTTTCATGTAATATTTGAATGCTTCTAAATTCGACGAAATGGCGGACTTCCCCCAAAAAATTGCAGTTATTATCGTTTGTAACAGAAAGATTTAACATTGGAGAAACGATCAGAAAAATCGGAGTTTGCACCGTATTCCATACTTATACCAATATATTTTCAACCGTACCCTTTTAGAAAAACTCACCAAGGTTTAGATCTCGCTCTACGACTGTTATTTGTAAAGCCTCCCACTACAATTATCGTGTAGTCGGGTCTTTTTGATCGCAAATGCCTAATGCGCACGAATGTGTGTTAAAACTATTAAACTATTTCATAGTTCTCGACATTTTTTAAAATAACTTCACTTCTAGTAATTTTTTGTGTGAATTATATAAGTTTGGAATTGTTGCTCAGCTCCGATTTCTTTGATTTTTGCATGCCGTTATATGCTACCATTCGAAACATAAACAACTAAAATTGTTTTGTGAAGGTCAGCCATCTTGGATTCACGGATATTTAAATATTAGATAAACATAATGCTATATCTTTGTAACCATGCGCGTTATCAGGGAGAAATTATATCATTTGAAAGATAGTTTCATTGTCTACAATTAATATAATACATCTTTTTTTCTGCTAAACGAATACATTAAAGCGTCAGACATTAATGTGCCAAATACGAACCTAATCTCTAAAATACTTTTTATTAACTTTTTTTAAAACGGAATATTACATGATGTACGTATTACTTTAATTCATGTAATTTCACCTTAAAAAACAATTAATAAACTTTAAAATGGAAATTAAAAATAATATGAAATCTCCAATGGGTACTATGCCGAAACATACTAACAGGTTAGAGTCTTGCCCACTAAATTGGTGGAATATCGCTACATCAGCGCACTTAGACGACACTACCACCACTACCATTATCTTTACTTCGGTTTAGAAAGGAAATGCGCGCCTCTCATGGTTGAATACGAGTAAAAAACGAAAAGAAATGTGCAACGAAAAAATAGGAGGAGCTAAACATCTTTTTCCTCTTTTTGTTGTTTCGGTAATGCAACGCCACTGTCATTGTTTCTGTGGTTGTGGAAGGCACTGAATCGAGTAAGCAACGAAAGATTTGTTTGGTAACATTCAACGAATGAAAGAGACAAAAGGATGAGGTAGGAAATAGGAAAAAGGCTAAGAAGCAAACGTTTTTAAAAAAATATGCAGATGAAGTACTTTTCCAGATTGAAGTAAAATGTCGATTTTTTATTAAAAAATTTCATTGGAAAAATGAAAAACTGTATTGAAATCTATTAAATTATCTTGTTATGCGTTAGAATTTATTGAACTAGAATTTTCGAATTTGATGTTTGGTTGATTTTAAAAGGAATAATTTACGCAAGGAAAGACTGCGTCTCATTCAGAATATTTCAGCATCTCATTCAGGTCGAACATTGCTTATTCAAAAGACAATAGAACGAACTTCGATTTGATGAAAAACCGTTTCTGGAAATATGTCGTCTTCATTGTCTAATTTCGTTCTTGCGGAACCCAGTTTTGTATTTTGAAGAAGGAAACTAGAAAATTATGATTGCACATCACCCAAACCGGTTTGTCACTGAAGCAAAATTGACGAGGAAATTACTTTTAATATAAACGACGGAAATCCGTTCCAATGCCTTTTTATAACAGTCCATGGCGGAAGCCCCGACGAGTATCCGTATACTTTCTTTATTTCCATGTTTTTGACAGAGTCCCGGTAATTTTTATAGGAAGGAAAGAAAATCTGGAAAAAAAAATAAATCTAGAGATGATTAAAAAGAGGAAAAAAATTGAATTAAAATGCGACTGTAAAAATATAAAGATTAGGCAAAATAAACAAATTCTTGGAGCTATGTTTTCCATAAATTTTAAAAGTGTAATTCGAAATTGGGTAATAAATGACTGCAGGAAAATGTCAGTTAAGAGCTACAACCTTGACGAATATGGTCCTATTTTTATGCCATATACCCGAGGGGTTTAGGGTATTTTAAGTTTGTTCCTCCGTTTGTAGCGCATTAAAAGAGGTGTGTCAGGTATGGAAAAGTATATATAATCTTACTCAGAACAATCTCCTTAGCCGATTTAGCCCTGTACGTCCGTCTGTCTGTCCGTCTAAACGAATACATTAAGGCGTCATACGAACATATACATTAAGGCAGTGTCTGTCTGTTGAAATCATGATTACGAGAGAACGAAAAAGATATGGTCATGAAATCTGACACAAATGTTTTCTGTTCTTGTAAGCAGGTTGGTATTGAAAATGGGCGAATTTTGGTGAGAACCACACCTACTTTTTATAGTTTATATGAATGTATACACCTACTGATATCTCTTTCTACGTTTGTACAAAATTGTATCCCGAAACTGAACCACAAATACTAAATTATTTTGCAAAAATTGGGCGTGATTCGCCTATGGCAAAAAATCTGCTCATAGGTTTAAACTGCAGTAATTCATGTAGTTCTGCAGGGTTTTGCAGTCACAGTAATAGCGGTTAGCAGGGTTAGCAATGATTTGGCACGAACGTGACATTAATGGGGTTTGTTAAAAGCAAGAGATTTTTATATGATTAAATCGATGAAAATTATAAAAATATGCGCTCAGGAAAGTATTTTATTAAACGCATATTTTAGCTTAAGTTCAGGAGCTGACTCGATTTCCAAATGTTTTCAATTTCCTGCTATTGTTTTTGCTGGTATTGGTGTCCCCAACATTCATCGAAACTTGTTCTACTGACTTTTCATTTCGGAGTAATGACCTTTTAAAAATCTAAATTCATTTAGCTATATCTCAGAAACTGTAAATAAGTGAGATATAAAGGACGCATCAATTGGCATATAATAACAAGATCTTTATTTAACTTAATAACCCTTTTATTAAAAAAATAGTCCTTTTTATGAAATCTTCACCTTTGTATTTTCAGTAACGTTTTTCAATTTTTCCCCACTGTAAAATGTGTTACTAACCTACACAAATATGTTTGTATTAAAGACGAATAATTGCTTAGCTTTCTGGACGTACTTTCTTCATTAAAATTGAAGTTGAAATCTAAATGATATCGTATTTTCAATATTTAAATTTATTAAGAATAAACAACTAACTACTTTTGTGGTTAGTACGTTTTTTGCTCTAGAGTTTTTGTACCCCAGATTTTATACAAACAACAATTACAAACACAATTTACGATAGAATTCTATTGACTGAGGATTGTTATCCCTGCCGCTGCCGAAGGATTATGTTTTATACGGAAAACTTCATTGACTATACTAAATTTATACATTCCTCGATTTTGCCACGTCTAGAAGGTAGCATAATGCAGAAGTAGTATAATATAAAAAAGTACTCTCTTGAAAAGACATTTCATGTTCAATATTAAGCTGACTGATTGTGAGACCTTGAAAGCCGTCCTTTCTTAATATTTTGCATGGGTTTATTAGACATTTCAGAGAAAAAACCTTTTTGAATACATAAAAAGGTACTTAAAATGTAAATGTGAAATTTTCTTAGAAAGTAAAAGGATTTTGACAAAATATTTAATAACATAAATTAAATATATGAATAATATGTGACCATTGGTTCTTTTATTATATGTTTCACTCCTACACTTCTTGAGATATTGCCCATGGTATATCCATGGTATCTAAACTTTGATGGACCATAACTCCTAAACAGTCTGTACTCTGTTCAAAAAACCAAAAACAGAAATTATTGAAAATTTTTTGTAAAAACAGTGTGTACTCTGTTTGTACAAAACCAAAAACAGAAAATATTGGGACTGGAGTCGGATCATTGACCTGTTCCGGAATTTCAAAAGTTAGCGAACCTATTAAATGATCCCAATGAGTGCGATTAAAATCATATAATCATGAATGCGTGTGCGCGTGAGATTTAAAACGAAAATCATTTCTCAGGGAGAAAACTCAATGATCGTTGAAGATCTTTAGAAGATCAAATTTCATTTTTATCGAATTTTAATGAATGTATTAATAATTTTTAAGAGATATGTCGTTTATTCGTTCGGGAATGTTATTTCCACTTGCATTTAAATTTCGAAATGAAAATTTAACAGAATTTTAGAAAAGCCCTGCCTGTAAAATCAAACTGTCAATTCTCAAAACTGCTAAGTTGTCCAGCTGTTAAATGACACCGAGATGTGCAAGGAAATCGCGATCTTGGTCGGAGCGTAACGTCCAAATTCGGTACTCGGTAAAGTCAATTTGAAGAGCGAAAATAAATTTGTTTGCGTAATGTCATATGTCTTATATCAATTCCAAGAGGAAAGAATAGGACGGGAGGCCACGATAAAAGTAGAAAATTTCGCAATTTTTTCAATGACGCCGAGAGAGGTAGCACCGATATTTTATTTGTTCTCAATTTCAATAAAAGCCTGCGCTATTTTGACATATCGACGCGACCAAAATCGCGCCGCGACCAATTGATTTGATTTGATTTTGTTTGACATATAATTCGCTTTTGAAATCTGATAAAATCTTTTATTCTGCAAACACGAGACTTCACGTATTTTCTGGTGCAAAACAATAAATCTGGAATATTTTGTCTGCCAGCAAATCCAGAAAAAGCGCTAAGAACGTGACACTTTCTGATTAGGGAATAATTTGATAAAGTCTTATTCATATAGGTTGATCGAAATTAAGGTTCGCTTTGCGATAACCCTAGATGTCAATTGCTTCAAGGATAACCTTTCTATGAATCCTTCTCTGATTTTTTTCTCTCTGAAATTTCGATTATTTTTACATTTTCTGTATATTTCGTTTAATAACCTAGGCCGCAAACTCGTGCACCTCAGTCGTCCTTTATCGTGAATTACGTCTATAGATTAAAGGTCCATAAGTCCCCTCCACGATCTCTTATTGCCATTACAGTTTTCAAAAATTGTTTAAAACCAACCCTTCCGATAATTTTATCTCTCGAAAAACAAAGTTCTAAAAATTTCTGCAGCCCCTTCCCGTATCTTCCACCCACCCCACCCTCTTTTGCTGGACTTCCACGTCTTTACATTCCCTCGCGGACAAAGACATTTAATTCTAATAATTCAAATGAAAAATTGTTAAATACTTCAGTAAACGGCATGACTCTAACACGTAATAAATGACAATAAATTTTGAAGGAGCCTCAATTGAGAAAATTGTTGACGCACGCCCAAAGTGATTCAATTTTTTGCCATCGAAATTTTACAATATCGATTCGAAATAATTTCCAATTACCAAGATTGCGGGCTGAGAACCGTGGAAAGAAATTGTGATTTATTGCAAAGCACCGGATGGGATCATCTTTAATAAGCAAATCGTGCGCCATATTGAAATTCAACCTAATTGAAGACGGAATATTTGCTCCAAAGCTTAGCGGTTGACATTTTTCGCAACGGATAAGATAACACTAGTCGTATCGGCAGACGCACGGAACGACGGGCAGGCGGCTTTTAGTGAGCGATTTAATAGACGAGACTTCAAAAAGCTTTTGTTATTCATAAATCTTGGCAAACAATCATAATTCATTCCGCAGATATTCTTCCTCTCTTCTTCTTACTCGACTTCTTTCCTAACAATATCCTGAGAATATCAACAAAAACAAAAACAATAAAGTTGTACAGCATAAAAAAAAACGAACCGAAGTACATAAGTTTCCGCTTCGCTTTACTTAAAAATATCGCACAATATGTCCGTCCACCGACTGCTTAAATTCCCAGAGGGTGCAACAAAAGGGTGGTACTAGAGGCTGCAGAACCTTACCCGGTCGAGACATAAAGCAATCCTTATTTAACACCCTCTCGCCCATCCATTTCCTCCCATCTCTATAAACAAACAATAAATACGAAGTAGCTGGAGGCTTTCACGTTTTTATTTAAGAAACCTCTCAAAATGATTGCCTCAAAATTGTGATGACGGGAAATTGTGATGGAATCGAGTCGAAGATTTTAGAAGACGAAGGAAGAAAAAATCCTTAATTTTTACAATTCAGGGAAACGAATAATTGATGTAACGGTAATTATGTCCAAATAATTAAATTACTATCTGGCAATAGTAGATCGGAAATACGAAGCGGCTAAATACAAAATTCGCGACTGAATAAAAATTTTTAATTTTTGATTAAAATTTTCATTAATATTGAATTTACTATATGGATTCATCTGATTAATTAAAAACCGCCTGATTAATTGTAGTGTCCTCGGGAAGGCTCGAAACTGCTGCAGTTTCAAGGAAAATTTAAGTGTTTAAAGAAATACAATTTTCGATTTTTCTTTAACACAATTCTTTCTTGATTAATTCCAGTTCCTTTTAAACAGTTTTTAAAATTCGGTTTTTAAAACACTATATCGGGCTCTTAAGGGGCGCATGATAATTTCTTATTTTTCTACGCATGCATTCTTAAACGTTTTTATTTTAATGCACACAAAAATTATACAACATATATTGAAAATTATCAGAAACCACTCCCATAATACGAAGTGGGTGTACACAACTTTACTAAAATATTGCCAGAATTACCAAAAATATTGCTCGTAGGAGCTTCAGTTTAAAATTGATCAAATTATTCGATTACATGAAATGTTTAATAATTCGACGAATATAGACGGGAGACCATGACCCGATATTGTCCTCTACTCCTAAAAGATTAAGCTCCTAAAAGATTAATTCAACAATTGTGATGTACTGCTTAAGTCTATTGATTAAAGCAAAGACACAGTTTCGGGTCATGTTAAAGTTATGTTATGTCCTTATTGGAAAAGCCCTTAATGGCGGAATTTTGTTTTATTAAAATTGAGAAATTTTGAAAAAAATTTAATATGTTTTATTAAAATAGTATTAAAAAACGCCGATGCCATAATTTAGCAAAAGTTTCCTTTATTTGAATTCATAATTATTAAATTAATAGGCGCAATTCATAAAGTCTTAGAATATCGCGAGGATTAGTTCAGAAGCCATTAAATTTTCACTTGAAATTAGTTCATCTCAATCGTCCCCTTGTGACCCGTCGTAGATTAGCTTCAGAATAAACGGATTAGGACACTTTCAAAATTAATCCCAGAAAAATGCTCAAATCTTGTAAACTTGTTTTTAGAAATGTAGTTAATTTTATATAGTCGTAATATACTGCGTTCATATTCAAATATTTAATTATTCGTCTGTTTTGATTTTCACTTTCATAATCATAGGCTCCTTATTGATGCGTACAGTAATTTCGTAGAGGATGTAGACAAATAATTTGCAATTTCAAACTCATTTCTAAATGACATTCTTAATGAACTTCCTCTCGAATCAGCAGTACCCCCCCACCCCACCGATCCATCCATCATTCATCAAACCAAGCGTATATGACGATTGCTCAAATGCTTCGAATTTCGCTTCGTTCTTTGATTTCTGTTCATTATTACGACTGCCAATGATGATTATGAATGAATTTTGTTTTATGCCAATCAAGAGAATATCTTGAGAATATGCGATATAACAAGAACAAAGTAAGAGGCAGTGAAATAAAGCTTAAACTTGTGGTTAATTGACGATAAGATCTCCGAATGCAATTTCATAAATCATTTACCGCGCCATCGTTGCCACAGCGCCGCGATTAATTTGTGCTTTTTGTGTTGCGCTAAAGAGAAAGCTTCTCGTTCGACGCCTCTTTAGGTGGGTTGGGGGGGATAATGGAACTGATAGCTTTTCTCGTACATTTTGCTGATGCCGATTTTTTCCAGGATATTAATTTTTGCACCATTCAATGGATTTCAAAGTGAAAAGAATAAAAACGTTGCCCTTGTAGAGGTGCTGGTGTTGGTGATGATACGGTGGGCGGGGCTTGGAGGTGGAGTTGGGTATATGATGTGACTAGTGGGTGGGTAGGTGGGTAGATGTGGAAATGTGTGGAAATATGAGACATACTTCAATCGTATCAATTTCATTTCAATTCACCCAATGCTTTTATGCGTATCTTCGAAATATTTAATTACGGAGTTATTCACATAAATAAAATCACAAATTTTAATTCTTATAATTTACGAAGGATATTTATTTTCCATTCTTTAATTTAATAATATTTTCGAAGAAAAGACTTTTTAAGAAAAAAATTTAATTAAAAATTTTGAATTGTTCAGTTTTTGAATGCATTGGATGTTTTTTCGATTTTAATTTTAACTTACATAATTATTAATTTAAGTAATTTTTTCTCGACTAGATTATTATTTTTAATATATGATTATTGCATTCAATGAATTTGGGTCACTAGAGATTCATCCGGACTGGTAGAAGGATTGCTCCCGCCATTTAGGCGGCGTTTTGTTGATTCAATGATTTCAACATCGATATCACGCTCTGGTGGTGTCATCCTGCTTTCGCAATTGTCAGAGGATCCTCGGCCATCAGTCTCAGACTCAGCATCACAATCAGGTTCAGACTTATTATCGTTTCCAAAACTGTTGGCGAATTCGTTCGACGATGCTGCTGCCGCCGAGATAAGATCACGTGCTGCGATTTGTGTATAAAGGCGTGGCAGATGTTGTAACATGTAGTTGGTGTCGCTTTTCAATCCGGGACGATTCTCTTTGCTTTCTCCCAGATCGTAATATTTGGTATAATTGTCGTATTTGTTAGCCGATAAATTCATGGCATTGCCCGACCCAACGGCTGCAGCAGCTGCAGCGGCGGCGGCAGCTGCTGCTGCTTTTGCTAACTCATTGGAACGTGGAACGGGTACGGTAAATGCCGAACCATGCCGATGTTTATTGAGCGGCGATGAGACGGTGTCGGTTATGCCCAATTTCTCGTGATCGATTGAGGTGCTGCCATTATTATCGGCACTGCCTAGTGGTGAGACTATCTCCTTTTTTCGATCGTAAACGTGTGCTCCCGACACGCGCAAATCGATGAAGAAATGCAACGGATCTAAACCGTATGGAGAGTATAGTGGTGGATACCAAATGGGTGGCGGAGGTGGCAAGACGAGATCTTGTGGTGGCAGTGAAGCTACTGGTGGCATACTTTGCAAAAGAGCATCCACTGCTCCTCCCCCACCACTACTTAATGTGGTATTACCCTCATAATCGCTGATCATGGAATCCGTATCCCGTCGGGTATCTGGCGACTTCACAATCTTCTCATCGTCCTTAATGGGTTCAATTTTATTGTACTTTAGGGGAGCGTGAAAGAATCGTTTATTTGTGAGCTCCAGAGGCTTTTCAGTTAAAAGTTTACAACCAGTAGTTGGTAAGGCGTGGCAGTTGGTATTGTCGTTACACGAGCTGTTGCCAGTCTCTGATTGCTTCTCCTCTATCTCTTTCCGTTCAACTAGACTGTGGTCGTAATGATGAGGACGATGGTGAGACCAAGCACGCTTTCGTGGGCGACGTGCCATTACAACTGCTTGTTGTTGTTGTAGTTGTAAATTGCGAGCATTTTCTCTATTTTTCGCCTGAACTAAGGATCGAAGCATATCACTGAAAAATAAATTGTTCGGTCCAACGGGCGCTGAGTATAAGTAAGGAGGCGTGGCAGCTAGGAGGCGACTAACAAAGTCTTGATTTCGCAATTCATGGATGTTGATTTTACGCGGTGGAATAGGCGAAGGAGTTGTTGAAGGAACGTCTTCACTTTTGCTTAACTTCTGTTGTTGCGAAATTGATTTATGTAATTGTTGGTGTTGTTGTTGTTGTTGTTGCTGCTGCTGCTGTTCTTCCGACATCTTTAAGCGATGCAAGACTGAAATGGAATTAAAGAAAGCAATAAAATTTCAATTTCTTAAACATGTTGCCAAAATAAATAAATTAAGAAAATCTGAAAATCAAACACGCCCTAATCTTAAACAAAGGCATTTAAAGATAAATCCTCAGCACGTTCATCGTCCGTTCTAAAGACGCTGAAGGCGATGAGGACTTGTTGTTTTCAAACAAAGCTTTCATCCACAGTCTTGAATAAACCAAAAGAAAACGAATCTGAATAAAACACTAATTTCTAAAGCTGCGGAGTAAGAATGCCAGAAGACGGCACAGCGTGTTGCAAATTATTATCTGAAAGCCGTCTGCAGCTTTCTATTCCTTAAGAAGATGTATTCATATTACTTCAGTTTTTGTTAAAACTATAAAAAAATGAAAATAAAACTACCTGATTTTAGGAAAAACCAAACGATCGTTCAAAAGGAGGCAGGGCGGAATACGTACAATATTATGAATTTTACAACAAAAAAAGGAAACTTATTTTACGAAACAAATAATGAAGACAGTGCCACGGACAATGTATGAGAAGCTACATAATATAATCAATACATCAAGAATATACAGAATGAGTATTATAAGGATCTCTCCTCTTTCCTTCACTTAACACCGTAATGAATACCGATTTTACCATTACACACATATCTATATAAATATGCGTCAAATTCGTGCATAAACACTCATGTGATTCAGTGATTCATTGTATTCATTTCCATTAGTGTGATTCATATATGCATTACTTTCGTCGTTGTTTGTTTTGTTGTTGCCTTTTTTTCAATACAGCAAGCTCATGTCGTGATTTTACTACAGTGTGGTGTCGTATTTTCAGTAACACCTTTCGTAGACTCAGCTTCCGACTGAGCTTAGACTGAGTATCCGAGCTTGAGCTTGATCCGAAAGTAAGCAAAGCGGCTGCGAACTGTTTAAAGATGTCTCGTATAGTTCTGCACTCTTTATCTCTCATGGAACTTCTCACATAAGATAGGTCTCAATTTAATTGGCATCCATGGCTTCCAAGCGACGGATTGTAGAACTAATTCGAAGAACACTTTGACTTCATTTGGCAACAATCCCGTTTTGACAGAGCCAACCTAATAATCAACTACGACGTTTCGATATAGAAGTTTAAAATACCTTCCCCTCCTCCTTTCTATTTTAAAAACAACTTTACTTTTCGCCAAAGCGTCATTTTGTCGCAACATCCTCTTGTGTTTATATTTACCTTTTTCACAGGCTTTTGCTTGCCGTTTTCTCCTCGTTCTCGTCATTTTTCGATTTCCATACAACATTTCAGATCACTTCATCCCCATCCATTCATCCTACATCTGATGGTGCTCAACCTGCTCTCCAAAATATTTCAATTCATTTAAATGCGCCAATCTGACGCACTTCTCTTCTTTATTTTCTCATTTGAAAAGTTTGCTTTTATTGTTTTTTCATTATTCGCTAAATATAAAATGGCAAGAGAGTTTGCTTGATGATTTCTGTTGGTAGTGCGGTAGCAAAGGGAGAGCTCACTTCAATTTTTGGAAAATATTTCCACGACACACACACCGGTCTGACGGATTCGTCGAAAGTCTAAACTGTTTTATGTTAATTAAGATGCTAATCCAGTGTGAAGGCTTTGGTGGCTCGATTTATGGCATACATTTTGACGGCTGAAGGACCGCTGAAAGTCGGTACATTTGTTTGCGGCGATTTACTTTATGAAATATTGTATCATTTTGCAGTTTGTTATTATTGAATAATGGTTTTTGTGTGATTGAGTTTAGATGATCTCAAAACCAAATTAATTTGTGTTTTTGCGATCGTCATAAATTTTAATATTTTGTATTGGATTAAGTGGATGTTATCAGAATTCATGACCCTGTAAGCATAAATGCTTGCCAGTAAGACATATCAATTGTCATAAGACAATACAGGGATTTTTGACAACAGTCGTTGTTTCCTCTCGTAAATAACGACTCCAAGAAGAAATCCATCGACTAGAAAATTGAGCATTTCCTAAACGGGCAGAAATTTTTCAGTGCAGTCAGCCAAAACTTATGGAATATCTCTGTGAAGCGACCGAAGCCTGGATAAACGGAGTAGTTTCTAAATTTTTAACCGTGTTGACAAACCGTGTAATTGTTGACTTTTTATGTATTTTTCTATCCATATCATGTATATATACGTGCATATATCATTAATGCAACACATGGTACACTTTTTGTTCAATATCATTATTCACACTTGCCTACCATTTGATCACACAATTCAATGTTTTCAATCCAGTCTCGTTTTGAATATAAAACGGCCACAACGGAAGCTTATCTTTTGCTTACAATCACTTGCGTCTAAACGCCATGTTTCTAAATTCAAACAAGAATGAAAAATAACAAGAAATCAGAGATCCGTGAGATTCCCGATTAACTTTGTGATTCAACAATTGCGCCGAATATTGATCATTATTGATTAGGGTAGTATTGCCGGAGCATAAGCGTGAGCGAGACATATGAATCAATATTACAATGTTTGCGTTAGTCCTAAAGCATTACTTATTCTGACCGCACAACATCTTCAAGCGTCTAAAACTACTTGACTTGAGAGTGATCTGTTAAAATCATTGTATTAATTTTTAAGGAGTTTCAGTTCACGATCATTAGCTTGGTGCGAAATAAGCATCATATACTTGAGGGAAAAAGGTGGGAAGGAAAAAATATATGGTGGTTGGGGGCGATGATAGCTTGGAACAGATTTCGGCTCGTATAAGCGACTGGGGCGATTTAGGAAAAGTACTTCGAATAATAAAAGATTTGCTGAAAATGATGCAATATAATCGATTTTCTAGAAAGGGTAACTTCTCACAACTTTACGACTTCCAGCGACCCATCGAAAATTAATATATTTTTTCTTCCATATGGCTCATTATATTCAAAGTCCCATAGGTGTCACCTTTAGATTTTAATGGATAGTTTGAAGTAATTTCCTTGGAAAATTTCCCCTCACGCCTGAACATAACCCCAATACAATTTATTTGCTTGTATTCAATGCAAACCATAGATCCTAAACTGCACACTGCCTCGTCTTTTGCAGAACAATCAGAAATAATAATAAATAAATAATTTTATGTCATTTCATCAACGAAAAATTTATATTTCTAAATGAATATATTTCGATTGCAATATTAAAAGATTAAGAAAGATCTTTTTCAACAGCTCTAACGCATTAAAAAAATATGCTAAAAATAAATCGCATAAAATTTCGTAAGAAATTCGAGTTTTGAATGATTCTCTGAAAGGAATTAAAAGCGCTTGTGGCGCTTTTACCGTTCGCATCCACAAGTAATATTAATTTCTTTTGTAACGCAATGACAAATATTTGAATTCGTGGATAAATAATGAGCAAACTTTTCCGAATATTTTATTGTTTTCGTTGCAAAAGTTTTAACGGTCGAAAAACGAAAAAACTTTTTTGAAATATTTTTTCTTTCCGTTGAAGAAATAATAGCTCTTTAATTTATTACTAGATCCCTTTTCGAACACATTTGAATGAAGTTTTTTACAGGATGTATTCCTGGCAAAATTTATCTGGGAAAAAATTGTATGATCCAAGGAGAGCCTATGAAGCTTGTTTGCTTTTGCTTGCTTGCAATATTTTGTTTCAAGTTCTTGAGTTTTTGAAATGAATGACTTTTACAAAATCATTCACAAAATCGTCACATTTTGTCAGTTTTCGTTCAACTTCTAAAAGATTTCTTTCTTCCTCGATATTATAACTCGATTTATTATATGAAACACAATTTCATGTGACGCTATAAAAATAATTACCATTTAATTTAAAATCTAAAGTTTCTAGTCACTCTTCTTCTTCTTTCATGTTTATTACACATTCAAGGACATTCTTAAAACCATTATCAACATACATAATACTCATATCAAGTGCATTGGTATAGTTGTGTGTGCGTGTGTGTGAACCCTTCACCTTGAGATACGAACATTTGAAAATCCACCCTCATTAATCACGAGATTGTTTAGAGCGGGTCCGACGAGACATCCAGTCAATTATATCTCACAGTGGGGCATAGCGGTAAATAAAGCAACAAATCATTTGCAAATATCGGACATTTCATTCGTTATTCAAATTCACTAATTGTTTTAAAATAAATTCATACTTTTTAAGAATTTATTTATCTAAAATATCTAAATTCAAATTTAACTTAATCCTTTTGTGATTTAGTTCTCAAATATATTATGTAATACAAAAACAATTAAAGCAATTCATAAATCAAAAAATGTCAAAGTCAAGTTAACAAGAAAGTTAATTAACTCGATCAAATAGAAATATTAAGCCATTGTGTTAGAACTCATGTAAAAATATTTAATATATAAAATATTCGAATATATGAATCCTTCCGAAAATCCTTAGTGGTTTAATTTCAAAAAACAAAAACGGTGTTCGTAAAAACCACCAGCCTTCGGCCTGTGTGAAAAGATTACTCCCTACTGAGCCTTGATGAAGTGATTTCAACATAGTGTACTAAATTACCTCAGAAAGTATCTGTGACGTGCAAGCTTCAAAAACATTTTGTAATGTAACGGTAAATGGGGTGTCCCCAATCTCGTGTGTGGTTTTATATTACTGAATGTTCTAGATCGAAGATACCTTTCGTTAATCCTACTAAAATTTATTAAACTTGCCAAGTCCCGCCAGTCTCCTCAAGACAGCGATTATTACGATCAAAATTTTACGGTAATTGTCATTCTCATCATTGACGTTACGATGAATCCAACTGCCAGGTAGTTTAATATAACTACTGTAACATGGCTTATACAAATGACTTTACGTGTTTTGTCAGTCACGCAGAACTACGTACAATCAATCTTATATATAATCTTGTTTGATTGTAAATTTCCGGATTTATGTAAGCGTTTATTATCCCATGAATCGGAACAAGTTAATCGAAAATAGTTTATTCATTTTTTATCTTACGTTTCGGAAAATTAAGCCACTGTAACGGAGACGGTTGTGAATGGTCTTCTGTTCTACATCTTAATTACTCACCAACTCGAACCCTTTGTAAATCGAAACGCGTGTCGTAACAAGCGCTTTGGTGGTAAGCCCTCAGCATTAAAAATAATGTGCAACTTGTTAGATTTGAAATTGTTTGATATTCGTCTCTAAAAATAAGTGGATGCTATTGCAAATCTCGTATAAAAAACATGTAGATTGAAAAGGGAGCACGATTCATGCACGATTCATGGACGAATGATGAAAGAGGTTTTGTCGTTTGTGTAAATGTGAGTATTGGATCCATATATGTTTATGTATGTGAAACGGTGTTCGGAATTATTTCATTTATTTGTTCTTCAATTTCACAAAATCAAATTTGATGAAAAATAATTTGTGAGTTCGGCGAAGTTAAAATCATTCTAAAACTATCAAGTCCACAACTCGATGATCACCAACACTCACGCAAGCACACGATGTACATAAGCGCTCCATGGCAAAAGTAAGACCAAATTGACGTACAAACATAAAAGGAAGTGGCACAATCACTTCTGCAGACCCGAATTTAAATGAGTTCGTACAAGCGTGTATGTGTATGTGTGCGTGTGTGCAAGTCTATTTGTATAAAACAGGGTAGCCAACCTTAGGTGGCTTCCGATATGCGTACTGTAAGTAAGCATCTCAATGAATGCATCAAATCGTTCCTCGAATTACGGAAGAAGAAGATATTGCCAACCTTTATATCGGTTTAATCGAATTTGAATTGAACCCTTTCGCTTTTAAATGGATGTCACTTGATGATGTGTTAAAAGCTTGATGTACAAACGTGCGTGTCTCCGAGGGCGTAAGGGTTTGTGGGTGTGCTTTTTCATTCGTGTTCGTATACGAATGGATAAGTTGGCGTGCCTCAAAAACAAAAGCGAATATTCGTAGCTTAAATAATTCGGCCTGACCGAAGCATAAATACCCTGCACCCACAGGATATATCGTAGTCCTAGTAGAGACGCGAATCACGCCCACCTTTTTCAAAATAATTTAGCATTCGTGGTTAGGTTCCAGGCTAAAATTTTGTCTTCAAACGCGCTCTACAAACGTCGTAACTGAGCTTCGTATGTGCATATATTCATATTAATTATCAAAAGTAGGCGTGGTTCTCATCCAACTTCGCTCATTTTCAATACCAAACTGCTTTTTGTTCTCTCGTAATCATGATTTCAACAGGCAGACAGACATACAGACAGACAGGTAGACAGTGCAGGCCTAAATAGACTCAGCAGATCATCCTGAGCTGAAATATATATAAACCTTTCCATACCTGCCACACTTCCATTAATGTGTTACAAACGGAGAAACAAACTTAATATACGCTAAACCCTTTGTGTGTAGGGTATAAAAACAATTCTGTTTTTAAAAAATTAATTATTTTTTTTGGAAGAAATTGTTAGTAGCTGTGGATTTGGAATGATTTTGATTCTATGAAGAAATGGAATACTATTTCTAAGGGATTGGCTAATTTTCAGGTTACTCGGATTTACCTCAAGTTGTGTAAATTTTGGAACTGCTTTTAAATCACATTTGAAAATTCTTCAAGAAGTCTGATGCGTATAGCGCGAGACTTCCATGCACGGCTAACCGACTGCGATCAAAATTGGTGGTTCAGAACTGGCTGCTAAAGCAGTGCAAAGTAAAGGATTTCAATCTTCTACGACTAGCCGTTTTTCGTTTAGATACGATATCTATGTACCTAGATACGCCCTTGTCAAAAGGTATATTTGTTGAAAGTCTGAATTACGAAGATTTTCGCGAATACGATGGACAACGAATACTTAACGAGTGAGATTGTATAAACTCCTTCAATTAATTTTGTTTTATAATCTACTAGTTGATCGTTCGTCATGTCATAGTGTTCGTTGATGCGAACAACTATTTCGTCATGAATTGTAGAATGAAAGCCCTTTCCTGATCTTTGATTTCGGTTTGGACTACATAAAAACCTTCACGTTATTATTGAGACTTAGGGTCAGGTGAGGGTTTATAGACGCATTCTTAATCCTGTCAATCAAACTTGTTATTGTTTGTTAAAAAAAGCCAAATGTCGAAAACCTGTTCGAGAAATAAATTCAGTAAGGCCTGACTTTGATCTAACTTTGTGTAATATTTCTAACTTGTAGAAAGCAATTAATGTGAAATGAAAATTTTAAAAATGCCTTCAGAGGTTAATTCAATATCATGCAATAAAAGCAGAAATAATTTCTGTTAGATTCAAAGCACAAGTAAAAATATGAACAATTCATGTAATAGAATTGGTTGATAATAAATAATATCTACCATTTGTGGCTACGAGGCTGTTGCCCGAAGCAATAATTCTTTATAATGTAATAAGCTTTTCACATCCTTCATCAGAAAAATCAGATTGATTATAAAAAAATGTGAGAGGCATTAGTTGTTTCATTCGCATTTTTAATCCTGAAAAACCAGCGATATGAAATGACATCTTTTTGTCCGGATTTAATGACGAAATTTAAAAAATTCTCGTATGCAAATGTTTTCTAAACGTTGTTTCCACAAACGAAGAAACAAGCGCGTGAATGAATCGAATCAAGTTCATTAAATCGAACCGATTCAATAGAAGCGAATTTTAAAAAATTTCTGACGAAAAAAGAAATCCTATTTTTTATTTTATAATACTGCATCATATTTTAATCGAAGCGATAACAATCTCAAACAGAGTTTAAAATTTGTCCCTTTAAATTCGATGTTTTCTCAACTTGTCATGTTATGAAGAAGTGAGAGCGGTATTGATCGTTAGGAAACAAATCATCGGAATCTATTTTTCATTGTCTTCTTTTGCGAATTTATTCAAATATTCGGTCTGGCCGAATCTTCTACACCCGTTATACGAATTCATAATTGGTCATAGTTATCAGCGCCTTTTTTAATACTATATTTATATTTAAACATTATCTTGTTTAACATATAACGCTTTCAACACAACAATTCGCTGAAAAAACCCACTCATCGTATAGTACAATAGTGGGCGTGTCACGCCAATTCTTGAGTGGACTTGTGTTGTCGTCCAATATTGCCAACGCTGTCAAACGTTTCACATTTCACTCATTTCAAAAGTAGTCGCGACACAAGGAAGATTTTGCCCATTTGCCCATTCACCAAACAGTTTATTCACCAAACGACATCCTGCGGCAATACCTCTACTCCTTCTTCTGTAATGCAGTCTTCTTTAAAATAGTGGCTTTGGAGCACGCCCACTATTAAAACGTTTTTATTGAGTTGGTTTTTATTAAGCTGAACACGATTGAATTCGGGTCAAATTTGTAAATTACTTTTGAACTAACTTCCGGATGACGCAGAGGATCGAAATATTACCTGTAGCTCAGACATGGATGACCGTGCAAGCTAAAGCAGAAACTAAACACCCACGAATTATCTGGTGTAGGGAATTTAAAAGAATTGATCGTTGATTTAAAATAATTAAATTTAAAATAAAGTTTTAATTTTGAATTTTTTTTATAAAAAAGATTTGACTTGAAAACGAATCAAGAAATATAAAAATAATTTGGAACGTATTGCCGTTATACCTATTGCCCTTTTTCAGAAATTTTCAATTCGTATTTTTTTAAAAGCGTTTTATATAAAATGTGTTTTTATTCGATTAGCTCGTTAGCAGAGCTATTTAATATTCTTTGGTGTGTTCGCGGATAAAATTTTGTTAAACAATTCCATTTACAAACATTGAAAGTAAACAACACGTGTGGACACATTCATATTAAGTGTCGGAAGTAGGCGTGGTTCTCGTCCAATTTCGTTAATTTTCAGTACCTAACAGTTTAATTGAGAATATTTGTGCTAAGTCTTCTTCTCGTTCTTCTACAATCGTGGTCTCTTCAGGGATATAGACAGATCTATTCCTTACCTGTCTATGTACAGGTACACTTAGGTCTATGTACAGATACACTGTACAGGTACAAATACACTTTAATGTATTACAAACAGTGGAATTACTTAATATATCCTAGCCGGGTGTAAAATATTAAAAACAAAGCAAGAGTCATCGCAATCATGACATTATTTATATCGCCAATATTTTTAAAACTTCAAAAACTTTCAGAGATTAATAAAAAACTCTTGTTTTAACTTTATTTATAATTTTGACAAAACGTTGACAATTATGAGCGGATTTTTTTATATTTCGGTCTATGATTTTATTCCACAAATCTGTTTTAATATATTCTTCTATAAATCCAATTAAAAATCCATTTTTCTTTAAAATAATTGGTTGGTTATTCCGTTGGTCATTTATGAATTCTCTAGATTAACCGTTAGTTATTTACAAAATGAGAAACCTACCTGTTCCTTCAATTTATCTATTGAATCCGTTTTATTCCTTTACAAAATTCAATATTTTTTTTATTTCCATCAGAAGTATTTTTCCCGAATATTTTTTAAAAATTCGACGAGCTGCGCGTTTGCTCGATCGTCGTCAATTAATTCGCGCAATGACTCACTGAACCGTCCTTAATTGAACGAGTGTAAATCTGCTTTAGCATCGATAACGTCCTTGCTAAATGAACCGATTATAACGATTTGAATTTGACTAACGGGAGACCAAAGCAAATCAGATCTGACACTGACAACAGATGAAATTCAAATGAAGTGAATCCCACTGATTCAAATGTTATGAAACGTGTAAAACTTACACTCGTTCTAAAAAATATCGCAGCTACCCGCGCCATGACCGCCAACACACAAAAGTGTTGAACTAAAATGACAACGAACCGACCATCGAACCAACCTACCCCCGAAGGCCTAAGAGGTCTATTCAAAATCCACCCCCAAGCACAGTGATGAGCTGCGACGATGGCAGCAGCAGCAGTAGTAGTATCGTCACTATCTGTGTTCGGTACAATTCGAATCACGACAGCATAAGCCCAAACATAAGCATCAGCATCAGTACCAGCGAAAGCCACGAGCAAGACCAAGAACAACAACAAAGGTGAGAGGAAATGCAGCGGCAGCAGCAACAGCAAGAACAAGCAAAGCAAGAACGACATCATTGAGCAACATGCAGAAATTTCAACCTGAATTACCCACAACAAAGAAGAAGAAGAAGAAGAAAGAAGATAAAGATGATGAGTACTCCTCATATAAGACAGTAATCAGTTAGTAGACCAACAACAACAATAACGCTGCCGCCTCACCCCTCACCCCCGCCACCCACTCCAGCAAGCTTCACGATGTTTGCTTTTTTCTGTTTGCTGCTGCTTTTCCTTTATTCGGTTGCAACAACAAATCACGAATGTGCGATATTATTGTCCTTTGCGAAACAGTTGATAATGTCGATGGCGATGATGATGATGATAACTATGACGACAGGGCCGATGACGGCGATGGCTCATTGTCATTTTTGTTGTGCTCATCCTTGGTGTCGTCGTGGTCGTCAGGAAGGAATCAGGAATATGAACAACATGAAATTTCCATCACTTTGGCGGTATGTCATCAGATATGTATTTTTTCACACTCAGTCACACACACATTCGTTCATACACGGAACCCCTCAAGCATAACAGAATGTGACGTAGATACAATGTCACTAAGGTGTAGAAGCAATGCTGCTCGCAACATTTCAACAAATTTGTTTGTCAGAAATATTGTCAGATTTATAAATAATGAATGAATAAGAACAAAATATATGAAAATAAATTAAAAAAAATGAATTAAGTGAAATAAAATGTTATTCAATTTCAGATTTTTTAATTCTGTTCTGCAAGTATTTCTAATTTAATATAGATTTTAAACAATTTCAACAATTAAAGACACTTTATTTGAAAACCGTTTTTAATTTTGAAAATTTAGAATCTTTATTTAATTTGTTTTCAAAATTTCATTTGTTTCAACCAGCCGTGGGTTAAAATGGTGGAGGAAAATTTTTCTAAACATATATTTTTTGTGTGAAATGCAAGAACAAATATATTTAAAAGAGACAGCGAATTATTGCGTGTATGTTTTTTTGAACATGCTCGCAGAGTTCTCAAGCAATTTTATGAAACATTGTCGCTAACAACATAAATACGATTGTTCCCTAAACAAGTTAAACAGCCACTAAATCATGAAAACATTTTATATAACGAAACAGAAATAATTGTTTATAAGCTCCATCTAAATATATGTTTTAATAATTTAATATGAATTTTTTTGAAACAGATTTTTGAAATTTTTGTAGTCTTTTTAGAATTGTGGATTATTATTTTATTTTTTACCAGAATAATTAGGTCAATTTAAAAAAGTCAATTCTTGAATTTTTAATTTAGTCGAATTCTTTGACATCTGCCTGTTGAATACAATTTTAGCAGAGTTCCTGTTTGGATATCTGTTAACAGACTGTCATAAAAGTTCATAATACAGAATAGCACTTTTAACAAATCTGTTATGATCACGATCTGTTATGAATGCATGACAGAATATTACAGCAGAATAATAGAAAAGCCCAATTTTTGCCGATTATTCTACAAAAATATGCTTGAAATAATAGCACAAAATTTCCCTAAACAAAAATTTTCTTATATTGATTATTTTTCCAATGTGTTAAATTTCGAAAAAAGATAAATTTATTTGTGGCGACCTTTTCAAATTGCACGCGCAATTCTCAGTTAATTTGTGTGAAGCCAAAGAATGGAAAGTACATTTTCCCGTCAGGTTTCAATCGAAAACCTGCAATCAACAAGAACTTTTTTTAATAATACAAGGAAAACATTTTAAATTATAATTTTAAAAATTCATGAAACACGTTTTTACGATTATGTCGAGAACTGTAGTTTTTTTTCGATAACAAGCACAATCTGCGTAAAATTTCCCAATCATTCTTAATTTTATCAATTCTTAAATTTATTTCGAAAAAAATCATCGAAATTTTGTAATATATCAAACAAATTTTTTTTCTTTTTTTTGAAAATTAAATCTTTAAATTTAGTAGCACAATTTTTTTCATGTTTGTAGTGAGGAAAACACAGTAACAAATAATAGCGAAATAAAACAAAATTTTTGAAAACATTCTTCTCCGAATTTTTTTTAATTGACAAGGATCAATAAAAATCATTTAAAAAGCAGTAAATAATTTTGAATATTATAATTTAACGATGTTTTTTACTTTCAATCTAACTGAAAAAAATTAACAGAATGCCTAAAAAAAAGAGAAAGAAAAAGAAATGAATAGCGAAAAATAAAATTCTCCTGAGGCAATAAAGCCAAATTAAAAATGAAGAAATGTGTTGCAAATATGACAGCAATTGTTATCCGCTTCCGCTTCCGCTGAAGTAGACCATACGGGGAAGTATCCGTAATACGATTTTGCTCATTTTTGAATCTGTTGGAGAATTTTTTTACTGGCTAAACCTTTACTAAAATTAATTTTTTCTATATCTTTTGCTTTTTGTGCTTTGTAAATAGACTTTATTGTGCTCATTCCTGAACACGTGCGCGGGGGGGGAGAAGAGTGAATAGCGGATAAGGACACGACGTAACGTAACGGCGCACCCATAAATGCTGTGTGTCTGCCGGATTCCTTAAAACAAGTGCATTTGATGAAGTAACCAACGTTTCACTGCTTTATAGTATTCGCTTGTGATGATACCCAAAGCATCCCCTTTCGTTGTTTTCTTTCCTTTTTGGCGAAAGTGTTGTAAACGGTGATGCAGTGGTTGTTGTCGAGCGAATGTTGCGGTTATTGTTTATTCTTAGGATTGAGTTGAAATGAAAACCATTTTCTTTACTTTTTTGCGATCAGTTTGCATTGTTAAATACATATTTTTTTCATCTGGTGTATTTTGTTTACATATTCAAATCGGTGTACGTGGTCTGGGGGTTCTACTGCTGATTGAAAGAATAAATTAGTGAATGGGGGTGAGTAGCAACAAGCGTTGACGGGTTGCGTACGTCTGCGTTGCGAGTGTACGTTTAATATCTCTTCTTGCGTGCGTTTTTCTTTTTGCGATAATTTTTTCTCTTTTCTCGAGCTTTTGTTTTCTGCACATCAACAAAAATCAACGCCGTGACTTAGATTTCGCACTCTCAATTTATTTGATTTTGTTTTTTGAAGTGTAAAATCATTTCGTTTGAAGTATGTAACGTTGTATGTCGTTATGCCTAACGCGTACAATTCCAAATTTCATGGGATCTTAATGGAATCATATAATGTCATATTCAGCGAATGTTGTGGCAGGTACTCGCTCCTAAGAAATGAATCGCTAAATTCGAGCTGGAAGTACAAGATGGGAGCAATAACGAATAAGAACAAGAAAGTGTAATTCTCAAAACCAAGAATTAATCAATTTTATTTATATTGAATTTTAAAATGTACGATTCGTACATATAAATATCATCATCACCACCCAAATTCAATTCTATAGTTTTGAATAGGCTTTGACTGTATCCTAGTTTCCTTCTTTGCTCGTTTCGCACGCGTGCATCATATCGTTACTCGCAACTGTTAATATTTGAAATCACACTCGAGTAAAGACGCTGCGTAAGAAGTGAGAACGAGATGGAGAAGGTTACCAAACCTTTTACTGGCATATATTTCTTTTGTTCGATATTGTTAAATTAAATGTAATACATGATCGCGGATATATGTCGTGATATTTTGTATTTTACGATACGCATTTTATATATAAACTTTATAATTATCGTTTTTCGGACTGATTTTCAAGAAAAGTGACCATTTTTTTTTTGTTCGAAGTCACACAAAATGTAGAGAAACGAGAGTTATTTTGGAAGTGGTATAAGTCCAATTACGGAGAAATTAGGTTAATAGTGGTTTTAATAACATCCACCTTTTACATTTTTAATCTCAAATTCAACGGAGTAGAAGGTCTTGACAAATTACTCGAAGCAATATTAATATAACGTTAATAACGTTATTAAATGTTATTAAACGTTAATAATATATAATATAACGTTATTGCGAAAATATAACTTGATAATGACTAAGTGATATCAGTCTATCCATCGCAATTAAAACTACTTTCTAATTACAATTTCGCTTTCATGATTGTCACCCGAATGTAGATTGTAACTTAGGATAAATATATTGACTCGTATTTAAAGAAACAGCGTCGCAATATTATAAAAATATTTTGATGTAACAGAATTTTAACCTGTTGGTAACATTACTGCCGAGTAACATTACTGTGTAAATGCGTATTGAAAGAATTGAAAGAATAAATTAGTGAATGGGGGTGAGTAGCAACAAGCGTTGACGGGTTGCGTACGTCTGCGTTGCGAGTGTACGTTTAATATCTCTTCTTGCGTGCGTTTTTCTTTTTGCGATAATTTTTTCTCTTTTCTCGAGCTTTTGTTTTCTGCACATCAACAAAAATCAACGCCGTGACTTAGATTTCGCACTCTCAATTTATTTGATTTTGTTTTTTGAAGTGTAAAATCATTTCGTTTGAAGTATGTAACGTTGTATGTCGTTATGCCTAACGCGTACAATTCCAAATTTCATGGGATCTTAATGGAATCATATAATGTCATATTCAGCGAATGTTGTGGCAGGTACTCGCTCCTAAGAAATGAATCGCTAAATTCGAGCTGGAAGTACAAGATGGGAGCAATAACGAATAAGAACAAGAAAGTGTAATTCTCAAAACCAAGAATTAATCAATTTTATTTATATTGAATTTTAAAATGTACGATTCGTACATATAAATATCATCATCACCACCCAAATTCAATTCTATAGTTTTGAATAGGCTTTGACTGTATCCTAGTTTCCTTCTTTGCTCGTTTCGCACGCGTGCATCATATCGTTACTCGCAACTGTTAATATTTGAAATCACACTCGAGTAAAGACGCTGCGTAAGAAGTGAGAACGAGATGGAGAAGGTTACCAAACCTTTTACTGGCATATATTTCTTTTGTTCGATATTGTTAAATTAAATGTAATACATGATCGCGGATATATGTCGTGATATTTTGTATTTTACGATACGCATTTTATATATAAACTTTATAATTATCGTTTTTCGGACTGATTTTCAAGAAAAGTGACCATTTTTTTTTTGTTCGAAGTCACACAAAATGTAGAGAAACGAGAGTTATTTTGGAAGTGGTATAAGTCCAATTACGGAGAAATTAGGTTAATAGTGGTTTTAATAACATCCACCTTTTACATTTTTAATCTCAAATTCAACGGAGTAGAAGGTCTTGACAAATTACTCGAAGCAATATTAATATAACGTTAATAACGTTATTAAATGTTATTAAACGTTAATAATATATAATATAACGTTATTGCGAAAATATAACTTGATAATGACTAAGTGATATCAGTCTATCCATCGCAATTAAAACTACTTTCTAATTACAATTTCGCTTTCATGATTGTCACCCGAATGTAGATTGTAACTTAGGATAAATATATTGACTCGTATTTAAAGAAACAGCGTCGCAATATTATAAAAATATTTTGATGTAACAGAATTTTAACCTGTTGGTAACATTACTGCCGAGTAACATTACTGTGTAAATGCGTATGCGCAATTTTACTGATTTTTATTAGCTTTTGGTCGTTTCTTATTTTAATAAATGAAATTGTTTTCCTATTTTTGTAAGCAATTAGTATCGCTCGCTTATTATTTATGTTTCTTGTTTTAATAATTTGCGTATTATTTAAAAATAATTATTTATATGTATGCAAAGAGCCAAAGCTTTATTTATTTAATTGGTATTCTGTGCAGTGTAGTCTTTTACTGAGTCTGCTGCAATCCGTATCAGAATTAAAGTCGAAGTTTTGAATATTTTATTGAAAAATATTCTAGTTTTCTTTGCTGAAACTTATAAATAACCGAAACAAATGAAAAGTTATGGATTTTATAATGCTTAATTCAGTTTTAAATGCTTAAGGAAAAATTTTGGACGCCATCACATTTTTTGAATTATTTTCCACGAATGAACAACATATCACCAGTTCGTTCCTAAGCTTTATTTGTTTTTATTTTCTAAAAAGTAAAAAATGATTATTATCTTTTCTTTTTCGAATTCTAGATTCTAAAAACAATCACTGTTTTACGATTGCATATTTTTCTGTTTATTATTTTTTGACAGCTCTCTAATTAAGATTTTTTTACCCCCGGGTTTCGAAAACTGTTACGGTCATAATATGTTATGAACGCTTAGCAAAAATGTATAAAAGAAAAACTGGAATTGCAGAATAAGCCCCAATATTTCTTCATTTATTATGGTCAAATTTTGAAATTAAAAGTACGCACTTGTTGGAAGCAGCGCCCACTATGTGATTATCACTGTCTACTGTCATTGCTCACCGCATTAAAAAGCGCAAGGAAAATTGTTAAGCATTAACAATTGCTGTACGCTTGCTGAAGATGAGCAGAAACAAAAAATCTAAAGAATGCGATTTCTAGAATTATCGAAAAACAACCATCCGCAAAACCATTAAAAATCCATCGGGAAAATCTTCGTCTTCGTTAATAATTAGCATGATTAAATAAATACTTTTGTATCCATTTAGGTTTTTTGAATAAAACTACTTTGCCTTTTTATGCATACGATGATTGAGAAGATATATATGTATATATTCAAACATATGGATATTTTACAAATCTGTGTCACGATTAACATAATAAAATTCATTAAAAATAAAACATTAATATATTTCTATTAAGGCTTTCCATCCATTCATATCTTGAGGCTTCAAATGCACATCCTTTTGTAATAATTTCGGAGAACGATCCTCAGAAATTTGTTAAAGAGCTCAGCTTGTAGTCATCAATTGTTCCGAGTCATCCATGTAAAAATGTCTTCATTACCAGAATTTTTTTAGGCCAACGTTCATATGAGTTAACATAATTTAACATAATTCTTACCATTGATATAAAATAGTTTCTGCGTCTGCTTCATCTTGTGATGCATAGACCACTGCGGCCATTGCGACAAGAGTTAAAGCAGGTTTATAATCTTCATAACCAATAACACTTTTTAGCACTGAGTTATAATCATCATAACTTCTTTTTGAAGATTTATTATATTTCTTAAATTGACTAGAAATTATTACTTTCTCCCGAGAATCCATTGAATGCGCTTGCACTTTACTTGCTTTTAACATTTCAAGCTGTTTTTTCTTTTATTATTTCTACATCAGCGTCAACGAAACTTATCTCATTCAAAATGCTTATTGTTGACCTCGTTCTGACTAAAGTGTTGTGTGGTTTATCTGACATTACCCGTGTTTCTTTTGTCGCGAGTATCCCGTTTGTTATTGCCGTTACATATAAAACGCTATCGGCGCTTATGTACATTATACCCCAAGCTGGATGTATTGCCCAAAATATTAATACAAATCCTCTATGTCAATAAAGGTACATGGACATGGCCCGTATTACGTCACAAACGTCTGCATGATATTGGTTTTTTGTAGTAGTGAGTAGTGAGTTTCGCCAAAATAATGATAGCGGAACATTTTCACTCCTAATCGTGAACACTACTTTATTTGCATGAAAAATGAGTACTTTTATGTCATTTGGATGACCATCGGTGCTTATTTAAGCTGCTATGCGCTTATTTTCCCATACAAAAAATTTCATAAGCGTATACACGCGAATAAAATAGTGTCTAGAACGCATTCATTCATTCATTTATTCACTCGACCTAATAAATGACCTAATAATTTTCATGCTTTTTAGATGCATTTCGACGAATAAAATCCTGACATTTTGTGGTAAAAACGAGTTTACTTTTTCCTTTGTTTTGCTTTAAATCCAGATTTTTTAAAATAATTTAATTATATTCATTCAGTCGAACAAATAAATTATGGAGAGAAAGAAAACAGGCTTCATTAATTATTTGATAAATTAAAATTGAAGTTAAAAACAAATCTATTTCAACTTTTCTCCCTTCAGCCGACTCCTGCCAATTATAATTTATCCGGCTTTGGAAAATATTTTTTCCCAAGGAACGGAAGAAGCTGGAATACCCAAGTATTTCTGAGACAGCTGGTAAAGCTCAGGCAGAAATACGTCATGCGGCATCCAGAAATTTAGTAAATGACTTGAATGGACTGTATAATTCATAGACGAAAATTAACGCAGTCACACTAGGAACATTATTACACGTTATTTTTGCAATCGCGAGCTTATTATTAGCCACAGTCCAAAAAGATAGATTAGTTTAATCAATTGTAAATGAATTTTCCTGACTAACAAGAAAATTGTTTGCATTTTTTTCTTGGTTCAAAACTGCAAGCTTATCTGGAAATCACATTTCAGCATTGCTGGCATTCTCTTCCATACCAAAACACATTTCATAAAAATCTCGAGTTTGAGAAAGTAGCTATAGAATTTATTTTATTAGTTTCGAAGGGACCAGGTTTTGTACATATTACATCCAACAAATTACTCCCCTAGCAGATACCTTCAATTGATTTTACAAAAAAGGGTTTTAATAATAAATTGGAGACCTCTTATCGGCGGCACTACTTTTGACATGGTGACATAATTTACCTGATAACTTTTGTCACGGTTTCCATTCTCACATCCAAACATTTATACAATCGAAAACAATAGCCCATTTAATAGAGGTTAAACACTGTTTCAAGGGGTTTATAAAGATCCGCAGATAGCGGATCTTTCAGAGCATATAGAGTTCCATCTCGTACGAACGCCTTGCTTAAGCTTCAGTTCATGAACGTCCATTGGGTTTTGCATATTTTTTTATTTTACAGTAGCTTCAGAGCTGTGTCTGTAATGGGTAATTATAAACCAACACCTTATAATAATGAAACAACTTGTTGAATGGCTTTAATTGGGCTGATTTCACACACACATTTAACGTACGAGAAACACATTGGCGATGGTGTTTTTTCATAAAAGCGACAATGGCTTTTTTAATATTTGCGCCATTGTCACTAACTATAGTGACAATCTTTCAAGTACTTGCCCAGTCGTCAAAAATATTACACAAAACAGTTCCAATATTTTCTGAGGTATGACTTCCCGCAGTTTCCTTTGTCGCTAGCATTGCTGTCTTCAACTGACTTTCGTAAATAATGTGAATGATAACTGTAAGGTGTCCTATTTGACACTCTGATGTTCGAAGGTCGATTGTTACGGTAGGGTAAGTAATTGATTCCTAAATAATTTTAATTTCGCTTGAACTTCATTAAACTTAGAAGGAGGCGACACGTTGAATAACTGTTGTCGATTAGGCACTTTATATAATGGCTTCATTTTTTGAGTACTCCAAAAATCCCTCATTCTCCACAAGAGGTCGTATATCCGTTGCCTTAAACAATGTCTTATCAACGTCTCGTGCTTCTCCACCTAAAAGTTTTGACTTTGTATTGGTTACAAATAATTTCATTTGGAATGGTTGTTTTCCAGTTTCTGTACTAAAAAAATTAATATAAACGTGAACGTGCAGCGATTTATAGTAGTAATTTATTTCAATTTTGGCGTGAATCATTAAACTATAGATACACAGTTAAAGGCTGTACGATGTATTTAAAATATGGTTCGATTTATGTTGGAAAACCGAAAAACATGAAGAATGGAAAAATCCGGGACTCTTGGACATTTGCAAGATGTTGAAAGGTTACCAATAGCCACCTGTATTGTAACCTCTTACCTAATTTTCGTGCACATTTTCCTTCTGCACCAATTTTTATTCGCCTATAAGACAACGGAAAGAACATCTATCCATCGCCACTAAACTTTCAGTCCTTGAGTTTATTGTCTTGTCCGTCATGTTATTTGGAACTATCAACTATTAATGGACGGTAATTGCCCACGGTATTCAGTGAGGTTCCGATTTTTGAATAAAAGCAAGCAAGCTTGATACCGCTTTGCAAATCCAAATGCATTTACATTATTCGGAAAAACATTTCCATTATTTGAAAGTGGGCCAACGACGTATGCTGGACACCATATTCGCACTATAGACCATGAGCTTTATCGCTATATTGTTTTTCCTTTACAAAAACTCGTGAAACAAGAACCAAATTTACAAACAGAAGCGGCAAAATAATGGAATATGCTGTCTTGGAAGAGTGCGTGGTCTTCACCAGCAGTTACGATCCCCAAAATAGTGGTGGAGTGAGAGTTTGTACCGACTTTAAAAAGACAGGCTTATACCCGGTCAACGCAATCAATAACAGTATTCATATCATCATTGGACCTATAAGGTGGTAAAGATATCTGAGAAAGACCATAAAGGAGCAAGCATTATAACGCCTCTTAATTATTTTATGTTATCCTTTTAAAGAATGTCATTTGGTTTGTGCAACACGCCTGCTAGCTTCGAGCGCCTCATGAACCAATATAAATCTGCTAATCCCAATTTCTAGGTCTTAGCATATTGAGACGACTTCATAATTTGTTCACCTACGTTTTAAACCTGTTTCCCTGATCACAATACTATTTTTGAGGCTAAACCTTTTCAGACTTCGCGCAGACATGGATAAATGTCGTTTTTGTTGTACGCGGGTAAAATACATTGGCCATACAATAAAACGAAGTAGGATAAGTGTAGATCGAGGCTAAACAAATGCGACTGCAAAACATTCTGAATCGCAAAATATTAAGGAATTCATAATGTTCATTCAAACGTTTTCCTGCTACAGATTTGTAGAAAATTATGCAGAAATTGCTAAACCATTGGCAGACTTAGTGAGAATCGGTGTCGCGTGGCAATAGGACCCAATACATAGAAGAACACATTGTATAACTAAAGAGAAATTAATAACTTCACCCAATTTGAGGCAACCGTAATAAAGAAAAACATTCGTTAACAAAGCGTATGCGAACACCTAGTGGGATACGATCGAATGTGCCCTCAGAAGAATTACTCTATGATGGAACGTGAAGATATTGAATATTATTGCATACTGCAAGTTCCGTGGTTATATAGACGATGGTGAATCTTAATCTTGGCGACAGATCATCAGCCGTTAGCGCTGATCAAAGCCCAGCTACAACGAAATTAATCATGACGGAACCACACATAATCAGGTCTATTTTGGATAATCCTTTATCCTGTTATGAATTTCTGTTAAGTATCAATAACAGACATGACCGTAACAGATCTTTTATAAATAGGATTTCACAGCATTCTATCAAAGAATGAAAATTGGTAATTTTTGTTTATCTTCCACATTAAGTTTCTTCAAATAAATAAGTTATCGGTTTTTAACTGGAGATATTCAGTGGCGCACAAAATGCGAATAGCCAAAGCAGCTCGATGTAAAACTGGTGGTTGTCCCCAACTTTCCTCTGATTTGGAAAGGTTAGAGGAGAGAACAGATGCCTTTTGATGTTTTACGTGGACACCTGCCATGTGGGCTTAAGTCCACGGTGGACCTACCCACATTCGGGGTTGCGGGGTAGACTTTGTGAATACCCTTTATCTCTGCAACCAACCACCACGGCAGCAACTTTGCCCTATTGCGCCATTTGTGTACCTATGGAAGCCTGGGACGAGCAGGACATTCCTCGCAGGTTGGCGATCGAGGCTTATCTAAAACCTCTTTGCCGGTGTGGGACTCCCGGTTACTGAGTTGTCGGAGGCGGCCTCCTCACGCAACTCCACGCGGAGACTCTTTGGCCTCTACCCGCGTATCTTTGGGTTGTACCACAGCCACCACGAAGCTCCCACAAGGGGGCCTACCCACTGATGCGCTGTGTACGTGGGTATTTATATTAGCGGGGTCCAAAGACCCTAGGTGCGCATCACCCGTGACACCAATTTATCGCCTTTGGTAAGGCTTCGGAACTAGTCTGCATAGTTCATTGGCAGTGAACTGTGCAAGCACACTAGCCACTGCCATTCTATTGCCTTCGTCACAATGGAACTGGCACCCTAGAGGAGAGAACAATTGGATGGGGACAATTGTAGTTGACAACCTCCAAGGGGTTTCAGTTGTGGGCTGCTTCGAAGATGTCGGTATGCAAGTGGAAGGCGCTAAATCTCTTAAATTCAATGTTCCCGAAATACTTGCTCCCTCGGTTGTTGAAAAGACTAACACTTGTAAACGAAAAAGGGAAGGTATTTTTGTGTAAAGGTGCATATGGTTCCACTTGATGAATATGATTCTTTTTAATTGCAGCCGATGATTTGAACGAAGCTTTTCAGTAGATCGATGCTAATAGACAAAGTCAATTTGACGCCAGAAATGCCAGACTTGACGTCGTAATTCGCTAACGATACTGTTTCTTTTTATTTTTCAATAAAAAAATTATCAAAGTGTACATTTCATATCAAATTTAATACGTATCGCTCTCGAACCCTGGCTCCCAAACTGTGCCATTCAATTCTGTTTCATCCTAAATTCGCCTCAATTGTGCTGTTTTCCTCTACTTCTAAATTTTCTTCTTCAAGGAAGTGCTCGGGCCCCATTGTATACACATTATGTATAGCGAATGCAGCGTAAATGAATTTCACGGCGTTCTCAGATGTGTAGTGTAGAACTCTGCTGAGACAGACGCCGGCTTTTGAGGACTCCGATGAAACCGATGAAACTATCCAAATAGGAGAATCATGAACACATCCAGGGAATCGAGCATCAGCAAAAGTCAATCTTAAATTTGTAACTGCCACAACATTCAAGCTGTCATATCCTTTCCTATTCACCGATAATTTTTGTCATATTTCACCGATAATTTTTTGTCTTCCGTGATAACTGGTGTTAACCCCAATAAACGAACGAATTTCGAATTTTTATAAACTTAATTTTTACAATCTCTTTTCTCTACTGTTTCCAGAAATGAATTGGGGAAATGCACAGCATCCTTAGCCATGATTACGTTAATAAGATTTGTGAGTGCGTCAATGATCTATATGTGCTTGGTTGCGACAACCCAAAGAGGTTGTCACACCAAGCTACTATCTATGGTAGCTTGGTATGACCCATACGCATAAAAGTGTAGCGTTACTAACAGCTGTATTAATCAACATTACTTATCTGTGGGGTCTGCAATTTTATATGTCACATGACTACAAATGATATATGTAAGGCACCGTCATATGGCAGTTTCACATTTTCGCTGTCCATTCTAAACAATTGAATTAATCAAAGAGCAGACTCTTTGCTGGTAATTCCAACAAATTCACCCTATGATCGCGACTGATGACATTAGGAATTATAAAAAGTTTAATTTAAATTTATTCTGTTAATTTAGTTTGCCTTGTTACCTTCGCCTTCGTCTGTTAGCATTCCTAATTTGGTGCAATGTATAAATATCCATTTTTTTCTTTTGGCAGTAACTTCATGAATTTGTTGCAATAACAGGCAAAAAAACTCACTTTTATTCTGTTACGGATTGTAACAGATTCTATAAAAGATTATGGTAAGCAGAATACCAATTTCGGAAAATATAAAAGAAAGTTTCATAGCCTGAACACATAAATAGAAATACGTATAAATAGACAACATAGAAATGTTGCCGGCAGCCAGCAGCATTTCATTATTGAGCACATAAACTTATCGGGAAGCAGACAGCAAATGTCAAAATGCTTTGCAAAATGTAAACAAGAAGTTTGTGTTTGGATATTCCGTACATACAGTTCAAATAAAAACAAAAACAAAATAAGAAGTACAAGGGCACAGCCGGCAGTAGATTAGAATTTTTTCACTCTATTACCCGGCAGGGGACGGCATTTATTTTTCCTCGTTTTCCATGAGCCATTGTAATTATGACATTGCTGCTGTCTGCCGGCCGGAAGCAGCATTTCTATGTGTTCAAGCTACGACAATTCGAATTTTTATATGAAAATTTTGTAACAGAATACCAGATCTTTTATATAAAGGATTTTCCGGAATAGACGTTAATATCGATGCTTTCAATATTGACACACCACGAAGAAATGCAAGAGATATTCTAGAAGGGTAACAGAAAGACGTCTATCTGAAATTAGGAACATAATTATTAGACACTGAAGACGATACTGTTACGTTGTTTGAAAATTCCCTCGTGAATATTTCAATTTCGATTACTGGATTGTGAATCATTCAATAAAACAATTAAATTTGGAAATCTTAAATATTTCGTTCTATATATTATCAAAATTTTTGATTTCACATACTAGCTAATGACACTTTGTTTAAAAGATCCTTTTGATTCTATGCTCGCGTGGTGCACGATCGATGCTCACATTTTGGCATCAGATTCACAAAATACATGCAGCAAAGTCGATAGTGTCCTATCTCTCTACCTCTGCACCAAACAGGAAATTAGAAATCATGATAATGTTTAAATTGTTTGTTTATGATTGTATTAATCATGACAAATGTATAATTTTAAGTATTGCGTTATTTATTTGATGAAATGTATTTTAATGGATGCATTTGGAAGTGACATACTTACAAATATTTGAATGGATCAAATTTTTCCTTGGGAATTATTATTTACATATTGTTGCATTTAATATTAAGAAGACAAAAAGAACAATAAGAGGAGACAGAAACAAAAATATTGTAGATTTCATCCATAAAGTTCGTGAACCAAACACATCAAAAATAGGCGTCAAACCATTTTTTGAAGCGTTGAATTGAGATGTCCTATCTCTTTATATACGTATGTTGTCTATTGTTGCTAACCAAATTCGAGATAAATTTGATCATTTTGCAATTACATAGAGCAAATGCTTGTGCGTTGGCGATGATTGTCGTATCTTTTCACCTCTGTTACGTAGCAGAGATATAGAGATATGACACTCTCACTTCGGCGTTTCCAAAGGATAATATTTTGGCCTCACTGCCACTATACATGAGATTTCCCACGTTGTTGTTTTTGTTCCTATTAATCATAATTTTAAAGCACTGTTTTTTCTATTAACCGCAGCTTTTCCCAAATTTACGCCTAAAATCATGCCTCGAAGTATCTAAAATTGTCAAACAAAAAATCAGAAGCAGGCAATTAAATTATTCCCAGAAATTCACAAAAGCTTATCCCCGCCCTGACGATAGATAGGACATATCTGGACATATCTGGTGCAGTTGATTCTATTCATGACGATATTTGTGCACTTAAGGATGAAAACAACGAAATATGAAACTCATTAATATCTTGTGATGTCGTCATAAGAGGTGTCCCCTACAGTAGTGGCGAAAATCTGATGAATATCTTCTCTAGTATATGCAAGTCTGTTGATGTCAATGTACCATGCTGTGATATTTATCGTCCTCGATATGGTACTAAGACGAATAGTGCTAGAGAAGCCTTACGCCCTATTATAGCAAGACTTATATCGCCAGGTGATCACTCGCTCTTCTTTAAATCAGTCGCGAAGTTCTGCAAACATAGAAAAAGGCTATTAATATTAGCGACGTGGGAGGCAGTGGTGACTCAAGTTTGTCAGTATTCGAGTCATTAACCAAGCATAATAGGGATCTAATGAGTCATACCACATTGCTCAAAAGGCAAAAGTTGCTAAGCTCTGCATTTTCTTTGCGTGGGTACATATACATTAAAATAAAGTCGGATGGCCCATTGATCAAGGTGACATCTATTGAGAGCATCAATCGCGTCGCGAATGCGCCTACTACGAGCATACGGGCTGACAAAGCTTAACTATATTATGTTTAGTTTTTTGCGTATTTTAAAGTTTAATTTGATTTATATTTACATGCACTTAATTATAATCTTTAACTTTTTGATCTTTTCTTTATTATTGCCATTTTCCATCTGCGTCTTTGTTTTATTTTCTTTAATGGGCTTCTTGCAACTGTCTGGCTATGTTGATTGATATTGGTGCCAAGTGTAGATGGCTCCTTGCCCTATGGTGTGGATGAAAATCAGAGGATTTTAGTTAACATTTTCTGTAAAAGATATGACGGATTCCATATTGTACATTTTAATGCTCGTAGCCTTACAAATTTGATGCTTGACTACATCAGGTATATTTTTGAAAATTCTCTTGTTGATGTTGTATGCGTTAATGAGACCTGGTTTTTGCCTGAGCTGAGTGATTAAAATGTTAGAATGAACAATTTTAGGGTATATCGGAACGACAGGGTATCCAGACGTGGAGGGGGTGTTGCTAGGGGGTAGTAACCATGTCAAATAATGCTGACATTGAGTACCACTACTTGTCATTGACTGATTCCAGTACTAATATTTGTATTACGTGTATTTATAATCCACACAAAACACTTGATGTTGAACCTTTTGTGGGGACTTTAACGTTAATATTTTGCAAAATGATGCTTATTCGCGCTTTTTTTTGTTATTTTGTAAATGAAATCACTCTTGATTATGTTTACTTGATTATATTTTAGTTTCTGATGATTCATTAGTATTATTTTATACTCAATTGACATTTATTTCTGATCATGATCTCCTTTTCTGTTCTCTTAATTTTAAGTTCCATTTGACTCCTAAAGCAGTATCATTTCTTATCGTGATTTTAAAAATATCGATAGTACACGATTGTGCTCTTCTCTATTATGTATTGATTGGAGGATCATCTGGGATTGTATTTCTATTGATGAGAAGGTATGGATATTTTCTAATACTATTAATGACTTGTTTGAATCTTGTGTACCATTGAAATCGGTAACGACTCTTAATACCTCTTGTCCGTGGTTCACTGCAAGAGTAAGAGATGCTATCAAACTGAGAAATAGACGTCACACAAGGTGGAAGAGAGACATGACTAACAGCCCGATTCTGGCGCATTGTCACAAAAATTTGTGAGGATCACAAATTGAGACGAATATTGTGATTTTCGGTATTCTAGCGCAAACCTCTCACGAAAAAAGCTCTTTGTGATCGAAAAGCTCTTATGTCAAAGTTTAGTTTAGCAGGGTTGCATTATTTCTATTTTATTATACAATTCGTTCTAAAAATTTTGTTTTCTAAAACAATACGGTAAAAATTGTTGAAAAGTCATTGTTTAAAAGTTAAATAAACATAAGCAATATGATTTATGAAATTTTTCATTTCGGTGTGCATAGAAAAGTTGTATCTTTTTAACAAATTTTAAGATGTTTATATTATTAACATCGACAAGAAATCAACTCTGGTTATTCACGGAAATGCATAATAATAACAAGCGTATAGTTGTATAGTTTAGTATAGTTGTTATATTATTATTATTGAAAAGAAATTTTTTATGAATTATGTGTTTTATGGGAGAACAAAATATGAGGGGACTACCCAGGAGTAACCACAAGTCCACGTACGTTTCGTGCAGGACCATTCGGAAACGCAAGTGGGAAAAAATTGACGTTCATATACTGTTGTGACCTGCTCTCGCAACCATCACAAGTTTCGTCACAATTGAGATGAAAAGAGCTTTTTTAAGGTGTTCAGAATACCAAATCGTCTCAATTGTGACGATTGTCTCTATTGTGATTTGTGACGATTTTGTGATGGTGCCAGAATCGGCCTGTAACAGTAATTTAAACGAATATTTTCTGTCAAATACCTGCAGTCGGGAATGTATGAATCAATCAATAGTAATTTATTCGCTACTTTTGGTATGAGGTTACAAAACTTTAGTTTCTCATGTGTATCTGAGACTGAGGTGGGCAAACAGGTCTCCTTAGTTAAATCTAATTCAATTGGTTATGATGGAATCTCAATAATATTTATAAAGATTATTTTGCCTTTTATCATAAGTCCTCTTATTCATTTTTTAACCATATATTAACGACCTCTTCGTATCCTTTGATGTGGAAGTTGGCGACTATTGTTCCCATTCCTAAAAAGTCTGCACCAGCCAGTGTTTCGGATTATCGACCAATAAGTATATAGTCGGCTTTATCTAAAGTATGTCAAGCTATAATGTCTAGTCAAGTTAGAGAATTTCTCAACAGAACTAATTTATTGCATCCCATGCAGTCTGGATTTAGAAGACAACATAGTTGCTCAACTGTGATGTTAAATATCACTGACGATATTTGTAAGGCTTTGGGCAAAAAACTGGTAACGCTTCTATGTCTATTGGATTTTTCCAAGGCTTTTGACAGCGCCTATCACTCAATTCTTTGTTCTAAATTGAAACTCTACTTTCATTTCTCTAATAGTGCTTGTAAACTAATGAAAAGTTACCTCAGTGAGCGATATCAGAGAGTTAAGGTTGGTGATACCTTTTCTGACTTTAAAAAAGCCTCTCTAGGGGTACCGCAAGGCTCTGTCCTGCGGCCATTATTATTTAGTTTATTTCTGAATGATCTATTTTATATGGTGCAATTTAGATCGATTCATGCATACGCTGATGACGTTGAGCTATACTTATCTGGTAGTAATGATGTGCTTATTGACATGTGCAATAAGCTAAGCAGTGATCTGAAAGTAATCCTTGATTGGGCCAACACGAATTGTTTGAAATTAAATGCTTCGAAGCCTTTTGTTCTGCCTATTTCTAGATGTGGTTCAGACTTTTCCACATTGAACTTATTGCCTATAAATCTAGGCAATACTGAACTTAAATTTGTTAATAAAGTAGTCAATGTAGGGTTTTGTGTTAACTCATCTTTTTCAAGTAATGATCATGTTAATACCTGTGTTAGTAAAGTTTACTCCACACCAGAGTGCGGAATTGCTCACGAGCGAGCAGCTCATTTCAGCTTACGCTCGCTCATGAGCGAGCCAACCAATTTCAAATAGCTCGCAGCTCACGAGCGAGAGCCAACCAAAATTTTTTTGAGCTCACGCTCTGAGCTGTGAGCTGGACGATGTTGCTCAGCTCACGAGCGCGAGCTGGCTGAAGTTTTTCTTCGGCTCACCGCTCATGAGCGCGAGTTACCTGATTTGCTCACAGCTCATAAGCGTGAGCTGAAAAAAAATTTTGGTTGGCTCTCGCTCGTGAGCTGTGAGCCGATGAAAAATTTCAGTCGGCTCGCGCTCGTGAGCTGAGCAACTCATGAGCGAGCAATTCCGCACTCTGCTCCACACTTCGAATTTTGCGTTACTGTGAAACCACAACCTGGCAGCGGCAGCGGCAGCTACGTGAAATTTACACAGGAGCTTATGGGACAGCTAGCTGCCGGGCATCGTCAGCGAAATTAAAATCTATTTCGTCAGCAAAGCATTTTCTCTTTTTCTGTCAAGAAGAGTTGCCAATTTTTGACGAAAATCCTAGACAATTTCTTAAATTGTAATAGAATTATAATAGAATGTAAACAAAACCCGAACAGAATTCACAACTAAATGATGAAAATGTAAACAAACAAATGACAGATGCCGCTGTCGATGCCACTGCCACATATAATCCCGGCAGCTCGTGAGAGAGCATTACTGCCGCTGCCGCTGCCAGGTTGTGGTTTCACAGTTACTCAGCAAAATACATTCCTGTTGAAACAAGGCTTTACCTTGTTCGTCAGCTCATAGTACCGATTATAACGTATGCTGGATTAATTTATTGCAAATTGGATTCATCTTCAACCAATAAAATGAATGTATTAATGAACAATCTAACACGGTTCGTTTTTGGATTAAAGATATTTCAAAATTTATCTATGTATAAAAATATTATATTTGGTTGTAATTTCGGTAATTATATAAATTTCAAAAATTGTTTATATTTGCACAAGCTAATTCAAACAAAACAACCGTATTATTTGTACGAGAAATTGAATTTCGGACAATCCTCTCGATCTAGGAATTTTATTACTCCTCGATATAAGTATTTAAATACTAGTAGATTCTTCTTCGTACACACAATTGGGCTTTGGAATGATCTGCCGAATAATATTAAATCTATTACTAAGAGTAGTACTTTCAGACGGTTGCTTAGAGTTCATTTTAATATTGTATAGGATGCAGACTCCCTCTTCTTGTAGTTATCTTCTCTTCTTGGTACCTGAATTTATAACTTTTTGTTTACTTAAATATATCAAGTTAATTTAACTTAAGTTTAATTTAATTAATTTTGTTCATTTTAATTAATGTTGTTAATTAATAAGTTTAATTTAATTAATTTAATTAATTTTGTTCTCCTCTAAATTAAATTAAAATATGTAACCAAAATGTATTTAAAATTATTATTATTGTTTGTAACATGAGTGCTAAATAAAAAATAAACGACGTCTTGAATGTTACTAAATAATTTTTTACGACACTGCTTCACTTACACCTAAGTGAAAGATTTCTCGCTCGCGTTTTATTCACTAGCTGTTTCGGTACCGACACTCAGCAATATTCGGCATCCAGTTTTCGACTGGAATGCACTGATAAGCACTGACATTTTTTTATTCGTGTCATCCTAATTTTTCTCTGCTGCTTATCAGGCTGTCAAAGCAGAAGAAAATTAAAGGAAACACAAAAGGGAAACGAAGAAACGCCTTCGTTTCGCTTTACATAGCAACGGTATTATTCTGATGGTTCAGACTGCCCTATAAAACATTGGAGTTGGCAAGGTCCCGGAAACATTTTGCGCCAAAACAAACCCAACAAGAGATGACAGCAATTTGTCCCAATATACCAGTTGTTGCTGTTTTTTAATGAACTATATGGGTTTTGCTTACACAAATGACGCTTACCCAGGTTTTGTACAGGTTTCTATTCTAGTTATGGCGAATTTGTAAAAATTCCCTCTTGTCTGAAAGCCACTTCAACACTTCCAACATTTGAAAAAATGTAAGCACACCAAGAGTGTCAAAGTTGGCACCACACTCGAGATACTCCCGGATTTAAAGATACACCTGGAAATTTTTAAAAAACTTAAGTGTATTTTGCAAATCAGAATTTTAAAACAACTTATAAACGCAAATTTGTTCCACAAAAACAAAAACAACCAATTTTGGTTGTGCGTAGTTTCTGCTTTTGAGTTACATCATTTGCAAATTTCCCATCGTTTTTTTAATGATCTGAATCCCCAGTTCATTAAAAAAAGTCGGCTAGCATTACATTGTCGATAAATCGAAGAATGTGAACTATTCGATTATGTTCCCCTGATAGCATGATATAATTCACCTTTTTTCATTTTCTTAATCACAATGGTTAACAAACGGTCGCACAATATTAGGCGCTTAAAGTCACAAATTTTTGAAAAATATCTTCATCGCAATAGCGGCTGGTAAAACTGCAGAAGTTTTAATTGCTTTATGGTCGTTAGTCTATGCGCACATTTTTTGGTGTCAGCGGTAGGCGGTGCGAAGAGGTAATTAGTGAAGCTGTCAAACGTTCTACATAGCATTCGGCACAAAATAAAAGCTATTTATTTGTTGTAATACACGGTTGGGAAGCCATGTTACTATCTCGCTCTATTCCATACGTTTTATATAGGAAGCATAAAGAGTAGAAATACCCGTTTGAAATCCGCCAATAGATTGACGGAGAGAAATCAAATTTAAATATGTTCGTACGGTCGTTAATGTCTGCAATAATCGTTTGCATTGGTCGCAGTAAGTTATGCTGTAAACACAACCTCGCGACAAGTTGCCGTACACCGACGCGACTTGTCAAAAAACTCTGCCGGCGCTGAAACAAGCAGAGAACATATGTTTGTTTATTAATTTAAGTAAGCTTGTATGTTTAAGTTTTATACATGTATCTACCATCCAACTTTGTCTTTATAGCAATTTCCTCCCAAATTGTTTCCTTCTGCAAGATGTTTTTGTAACCAGGGTCTTGCGAATTGTAGAGGCATTTATAATGCCTGACCTGCTCAATTATAGTTTCTTCAATACCAGTCATTCTAAAATACAGAATAATCATTTTAGGAGATATATTTGCATTAATTAATACTTACACAAGAAAAATTTCAAAGAACAAACAAAAACATAAAAACGGAGTATTCAATTATATTTGCATTATAGAATAATACAGAGTAAACATTATTCATTAGTCATCACAGAGTAAACAAACAGAGAAAAGAAGAACAAGATGCGCGACAACTGAGAAAAATAGAAAATTTTCGACTACAGTCGCTGTCGTACGCGTCGGTAGAGCGACAAGTTTATTTTTTTCTCAACTCCCATAAGACTCCATGTATTTTTGACAAGTCGCGGCGGTGTACGACAACTTGTCGCGAGGTTGTGTTTATAGCATTAGGCTGACCCGGCCGTCATGTTCGTTACGAGACTTCCAGACTAATGAGCCATTAAGAATTGAGGTTAGTGTGTGAAGAACTTAATGATTAGTTTGCAACCGTGCTCTGAATGAAGGTGAGTTTTTTGGTTAGGTTTTAGTTGTTCTCGGGAAGAGTTTGCGGCGCCGCTCATAAATGAATTTCAACTGGATTAAAATTACTGAAAGGTAATGACTACGTCTAAATTTGAAGTTCTTTAAGCATTAATTAATATAATTTCGCAGAGCCCAAGAAGGCATCAAAATTATTAATGGGTTGCCATACGAGACTTTTACAACCGTACTCGATTACGTACATCGAAATATGAGTCCAGTTGGGCCAAATAATGATCCAGATAATGCGCTAGAAGAACTAGAAAAACTCGTGGGAGTACCAAGGGCAGATTTCCTGTTGCTTATAAAAACATTTTCCTATATGCTGAAACGGACATCGACGTTCGTTATTAAGCCCACAAGACTCCAATCAGAGCTACGTCAGAAGTTACAGCTAAGCGAAGATAAAGTAAACGCAATTGTTAAATTATGGGTTAAAAATACCAAGCCGATTTTGGACAATTTGACAAACAATAAATACGGGTCGAATGAGATTCAAGATATTGCTTGGAAGTTAAATGTTCAAATATCATCCCATTGTCAGCAAAGAGAGAAAACAGCATTAGCTGTTCTTCAACTAAAAACTGCTGGCGGAGAAGATATAAATTTTGAAATGAATAACAAGGAGTTGATTCATCTTTACAATCAGTTCGAAGGTATTCAGAATGAATTTGATGCCTTACAAATTGCCAAATAAATGTATTGAGAGAGTTGGCGGGGAATGTTAACACGATAGCCGCTTTTCCCTGCAAGCTCAAATATTAATTCAGTTACACAATTTTCGCCGCCAAATATAAAATAACGCCAAAATTCTGTTCACGAGTAGGAAGAGGAAAAGGAATATAAAATCGAACATTATATATGTTATTAGCGCATTGGGGAAGTGTCATAGTTAAGGTTGAAGGTTCACTTCCTATAAATGCTTCCATGATGTGGGAAAATATAAAACATAAAATAGATTTCATTTCTCTATTGATTTCTCAAAACTATTCTAAGTGATATAAGTAAGTATTTTTAATTATCGAAGGAAGTCGTTAATATGTTTGTAAACTTTTTACAGAATGCTAACAATTTGTGTTAATTGAGAACGTAAAGAATGAAGTGCAGTGAATAATTGAATTTGTGATCAATCTTTGAAGCCTGTGAAATGCATCGAATTAAATTTGGGGCAAAAATAATATGCAGCAAAAACAAATGTCAGCGAGCCGTGGATAGGAAATTACAATGCAATTAATAAAATCCAAAGCCATCAAGGACTCATCAAAGTATGTAGTTCCCTTTTCCTTATACTTTATTAAGCAGATTAAATTAATAATTATTTAAATAAGAATGTATACTGGTGTATTTAGAAATTACATGAATCCTACCACTACAAAATGTATCTGAAGAATAGCAGAGAAATATTCTGTAAAAAAATGAAGTCAAATGTTATCGCATAACCGAAATATTTAAAAATCCTTAATCTTTGCTATAATTTTATATAAAATTGTCACGAACTAATTTTAAGTCTGGACTATTGATAAGAGTTAATTATTTCGTTACCTTGATTTGGAATAATGGGGCGAGTTTACAGTATCACAAATTCTTCAGTATTTTACAACTTGTTAACAACAAATAATTGCCACTGTCGCTTTTAACCCCACGAAATTTGAAATTACTGTGGCTACATCACATAAATTATAAAGTGGGTAAAATATTATGTATGTAAATGCAAAGCCAATAATAGTATATGTATATTTGAATTCTTAATATTTTTTAATACTATAATTAGTTTACACTAACGAGCAGCTCATATTTGATACGTACAGTTAAAAGCATAATATTATAACTTGCACAATTTCAAAACATATAAACGTCTATTTAAATGTCAGGTCCTTAGTACTATTAGAGCCTTAGTCTTCTATTAAATCCTCCGTATTCGTGACTCACTGCCTCGATATGGTCTGCGCAGTCTGCAATAGTTATTGCTACCCTCCTCATTTTAAGACATCGATGAAGGTATTGGTTCCTAATATATCATAACACATTTACTATGCCCTTCGGTACTTTACATTGCAAACGTTTTATAATTTCAATAGTGCTTTGAGGCTTTCAAAAATTTCCACATTTGTACATTCCCACGGTCCTATTTCACACAGGTTTTAGATTTTGTTTACACAACAGTTTCTTATTATGTGTGCATAAAAGTGACCTGCCGATAAGCCAGTACATTTTTCTCAATTTAACATTTAGTACTTCCATCTTCTTTTACATCTGCTCTTTCCATTTAGGCTTGGCTTCAAGGTTCATCCCTAGATATTTTGCTGTTTTAAATTAAAGAACCTAGATTCCAGAGATAGCAATCGGAAGCTGTTGAATTATGTCAATGGTAAAATTTATATGTATTTTGTTAGTACCATCCAGGTTTGTGAGCCGCTTTCTAGTCTGGTCGACTACATCATCTACAATATTCTGAAGAGTTCTAGTTAACTGTAGTTCGTTTTCTCCGTAGCCAGTGATAATCTGTCATCAACAAATGCAGCCGTTATAAGAGGTAGTTTATGCTGAATGGGAATTAAATTCGAAAATGTTAGGTCATTGTTGCTTTCCGCAATTAATATTCAGTCGTATTATCTGGTGTGATTCCCTTAAGTTCTTGCTAGTCTTCTGATTTAGTAGCTCCTTTATTTGATTGAACATTAATCTTGTGAGGAGGTTGAGCTGAAATGTATACAAAGGATACTGTATTTGACGCCATTTATATCGAATCTTACTTTTTGGGATACTAAGTTTACAATTTTTTCTGAGTCTAAAAAATATATATTATGGATATTCATTTTATGGGTATCAAGTATATTATGGGCAAATAATTACTCCTGTTTGTGAGAGAGTTTTTTATTTGTGTTTAAGCACTTTCTTGTATTTGTTAATTTGTTTCTCCATAAATTTCTTAATTAGTCTATGAAGTAAGTGGGGTGTTATCATGGCGTCATATAGTTTCCATGTTATTTTATGTGTAGGAGAAAAGATTTTGTAGGGACATATATGTTTAGTGGTGAATTTTAAGGACACATTTTTCAACCGCGAATACGAAAGGCGGAACATTGCAATTTTTCAAAAGAAGTATAAATTCTTAAAGAAATTGCAATTTTTTGCAAGAAGTTTACAATTTTTTCTGAGTCTAAAAAATATATATTATGGATATTCATTTTATGGGTATAAAGTATATTATGGGCAAATAATTACTCCTGTTTGTGAGAGAGTTTTTTATTTGTGTTTAAGCACTTTCTTGTATTTGTTAATTTGTTTCTCCATAAATTTCTTAATTAGTCTATGAAGTAAGTGGGGTGTTATCATGGCGTCATATAATTCCCATGTTATTTTATGTGCTCTAGTTTAGCGTCTCTGAAGTTCGTTGCATTGTTCGCAGTGAGATGGACATATTTCGAAAAAATCGAAAGAATAAATATACAAAATTCGTTCATAACGTTATGTAACGAGTTTTTGTTTCCAGCTGGGGCACGATCAACGGCCCCAGGGTCCATTTCCGAGGGATCTCGTAACCCTCGGCTCAATACCTCGTTGTTGGTGTTGTTTTCCGAATTTCGCACAATTGACGAGATCGTCAACTAATTCACTGACTATAAATAGTTCAGCTCGGACGGTATTGGAACACTTCGTCGCGGTTGTTGTTCAGATTTAAAATTAATTTTATTTATTCAAATGTGTTTCCTATGCTACTCTATAATTTTAGTGGCTTATTGCTATACAATTCAGGTGCATTAATTCTATGAACTTAATTACAATTCAGGTGGCTTAATTATATTACAGATTAACTTAACATTATTATATTCCAAAAACGTATGTTCACAACTAACTCATGCGGCGGATGAGCTAGGGTGATATGAGCGGGTATATATATTTTAGCGGGCGGAATAGTTTGAGCGGGCGTATTTGCCGGAATTATTTTGAGCGGGCGTATAACTCGGAATTAGTTTGAGCGGGCGTATAAAACGGAATTGGTTTGAGTGGGCGTATAAGCCAGAATTATTTTGAGCGGGCGTATAAGTCGGAATTATTTTGCGCGGGCGTATAAGCCGGAATTGTTCTGAGTGGGCGTATAAGCCGAAATTGTTTTGAGCGGGCGTATAAGCTGGAATTGTTTTGAGCGGGCGTATAAGCAGGAATTATTTTGAGCGGGCGTATAAGCCGGAATTGTTTTGAGCGGGCGTATAAGCCGGAATTGTTTTGAGCGGGCGTATAAGCCGGAATTGTTTTGAGCGGGCGTATAAGCCGGAATTGTTTTGAGCGGGCGTATAAAACGGAATTGATTTGACTTAGCAGGCGAGTTCGCCAATACCTTAACCTAGAAATGTATTAACCCCTAGGGGTGGAAGTGGCAGCCGTGCCGAAAACCTTTTACTTGTTTTTCGGCCAAGCTATTGCCGGACCTCCACGAGGACTCAGTAAATGGATTTCACTATTCCAAATTCTGTTCCGTGAGCAGACCAATACTTTGCCATATTTCAATATGGAGATTTGAACCTCCGACTACTGCACCGAAAATAAACGCTCTATAGTATAGAGTGTATAGACCAGGTGTGGCCAAACTTTTATTCTTTTGGGGCTACTTATTGTGTAAAATATAGTCTGCGGGCTACTATTAATATGGACAAACAATTTTCGGAATCTTAATATTTTTCATAATTATTTCAATAAATAATTAACAAAAATTCAAATTGAAAAAATATGGCTAATAAATAAAACAAATAATTATTGTTCCATTTCATATTTTTACTGTTTTATTTCGTAATTACTATCAAGTGTTATAACAAAATTAGTTTGACGAGACCTGGCACTGCATAAGCGCAGTCAGTTTATCAAAATTTGCCTCATATGAACTTAAAGCGATTCTTAGGCAAGCCTCCAAATGTTGATCAGTTAATTGAGATCGGTATTTTGTTTTTATTGCATTCATAAACGAAAAAGCGGATTCACATAAGTATGTTGATCCAAAGAAGGCAATGAAATGTGCAACAATTATCCAAATATTTGGATACTTGGCTTTATTTATCAGTTTCCAAAAATTGCAATCTGAAACCACTGACTTAAGGATTATGTCGCGTTTAATATTTATTATTTCGTCTTCCAAACCTGCTAAATTTGTAACACCGAGGAAGTGGTTTAGTTTTTGGGCTAAACTTTCAACATCGATGTTGTCATTAAACGGGAAAGACAGAAAGCTAGCAATATCTTCAAGTTCACTCAACTTTAGAAATCTTCTTTCAAATTCTTTTAGAAGTAGTGCAATAACATCGGCATATTTATTGTGAGTAAGGTTCTTTCCATTTTTACACTCATCAGCCAGATTTTGATAATGCTTTAAATCACCACGCCTTAATTGCATTTCAAGCAGTTTTAGTTTATCTTTAAAACAATTCAAAATACTTATCATATCTATTATTGTTTTGTCTTTTCCTTGTAGTTTCAGATTTAATTGTTGTAGTTTTTCAGTAACATCACAGAAAAACGCAAGATCAAGAAGCCACTCTTGATCACTCAATTGTGGATATGAATCGCTTTTGATTGTTAAATATGAGCATATTTTCGGTAAAAGTTCTCTAAAGCGTGTTAAAAATTTTGCACGACTTAACCATCTTACGTTGGTGTGTAGTAACAGTTCGCTGTGTTCATCGTCGCATTCTTTCAGCAAAGCACGAAACTGGCGACGTGACAAACTTTTAGATCTAATGGCATTTACTATTTTAAACGCAACGTTCATAACATGATCGAATTTTAATACTTTTGAACATAACACTTGAGTATGTATAATGCAGTGATAATCCACAAAATTTGGAAAATCATCATCACCTTTACACAGAGCAACAAAGCCACTTTTATTGCCGATCATTGCCGGAGCCCCATCAGTGGTTATTGATACCAACTTGCAAAGTGGAAATTTTTTACGTGCAACATAACTTTTAAATAAATCGAAGATATCTTGACTCCTTGTGCGTCCATGCATTGGAATAATAGTTAATAGTTCTTCGTTGGTCGACATATCATCGGAAACCATTCGAATAAAAATACATAATTGTGCAGTACCGATATAGTCAGTAGATTCGTCAAACTGTAGTGACAATACGATGCATTTGTTAATCTTTTCGTGTAAAATATCTTCAAGATTATGGTCAATTCCTTCTGCTCTGCGCATAACAGTATTCCGCGATAATGACATATTTTTGATGGATGCCATTATTTCCGATTTATTTTTAAAATTTTGAAACAATACTTCACCAGCTTTAACATATGCCTCCTTCCATACTTCCCCATCTTGAAAGGGTTTGTTGTGTTTAATTAAAAAGTCAGTTATTTTAAACGATGCAATCGTAGCAACCTTAGAGTTCGTGTTGTTTTTGTAAAAACTACTTTGTTGCGCAGTTAATTGTGCCTTCAGTTGTTGCACTTTGGCCTTTCTTAATGCAGTACCACGTGGGTAATTTTCTTCATAATTTTTATGAACTGTTACAAAATGCCTTTCGACGTTTGATTTCTTAGCCAAAGCTATTGTTGCATTACATATAAAACACACACAGTTATCCTTCATCGTTGTAAAGAAGTAATCTTCTTCCCATTCACTATGATAATAATATGTTTTGGTTTTTTTTCGGCCTGTGTTGTGTAAATGCATTCTAAAATATTAGGCTAATAGTAATAATAATAGGTTAGTTAATGATAGGTTGAATATTAATAATATTTAAAACAATAATTAATAATTATATACCTGCTTCTAGTCGCTGTATGAATAAATGCAATTTATGATTTAAAAAAGAATTCAATGAAGACAGGCATGTGCGCAAACAAGTGGCTAAAGCTAACTGAAGTTAGGGGCTGATCACTTTATTGATTGACTCAGCTGCGTTAAATTAACTTGTCATTGGTGGTTTACACGAGCAAGTTTCTCTCCAACTTGTTTCTCTCTACTTGTTTAAGCGATTTTCTCATTAAAATTTGTGCGGCTTTATGCACTGACCACAGCCCAAGCAACGAGATACAGCAACATTCGCTCAAATGTCAAAATTATGTGAGTTTTATGGAGAACGAACAAAATGTTTTCGTTGCCCAGTGATTATGGCCAACAAAAACATTTCGTTCGTTCTCCATAAGAGCCCATGTAATTTTGACAGCTGAACGAAATTACATTAATTACAATTAATTTTGACAGCTGAATGAAATCTGCTGTAGCTCGTCGCGTTTAATGCACTAGAGTGCACGTTCGATATTCCTTTCAGACAGAATGCGTCCACTCTTTTAATGAATTATTAATTCATTGATATAAATACAAACAGTATAGATACTTTGCAAAGACAATATATTATTATAATAATAAATTATATAAGATTTTTAAATATTAATTTGAGCGAAAGCAAGATGTCCAACTTTAAGATTCGCGGGCTACTTTAAAACCGTTTGTGAGCGACCGGTCGATCGCGGTCGACCTGTTGGCCACACCTGGTATAGACTATACACTGAGCTGTCATACCATCTAATATTCATTGGAATTATGAAGTATAAGAAATGGTCGACTACTTTTTTGTAGTATGATGCATGGGAAAATATAAGGCTTAAAAGTAGGCTAGGTGATTTGTACCACAACTATTACTATAGAGGTGGGTGCATTAGCAATTCAATAATTGTGATCACAGGGTGACGGGGAAAATTAGTTGTAACGATTATTGGATCGTTACAGTCCATCCCTTCTAAGGAAAAAAAGAAAAGGAACGGCGAAAATTTGAAGTTCTGTTTACAAAAGTATTTACTGTTCTAAGCGTATAATAGCAAAAAAAAAATTAAGAAATGTTTCAAAATTCATGTCAAAAATGTTCAATGTCCAAAATCGTTAATTGTAGAGGAGTTGTTGGCGTTCGTTGTTACAATTCTCTCCCGTCCCTTGAACTGTAGGTGGGCCCAGTCACCTTGTACTACTACCTTCACGGTTCCCCAGCTCTTCTCGATGTTGAAACAACGTCTCACCTTGTTCTTCTGCGGTGGTATTGTTATGAGCGCAAAGAGATCGGCCTCGCCTTGGGGGTGGCTTATTTCCCTTTTCTTCTTCGGCGTGGCGATGGCGGCAGCATCTTTCTCCTTTGGCGTACTAGTGGGCTGTGGCAAGTTGATCAACATAAGAGTCGCTACACGTGGCGATGGTTGTGTCCGATTGTCGGTGTCGTGTTGTTAGCGACGTACGGGAAATAGAGCTGTCAAACTATCGATATTCGAAGCATTCGATATTTTCGATAATTTTTGAACAAAAATTCGATACTATCGATAGTATCGAATTTTTAAAAGATTTAATAGGAAGTATATTTTTATTAATTTAAATAACCCTCACGCCCAACCACCATTACAAAGATCAAAAGGGTTTAAAATATTCATATATTGAATGAAAACATCTAAATTATTTAATAAGTTTAACAAGTAACAAGCAAAATTTGATTGAGCTCAGTTATTGAGATCATTTATCCATGAGTTCTTGTTGATAAAAACAAGCATGTCAACATGCTTTGCCTTTAAGGAAGCTCGTCTTTCACTTACAATTATGCCAGCTTTTCTGAACATCCTTTCTGATTCTGTGGATGTAGCTGGAACAGAAAGGAAACGTGTTGCACACGATTTTAGAGCAGTATGATACTGCTATGGTGGGACTAAAAATAACAATAATGTTAACAATAAATTGACTGATTTTCTAAATGATTGATGTCAATACTTTCCAGAATTCCAAAACATTGCTGTCTTGAGGAGAGTTAGAGTTTTCAAAATATTGACGTAGTGCCACAATAGCATCGACTCGGTTGTTCCTTACCTTGTTGGTTATGTTTTTTTCCATAAATTGAAACAGCGGTTGTTGTGACGGGCCGGATTTTGACATTGATGTTGGCGGTTCTGAAGTTTCAATAGTCGGATGTGCTTTGTTTAGATGTGCGATTTCGTTCTCCAAAATCTTCCCAGCTTCAGTAGCATTGAAAAACGATCGGAAGCCTTCCTTTTGGAACCTGGGATCCAATAATGTTCCAAGTCTTGTGACTGTGCGCTCTTCATAAAACATCAGTCTTTTTTTAATACGTTCAATCATGAACATGCATATATCTGAGCCGTCAGTCGTCTTAAGACTAGTTTTTAAGTTTTCTAAAGTATGCAAAAGACCACATACCATTGGTATTGTTAAGGATACCCTCACAAAAGTACTTGATGATGACCTCACTGTGGCATCCTCAAATGGTGAAAGTAATTGTACCAAATCTTGCAATGTTGCAATTTCATCTGCTGTTAAAGGTGGTGGTGCTTTTGATACATTTAGAAGAACTTGTCCAATAGCATCTTTGGTCAATAAAATGCGTTGAATCATTAAAAAAGCACTGTTCCATCTCGTAGGTACTTCCTGCTTTAAGCTATATACCTTTGCTGTACCCTGTGCAGCCCTAAATTTAGCATATGCTATTGTGCTGCTCTTAAAATATGTCATAATGCGCTTACATTTTGCTAAGATGTCTTGATTTTTGCTAAACGATAGGCAATCTTGCACAACTAAATTTAAAGAATGAGCAAAACAAGGAAGATTTCTTTTCTGTAAGATTTCGCACGCTTTTAGCATTGTCTTGTCATTATCAGTAACAATCGCTGTAATTTTATTAAAAATTTTCCACTCATCGAGTACTGCACGCAGAGACTCATCGAGTACTGCACGGAAATGTTTTCAGCAGATTTATTTATTTCGTCGAGTAATTTTTAGTAGACAAAACTGCTGTGCGCAAAACAAAATCTCTTGTAATGAAGTGGCATGTGACCGTAAGGTAACCTTCGTTTGCACGAGAAGACCAACATCCATGGTTATGGCACAATGCTCCACATCGTCAATAATCTTATGCAATTTGATTTTCATATCTTCGAAAAGACTTGCTATGTGGTTATTCAAAAGGGTATTGCGAGATGGTAGCTCGTAGCGAGGATCTAGTGCTTTTACGAATTGGCGAAACCCTTTGTCTTCTACTACAGAGAAAGGTTGTATATTTAAACTAATATACGAAACCAGAGAACTGTCAAGAAATTGTTTACGTGCTGATGACGTTTCATATTTTTCAGAATTGTTCATATATGAGACAATTTTACCTGAAGACATTGGCAAGTCCTGTAATGTTGGATGAGATCGCTTAAGATGGTCAAATAAATTGGAAGTATTGCCACTAGTCTTATAAATTTTATAACAATAGATGCACTTGGCAGTTTTATCATCTTTTGCCCTTTTGAAATAGCTCCACACCTTAGATTTGCCAATCTTTGTTCTTTTCTTGAGCACATTTTCTTCGCTGGAGTCGCTGCCGATGTGTTCGATGTTTGTATCATTGGTATCTACACACATACATACATATATATTTACGACAATAGAACGGAAAATGTGACTTACCACTAAAATTAGAACTTCTCAAAAACTTCTCCATTTTTTTCAGAACCGCCAACACCAATCGTTATCAATCTAAAAGAAATTTAAAATAGAAACACACTCCCTTCATTTATTTTCCATGTTTTTAACTTACCCAAATTTTTAGCCGCTTAGCGTCACTTGAAGAGATGTCAAAGTGTTAGATATTGCTTAACACTATCGATAGTAGAAAAAAACTATCGATAGCTTGAAAATAAAAAGCCCATTCGATATATCGATAGTACCATCGATAGTTTGACAGCACTAACGGGAACACCTAGCTTATGGGGAACTGTCCGTTTCCTGATGGTGGCTTCTGGCGGAGGCTGGTATGGCATAACGGGTCGGATGTCACCATCAGGCAGCGGTAGCGGACGTCGACGTTTCGACTGGTTCCTCGATGTGTTAATGGCGGTGGTTACGTGCTTACTAACTCTAATCTGTTCATTGCCTTTGTTGTCAGGTGCTGGAGCGTATGCTTTCAAATCCTTTAGGTGTACTGTAATTGGGTTGTTGTTGGTTTTGTAGGCGGACTATATTGGGTGAGAGGAACGAGTGTACTGTATATGGCCCTATGTATGAGGGTTTCCGAAGAAAAAAAAACTGGTACTAGATGCAATAAATCCACAACCTGTGTACGATTTTCTGTCAGCAATATCGCCTCCCCGGGCAGTGTCAAGGACACATTATACTGGTTTTTCATCATCAAAATATACATAGCATCAAAATATGAATGGCACCAGTAACCCTCTGTGTGAGGGTCCTTATTTCGTTATGAAGGTTTGAGTGTAGAGTTGGACCAATTTTTTTATAATTATTATTTGCGCAGTTTGTTTGAAATCAGGGACATTGCGGTTGCTGGAATAATTTTCGATAAAAAAATCAATTGTTAATTAAAAATCAGTTCAGTTTCTTAAAAAGAATTGACCCAAATGCTCAATTTATTATTTTTGTGGCTACTCTAATCTGGATTCTACATACATCAAGGTGGTTTACATTAATTTTTGTGTGAACTGCCGCGGATTCGCAATTTTCCATTTATTTTGTTTTAGTAAATTATCAATATATTTTCTTTGGTTATATTTTTATTATTACTTATAGTTTCAGCCTCGAATTTACGACGAATTTTTTATGCCTGTAAAGCAATGCAACCTTCTACATCAAATATTTCAAATGCATATGCAATTTGAGCAACCAGTTATTAAATGTAGTCGATGTAAGGAGCTGCGTTATATAATACAAGTCTGCTTCGGGTGTATATACAGGATTCACTGGCGCAAGGTGTGAATGCTACCTTTCTTAAAACTTCATCAAACTTAACAAACACGCCCATCAATCATTATACGCGTCATTTTCACTAAGGTGCAGTTAGTGCGCTTGACGACAATATTTTGCTTTGGAGTGTTTAATACCCCGTTTACATGTGACTTGATAACATTTGCCCTTAAATAATCTCCATACTCTTTCCCTAAATATTCACTATTTAAATTTGAATTTAAAAACTTACTATTTTTTTATCTTCGGTTTTTGAACTATTATTATCTGATATGCTGATATGCTTTGATATGCACAAGTGACGGTCTTTAGCTATCATGTCGATAAAAGAAATTAAATATTGAAATTCGTCAATAGACGATTTATTTGGTGGTCCACATTTATCGTTATGAATTTTTCCCAATACATTGTGAGATTTTGAGAAAATTGAGAAAAAGGCGTTATACGATTTTTGATTTTTTTGCAATTTTGTGCATTTATTAATTTAATTAATTATTAATTTAATTAAACTCCAACGTCGGTATCATAAATACTAGATGTAGCTTACTGAGCATATCCTTAATATTTAATGTTTCGGGATGATTTTAGCAAGTGTTCCTGTTTTTCGAAATATTAGGCTTTCAGGAAATGAGTGGTGGGAATTCTTACCAATGGTGTAAAGCCGTGTGTCCACTAGCAAGTCACTTGCGGAAGAACTTTTGCAAGTATTTGCTGAAGTGTTTCCACTCAAACCGAAACCTGCGGAAGTCTGCTTCCAGAAGTAGTTTGTAGAAGTTATCACGACGAACTCGCTGCAAGAAATTACAGACGTGTTTCCACACAATGTGAGTACAGCTTGTAGTAGTTCGCTTTTTTTACGAATGACAGTATAAAAATGTCTTGTGGCAAAATAAGATTGGCAGCTGCCATCGCAGTATATTTAATTAAAAAGAAACAAATTAAAAAAAACAAAAAGAAGTATTTGGGTGAGGAATTGGGTTCTGCGGCGCGTAGATTTAAGTTTCCAAAATACATTACTTGAAGAATTGCGGACCGAAGGCTATTACCTTTAAAGCATTTTGTTTTTTATTTTATTCTTATAGTCTTTTGAGGACGTGTCCCATAATTCAGGATAACTTTCTTGTTTTTCAATTACCAAATGCGTTTCTTCACTACTCCAAACGAATTTATTTTTGTCCATTTTTTTAAATTTTGAAAAGAACTAAAAAAACAAAATACAACTGAAAACGAAAGAGAATACCACAAACCGTTTATGCACGTATACCCGACTTCTTCTGCAAGTCGTCAAAACACTTGTAGTTCACAGCAAGTCGTTCAAGTTACTTCCAGCAAGCAACAAACACGTGTTTCCACATAATTGCTGCAAGTAACTTCTGCAAGCCGTGACTTCTGGAAGTCCACTTCTAATACGTGTTTACACGACAAAAACTTCTGGAAGTCACTTCTGGAAGCAACTTCCGCAAAAAACTTGGTAGTGGACAGACGGCTTAATATATACATGTATATTGTATGAATTGAAGTAGCTGTCGTAATTATAATTACTTATGTTTACCGTATTGTGTGAAACATGTTGGAATGAGAAATATATGGCAATGAGCACAACGATTAAGTATATTATTTTCGCTGGATGAAATTAAATGCATCGTTAAGTTCATCTCCAAACGTGGTGATGATATGCTCAATTTTTGAGCACATATCCAGAGCATCTGTGTTATATTGTTGGTATAACAATAATTCTTTCGTGATTTCACAGCGAATTTCCAGTGGCTCATTGTCTGCCTGGCTTCACTTTTTTTCAACGAAATAATGCAATTTTCATATGTTCATGGTTGACGCATGAATCAACTAGCATTTGTAGTCAAAGAGCGCCATCACTTTTATCTTTGACATTGATCCAACAATTGATATTGTCGGGTAGATCGACACAACCCATAAGCTTATTTTAGCTCCTTGTAATTTTACGCTGATTTAGGCTTACATATTTGCGTTCCTTCCTGCTGTAGCAGTGAACTTTTTCATTTGGGTCAACTGACTCGGAATTTGTTATCAATGTTACTGTAGAGATGTCATGCCAAGTAACAACAAAACGCCATTATTGCGATCATATGCGTAATTGTATTCGTCTAAAAAAACTAAAATCAATTCTCTGCCTTTGCACAAATGTTTTTACAATTTATTCAAATTTTTAATTTTGTACAACAAAATTTTTATCTTTTCCAATATGCCAAATTTTAGTTTTTCAATTTTTTGCCTCGAAACATGTTTAACAATGTCGAAAATCATTTCTTTTCTGATCCTGATCATGATACCTTCGAGCGCTTCGTCGTCTCTTGCTCCGAATTCTGTACCTTTTTTGGTTTTTTTCGCCTGATTTCTTCATCTTTATTGACGATTTTGCTCAGTGTTTAGAACGAATCAGCAAAGTTTTCATACGTACAGAGTACGATGTCGTCCTTGATAGAATATAACCACTGTGCGCTCATTTTTATTTCTTCGTACACAGCGAATATCAATCAATTTTAATTTCTTAGTTATGTCCTGTTTAATTTAAGGATCTAAGATTTTTTCATTGAACAGAAACGTGAATGCAAAGTGCGTTTGATCAGAAAATAAAATTACTATGAAGAAAGCAGCAGTTTAGCTTGCCGTGTTAGAGATGCTACGGTAAACCAAAACTCTAATAAAATCTACTTAAATTGTATATATCTTAATGTATCCAAGAAATGTATTTCAAAAATTATATTTGTATTTTTATAATTCTAGTTTTATAACTTCGATAATTAGTTTTATAACTTCGATAATTGGTCCACAAGCTTGTATAGACTATACCGGCCTTTCCTTGTTTTTGCGTCACATCGTATTGTCGGCGTTTTGCTTTGTACATTTTACGACTTTATTATCGATACCTTTTTCCACTATGCCATTTTATGTATTATATTAAAATTTATTTGTAAAGTCGCATCGCCCAATAGAATAGTACTCATTGAAATGGGATAATTTTTATATTAGGGGAGACCAAGGGTTTTAAAAAATGTTTTCCTACAGAAATTATATTTATTGGAAACATATGAAAAAAAGCACAACATATGTGCATTGAATATGAATATCTAAATATTAAAAGTTAAACATATCTTTCACTTCTCTTGATATTTGTCTAAAATTTGGTGAATAATTGGTGACAGTATTTCTCATTAATTCCTTGAGGTTAGTTAACCCATCTTGGCCCGCACATAGAACCAGTGATGGGATTGGGATGAAACTCCATACGATGAATTAAAATAGTCTAATTAAGGTATATTTGAAATTTTAGAAAAATGGTATTCCTGGTATTCATGGTATTCATATTCAATGGTATTCACTTACCAGTAGGCCAATGTGATCACAAAAATTTCAAATATTTTTGAAATTAACTTTAGAAAATTATTTTAAAATAGAAATTGTAATAGTAAAAATTAATGTAGAAATAGCACTAGTTCTTTTAAAGCTAATATAAAATTAATTAAAAAATTTTATTATATATGTTTTTGATATAATGCAAAGCAATTTTGATGCAGTCTTACATTGCATTTTAAATATATATACGGTGTGTGAGTGTGACACACAACACATCTTCTCGGGTTTCCTGGCTCCCTCTTCGGATAATGATATCCTACGTTGGCATTCTCTGAATGACGGCCGTGGAATAGGAGTTCGGGAGATAATTGTATTCGATGAAAACATAAGCTCGTTTACAACATATGCGCGGAATTCTAACTGCGTTAAAGGATTTCGTTTTTCTTTTTTCATGGTATGCAATTTCCAAGCATTGACCATCATATTTCCAAGTAAATTAACGAAAAGTGGCCGCCACCACTTTTTAGATTTTATTTTAATTCTGTAGTTTGCCAGGGCATTATCATGTAAATCTACTCCACCCATAAATTTATTGTATTTTGCAATCGATTGTGGGACTTTGATATTGATATTTTTTTCTTTCCGATCGTACCTCTTCGCGTTACCAAACGGTTCAACTATGCCATTATTTGTGAGGACTGTTACACCCGCATTGTCCTTCCAACGTACAATGAGTACATTATTTGTGTGGTCGAATAGTGCACTCTGATCACCTCTTTTTAGTTTTTCGGACAATTTCGCACCTCCCACTCGATTCTTACGTACAGTGCCTAAATCAACAATTTATTTCTTATGAAATAAATTATGGAGAAACACAGAATATACCTCACCTGTAGCAAAGTAACCACGCTCATTTAATAAGCACATGGTGGTGATGGTATGATGTAAAAAAATTATCAAAAAATATGCAATGATTTGAAGGGGTATCGACGGCCTCCAATAACTTCAAAACGACATCGGTCCCAAACCGATGGATTTGTCATGGCTGGTTGAAGCTCCACCATAAAATATTGATTGAAAATGGTAGCCATTAGATGATGTAAGGCACCATGCTTTAAATCCAAGACGAGGCTTTCCTTTAATAAACATTTTGCAGGAATGTCTTCCAAAGTACGGAATCATTTGCTCGTCAATTGACGAATTATGAGCAAAGACACCAAACTGCATAAAAAGTTTATTGCATAAATTCATTAGCGGTCGCAATTTCGCAAATTTGTCGGTGGGGTCTTATTTGCTGTTATCAGCAAAATGAATAAAGCGTTTTAATTGTTCAACGCGCAATCGTGGAAAAGCCTGCTTCACAATGGGAACTTCGAAAGATGGGTCATTTGACCAATATTTTTTCCATTGTGGAATCGTGTGGTATCCCGTGAAAAACATAAATCCAACAAAATTTAATATTTCATAATGACGGGCATTTAAATCAAAATTTAGCTGTGATGCATATAAATCTGATTGGGTTACAATCATATCCACAATCTCGTTATTTAAAAACATTCGAAAAAGCTCTGCTGGTGTTTTTCCAGCTAGTAAAGAAAACTATATAAAACACTGAAAAGTAATTATGCCGTCACTTACTAAGTTTTTCATAAATTCCTTGAAAACTTTCATCTTCCTTGTTAATGGGAACTTTAGAATATTGAACAGCCCGTTTTCTCCAGCATGGAATGCCAAATTCACGCACACTTTTGAAGTCTCCCTTTGACTTTTTATTGGATCTTTCATCATTTTCGCCATTGTTACCATTACTGTCAATAATATCACGTCCATAATGCATTTCAATTTCGCCTGCAATGTCTGTGGTGAGCGTTGCATCTTCCCCCATAAAATTATAGTCTAAGATTTCGACGTCGCTCAATTCATCCGTTTCTGGTGGAATGTAGACGCAATTGATTTCTTTTGAGGCTTTGATGGCACACATTTCTTCGTCCTTGCAATCTGAAGCTTCCAAATAAGCTACAATTTCATCGATTTTTAAAAATCGCGAAAACAAAATTTACGAAATGACTTAATGCATCGGCCTACTGGTAAGTGAAATTACCAGCCGTTTTCCACGCTCGGTATTATTTAAATGGACTTGCCTGGACTACCAAGTTAATATATATCTAATGTTGGGCAAATGTATTTAGAAATAAATTTGTGAGTGAGATGTGCATCGCGAGGATATGCTCAACAACGACGGTCCCATTAAGAATGATTTCAATAGAAAATGTTTAATCTAAATAGAAAAGGGTTTAAGAAACCAGTACATATCTCAATACACGCACTCACTTAAAGAAATCAGCGATAACAGAAAACTATTCATCACAGAGTTGCAAACTGAGAGAAACAAACTGCAACAAGTGCGTTCACAATTAGCAATCAGTGACAATACCTATTTCTACGAATACCAGTCAAAATGACTGATCTATAAGAAACAAATCCTTTTGTGGCTTCCAGTCTTTATTCACTCTTAAATAATGACAAACAAAGTTGAACAATATTAATTGTATTAAATAAATGGATGTATAGACATTGTCAAATAACAAACCCAGTGGGAAAAGGCATGCTTCTACAATGCATTACATCCACCATATTAATCACTTGAGAGGCCTCCGATTTTCAATACCGTATCCCCATTCCTTTTATTAAGACATGGCCGCCTTTTCATTCAGGTTTTTGTAACTCACAAATGATATCTGATGTGGTTGCGACTTTCTATACTAAAATAAACTAACCTTCATTGAGTGCCTCTCCTCAAGAAGTGTCGGCATACATACCCAAAATGTTTTATTAAATAAGTAATTTGTATGGTGGAAAACGTAAGTTAGAAGTAATGGGCAATTGATGTATTAATAAAATTTACCACTAACAGCCACTAGCTTCATATTTGCCTTCCAACCTAAGGAAATTGTAATTATTCATCATTTTTAGCCTTACTATATAAGCTATAAAATCGGCTGGTGTCTTTGTGCCTTACGTAATAAGGCAGAAATAAGAAAATACTGCTACTTCCGTACTTGACGATAGCAGTTTAATAGAGTAAAAAACGCGTATTTCGTGCCTTACTAAAAGTATGAGCAACATCTCTCTTGCCTTACGATGGAAGCTAAAAGAAACAATCGATTTTTCCCTACGAAATATGTTAACAAAACTAATTATTTAAGTACTTTAAAATGTTATTTAATTATTATTAATGTAAAATGAGGCCATAATACATTTTCCTTTTTATTCTCAAATTTTTTTATGATAAAAATTTTTTGCATTTTTAAAAGCAGTTCGAACTTCTTTTATATATTCCTTCTCCGTCCTCCCTTCAGTTTTTGTGCCTTCTGTAAAAATTTTTTTTCACATATTTATAATTTTGCAATCGAATTGATTCCTACCGAAAATGACTGCATTAAATGATTTGTTTTCCTTAAAACTGTATTTTGCGTTAACGCCGTCGTAATTAATCATCTGGATCAATTCACGATCCAATAATCTGTGTAAGTTTTTAGAAATTCCTCCGGGAGTAATTAAATTCTTAATTAGTTGGACCTGTAGAAGGAAAAAATATTACTCAACTGTTTTAGAAATCTCTTTCTCGAGGTTTATACATAGTACTCCATGTCCGCAGAACATAATTGGTTCGCTTTTGCAAGTGCGGTCATTCCACCTATTGGAAAAATTTTTTTCCATCTCGGTAATTCTTTCAAGGTCCTCGACTTTCTAGCGAACTCGAGAGTTATAAATTTCGATAAGGAACAAAGATGCTCAGACATTTTTCAAAAATAACCTCCTCAAATTCCTTTTAGAGAAGCCCTCCATCGTAAATAACAAATGTATATTTATTTATATATTTAATTATTTATATTTAAGGGTTATTTTTATATTATGTATTTAATGAATATTTATTTATTTAATATATATTTAATATTCACCTTGTTTGTTCTTTTTAATATTGTAACTTTTAGAATTTTAAATTATCTCTGATCACTTGAATTCTTTCAAAAATTACAATAAAGTTTGCTCAAAATTCAGGCTTTTTCGAGAAAAAGAAAACTCAGAGGTTGCTTTCTTGTTATTTCATTAAAGTGTATTTAGTATAAAATATTTTCTCATTTATAAAATAATGTGTGTTGTATGGAAAGCTACTCGGCAATCTTTCAATAAAAACGAAGTTTAGATATCGCATTACTTTTCTTCCTTCTTAACGTAAGGTACATTTGGAGCTACACAGAATTCGCCTTACGTTCGGCAGCCTGCTTTATCCAGATACAAAATCAGGAGGAAGTCAGGCCTTATTTCGTAACCACCTTACGCAAATTCGCACTGGGAAACCCTTAATTGTTTACAGTGTGTTGGTCACAATTTCTACATATGTAGATTTTGCTGTGTGTACACTTTCCGAATACACTTTTCTTGCATGTATACCAAATATTATTGCTAACGCAATATCCTGCTTGACACCATTTTCGCACAGAAGTCGTGCCACTTATAGTTGGTGTATCAGCTTCGTGTGGTTTTTGCCTTGAAGTATGATAATCTGAAACAAGTTCTCTGCTAATTGAAACAGAAGGTCTCTCCATGATATATTTTCTCCTGTTGTGTTTTTGAACATTATCCATTTATTTATTCCGGCCAAATCTAAAATGTTAATAAACCCTTTAAGTGGCCACCTTCTGGAACTCAATTTCACCATATATTTTCGTACCATTAGGTCAGTGACATCGATGCCAAATATAGTTGTATTATAAAACGATACAGTTTCAGGTAATTTCTTAGCAACTTCAACAATTTTGATGTGATTATATTTTGTACTTAGTATTTGGTTTGCTCCTATAAACTGTAAGTGTGCATCCATTGGATTCGTACAATAACGTTGAGAAACGTGCCATGGTGCCATGTATGATTACGCTTGGAAATCGCTTTGAATAAAATTTTGTTTCGTGTGTTGAACGAAGCTCGAAACAAGTAAAAATCTCGTAACAATGCCGATAAGGGAACAAGCGATGAATGCATGTGAGCTATATCTATTACATCGGTGTAATGTTTATCCCGAAATCATACACTTCTATATAGAATCCTGCACCAGTCATTTTAACTGGCACGGGTATAAACGTTAATAATAAAAAAATTATTTGTTACTAATATATATAAAGTAACTGTAGGGTTCAGGTTCTTTAATTTTTGGTAGCACAATGTTTATAATTTAAAAATTTTAATTTTTTTCTCTTCACAAATATTTTATTTCTGTATCTAGTTAAAAATTTTTTAATAATAATTTTTGTATATCTTTCTTTTGACAATATTTTTTAGAACATATTTTGTATTAATAAAAATAACAAAGTAACAAATAACAAAGTATAATTTTAGGCTCAAAGTGAAATAAATATTATAAGTGTTATAATTGAATATTAAAAGAACTAATAAACAAGAATCCCTACAATTGATAAAATTTGGAGCGATTTTCCGTCATCCCTAGTCAAATTTGGTTTGTAGACAAACCGGTTTCGACGATGTGCCATCTTCAGTGTCTGTTTTCGTTCTGATCAGTCTGTATTTGTCTAAGTTGTATCCTTCCTGTAATTTTGTCTGCATTTTGTTTTTGTTCTCGTCGGGTACGTGTTTGTATGTATTGTGCGAGCAGGACTCTCTGTTCCTAATTAGCTATTTCTGTGGTCGCATGTGATCAGGTAGTGTCAGAGTTTGAAACTTTTATAACTTTTATTTTAAAAGTCTCGAAATAACAGTTATTCAATGACCTTTATTTTTAAAAGTCTTCAATAAGAGTTATTGAAAGACTTTTACTTTTAAAACTCGAAAATAAAAGTCTTTGAAAGATTTTTATTTTTAAAAGTGTTCAATAAGAGTTATTGAATGACTTATTTTTAAAAGTCTTTGATAAGAGTTATTTAAGACTTATATTTTTAAAAGTCTTTGATAAGAGTTATTTAAGACTTTTATTTGAAAAAGTTTTTTTAAGAGTTATTTGAGACTTTTTCACTATATAAATCTTTGGAAAAAGTCTTTTGTTGATTAGGTGGTGGTCAAACCAACCAGGCTCATTGAGCTACATATGCTCTTAGAGTTGCACCAAAAATATTATAATCGATCGAATTGGATTTAGAAGCGGGTGGAAGGTGGGTGGAAACTACACTAGGGTATTTTCAACCCAAAAAACATTTTTTCACTAATTGATAGGAAATGAGGCAAAATATATTTTGGACATAGTGGGACTTGGGTGGTCCACTCTAAGTGGTCACATGGGGGCGTTTTGACCAAAAATTTTTTTTACTAATCGATAGGAAATTAGTTGAAATTGATTTTGGACATGGTTCGAGGTGGGAGTGGTCACCCCGTTTTTTTACAGAAAAAATTTTTTTGTCGAACGAATCTTTGTTTGAATGACGCAGTTATTCCTTCATGTTACAAAGTATTTTGGCTAATGTTTTCTTTTTCTAATGCGTGTAGGTAGCAAATGTACATGTGCATATATTCATGTTTATTTACACTCATTGAAATTTTTTGTAGGAGAATAAAAAAATGGGAAATTTAAAATTGAAATAATATTTATGTGGAAAACACATTTTTTCTTAGTTTTTATTTCTTATATTATTGTATATTTAAACATCATTTGAATCTTAGATTATAATTAGTTCAACAGTTTTGGAGACTTAGGAATTAAGTTTAATTAAAATAAGTTCTTTTAAATGTTTTTCCGATAAGGATGTACGTCTGTTATTTAAAATTATCTTTAATGCGGAAAATGCCCGTTCTACAGAAACCTGTGTCGCAGGAACACCATGAATAATTTGTCCGCTTTCACCCAAGAAATGTGTCTTATGCTCATTCCAATATTGCAAAACATTTAAATTTAGTTTGGATGTTTTTGTGTTAAAATTTTTTGCTTCATTATAACAAAGTCCGGCATATTCCTCTTCTTCCTCACCCTCCCCTGAAGATTCATGCGAAAATTCCTGTAAGTATTCTTCAAGCTTGCTTTTTGAAGCAGGCAAAGAAGCTTGAGACGATGAGGGAGTGTTCTCGGTATTGCTGATTTCTGATGTAGCTGTGTCGTCATTACTGTTTTTAACCTGGTAAAAAGATAAATGAAAAACTCGCAAAGCCGAAATAAAATGCATACTTCATTAAGCTGCAGTATAACTGATTTTATATGTTTCAAGGCAATTGTTTTTTCCTCAGCAGACAGTAACTTACTGAACCTCGGATCTAAGTATACAGCTGCGTTAACAATAGGATTATCCAACAATAAATTTTCCCGTTGTTCTAAGAGCGTTTTATCCCTTTTGGCAATGCTCTAAACTACCAATATCTATTTTCGTTTCAAGCCATATCTATAAATATACCAACTCATTAAATTTAAAAAATCTATAATTAATAACATTTAAGTATTTATTATCTTAAAGTTTGAATCAAAATATTACCTTAAAAAACTCGCCAAAGGCCATTTGCTCGCTTTGAAACGACGCGTTGCGTCGTTGAATAATTTTAAAGTTTCTTGCAATTTATATAGTATTTGCCAGTCATCATAGGTAATATCCAGCTTCTTAGGCTCAGGGATATCGTCGATATACGGCTTTAAGTCCACAATTCTCTTTAGCATAACATATATAGAATTCCATCTCGTAGGCATATCCAATTTTGGTGTATAATTGGTAAATGATTTTAAAAGTTGTCTGTTGGTAGGCGTACGTAACATTTTAGATAAGTTACGCATCTGTAAAAAATTATTGGTATAATCAGCACTATAGTAATTATGTAAAGACTTATACTGAACACAATATTAGTTGAAGGGTGATATATTTATTAAAATTAATCATACCTTCTCAATAAGCGTTTTTATTTGTGAGTCTTTTATAAGATCCCAAACTACAAGCTGCATTGTATGCGCCGCACAGCGTATTGAGTGAATATTTCTCAATGTGAGTGAACCAATATCGAAATCATCTTCATTTTCTACTTCATTTTCGCTTAAATCTTCTACTTCTGATGAACGAAGTGTAGCGACAGCTTTAACCATGTTACGCCCATTGTCGGTAGTGAGTAAAAAAGCAAAACAATAAAAAATTATAAACAAGTACTAGACTTCACTAATAAAAACCACGGACGGAATGAATATTAAATGTTTAAATTAGCTCTCACCTGTATATATTTGCGAAATTTTTAATTCATATTCGGCAAGAAATCTTTTAGTCATTTTTGCAATATAATCTGCTGCATGGGACTTTTTTAGCTCAACCATATCTAATGTTTTTATCACAATTTCACCATTTTTAACATATTGCACATTTATACCCAATATTCCTCTGCCCTCACAGCTCACCGAATCAATTTTAAAACACAATACACGTCGTTTTACAGATTTTATTAAACCCTGCTTTATAATTGCACGCCTTGCACTTAAAGTTTCTAAAATATTATGAGCATTTATGGTATCCATGCCCACACCCTTAAAAATTGGTTGCACAAAAAAGCGAGAAGGCTTTGAATCTAAGAAGGCGAAAGGAACATTTTCTTGAGCCACTAGGTCTACAATGTTTGCTACGACCTCTTCTTTACTGAACCCAACATTAAATTTAATTTTTTTTGTTGCTGTTCGCAGTTTGTTTCATCTTTTTCTAAAATTACGTTTTCATAAAAATGTTCGTGTTTTAATTTTAAGTGCCTTTCTAAATTGGTAATATAGTTCCCGTTTATTATTTTCGAACACTTTTTGCAAATATTTTTTCCATCATTTTTTGTAAAAAACACGCACTAACTCTTTTGGTTTCCGTCCCATTTTGTTTATAGTTGAACAAACATTGAGAGGAACCACGGTATATTCCTCCTTAAATATCCAATTTTGGCATCTTTAGGATGCATAAATATGAAAAGGATATAAAAATTATATATGTGTGTTTTCCACATAAATATTTTTTCAATTTTCAATTTCAGTTTGAAATTAGCTATGAATGGATACATGCATAGGATCGTATATAAAAAACTTGTATCGCAAGTGTTGTAGCAGGTAGATCTAGAGGTCTTGGGTTGACCAATTTCACATTGAACCTTTTCTAATGAGTTTTATTGCACTTTTGAAGTGCTGGATAGAAAATTGCAGGCCAAAGCTCTTCCTTAGAATTGAGCACGAGCACGAAGGCCATACAATTTGTCAACCCTTTCAGCTATTCATTAAGAACTAGCTTCTGGATAGATTCTTTATATTCTGTGAGGCCAGTGTATATTTATATGCACTGCTTGGAAACACCCAATATTTCGTCATACGCATATTCTCGCATTGTAAGAAACAAACTGTTGCTGGTCGGGTTGTAAAAAGAAAACAATGCTTCACAACTTTTGCAAATTACGGGTATTTCAAAAAGGGTATATAGCTGTTTATTTGCATATTGAGAAGTAAAAAAAAATCTTCAAATATTCCCATTTTTTTATTCTCCTACAAAAAATTTCAATGAGTGTAAATAAACATGAATATATGGACATGTACATTTGCTACCTACACGCATTAGAAAAAGAAAACATTAGCCAAAATACTTTGTAACATGAAGAAATAACTGCGCCATTCAAACAAAGATTCGTTCGACAAAAAATTTTTTTCTGTAAAAAACGCCCACTTGGGGTGACCATGTGGGTGGGGTGACCCACCTCGAACCATGTCCAAAATCAATTTCAACTAATTTCCTATCGATTAGTAAAAAAATTTTTTTTGGCCAAAACGCCCCCATGTGATCACTTAGAGTGGCCCCACCCACCTCCCACTACGTCCAAAATATATTTTGCCACATTTCCTATCAATTAGTGAAAAAATATTTTTTGGGTTGAAAATACCCTAGTGTAGTTTCCACCCACCTTCCACCCGCTTCTAAATCCAATTCGATCGATTATAATATTAAAATGACTTTGGTGCAACTCTGGTGCAACTTTGGAGCCTGGTTGGTTTGACCACCACCTAATCAACAAAAGACTTTTTCCAAGGACTTATATAGTGAAAAAGTGTCAAATAACTCTTAAAAAAAACTTTTTCAAATAAAAGTCTTAAATAACTCTTATCAAAGACTTTTAAAAAATATAAGTCTTAAATATCTCTTATTAAAGACTTTTAAAAATAAAAGTCTTTCAAAGACTTTTATTTTTGAGTTTTAAAAATAAAAGTCTTTCAAAGACTTTTACTTTTATTTTTGAGAAATAAAAGTAAAACTCAGACTTTTACTTTTAAAAATAAAAGTTAAAAGTTGAGTGAAAACTTTTATTTTTAAAAGTAAAAGTAAAAGTCTGACTTTTATTTCTGAAATTTGAAAATAACTCTTATTTTCGAACACTGGGTAGTGCCTATTTTTTCTTGCATTTCGTCCCTATTGTCTTTTCTTGCAGGTAGGTAAAAATCAGTAATTTTTGGTTCGTGGGGTTTTTTTGTGGTTTGTTCATATGACGTCGGGTTAGTGAGTATGTCTTGGTCTTGGATTTGTTGCCTGTAAAGTAGTTTTAAGGGTTCGAATATAACGTCTGAAGGTGAGTTTGTTCGTTTATTAGTTGTAATAGTTTCGTGTTTGCGCTGACAATTGCAAACGTTAATATGTTCAGAGAAGGTAGCTTTTGCACGGTTTCGGCTAGGACTCGTCGGTGGGGAGGGGTTGTTGCTACTTTTCATAAACTCACTACACAAGAGAAAGTTACGTGCATGCAGAAAGGATAGGAAAATGTGGAAAATCACTAGAATAAAGACACGGACGGACAGGGAGGAAAAACTGATTTTTATTTGAATATTAGAGAGTTAGTTCGGGATGAAGGCAAGATGAAAGGCCCTTTGTTGCCCTCCCAACCATGTCAATCAAAAATAAAGAATTCCTAATTTTTCTTAGTTGATGACCCATTAGTTCAACTGATTTAAGTTATCAAGTGCCTTAATTTAGTATTTAATTTAAATTAAAACATATCAATAGCTGGTTAACTTCATATCAAATTTATTAAACAATTATTAAACTGAATTTCCCTCATTTTAGAAAATTATTTTTTTTAAGTGGTTAAATGTAGTTAAATTTAAATATAAATTTCATAGAATTTAAGTTTTAATGGCAATAATTCAAAACATACCTTTTATTTTTTTTTCATTTTACGAACAGCTTCTTCGGCGTTGAGCTCAGCGACGAACATACTGTACCTCTTAAAAAGAAAAGATTACAAAATCAAAATGTACAAGAAACAGTATTAATAACTAACTGTTAATATAAATGTTATTCTTCGGCGTGTCTTTCACATATATGTATGTACAAGTAGGTATATGGTATTTCTTCTTATATACAAAAAAATTATTGTATTTGTATATATAAATTTACGGTATGTATGTATGCATATTGTAAAGGTACATACGTATTTAACTTTTAGGTTTAATTATATGTTAAGGTAATTAATTAATTAGAAAATTAATTTAACTTTTAAATGCATGTTATCCATTAACGAATAATTTTAATTATTAAGTCAAGTTAATCAATTATTGACCAATTGATTAAATTTTAATGAATTTTTAATATTAATTAAGGTAATTGAAATATATTTATAAATAATCCATTTATACTCAGCATCAATTTCAGGTATCTATTCAATTGTATTTAATTCCAAAATCCATGTAGTATTCCATATAGTTTTTTTTTCTTTCTATAAATTTGGCATGTGATGATGTGAAGAAGAAGAAGAAATATTCCTCTGTAGAAACTCCCAAGTAAATGCAAAACGGAGCACGATCATGATGATGAAATCGATGAGGAATTACGTCTTTAGTTTTAAGACCTTATTTAATTTTAATTTAGATTCAATTGTATTTACTTTATTCTTTCTTTCTTCAATTTTCTTTACAAATTTAAAAAAATTAAGTTTTGCTCTTTTATTTTTACAAATTTCACAAATTGACAACTGCTTTGGACTGCAACTAAATTCTTTCTGCCCTCTCTTTCAAATTTTTATTTTCTTCGGACTTTTAGCTGGACGAGCTTTGAAGAACTTTTAGTAGTAACGGCACTGTCTCTCTACATTTTGTTTTCTACTAGACAAAGTATAAAAGTTGTATAATTAAACTCTTATACGCAATAAGGGCCTATTTAATTTTATTTACATAATAAATAAAATTAATATTAAAATCATTTTTTTTTGTAAGAGAGAGACCGTCACATAGTCTTCCATCAAAGGTTTTTTGTTTGTAAATTTCCAAGTTTTCTAGTACGTTGAGTCGTCGTCCTTTGTTTTGTATGTGTAACAAATTAACTGTTTTTCTAATGTGACTTGGTGTACAATTATTGTGGAACATATGGTTTGCGAAGTTTGATTCCGGATTCGTGTTAGGCTGACGTAATTTTTTGTTGTAGTCCCTCATGTGTTCTCGGAATCTTGTTTTTATTTTTCGTCCTGTTTGTTCGATGTAGCTGTATTGACATGTACAAGTTAATTTGTAAACCCCCTGTTTATCCAATGGATCCTCTGTGTTTGTGATGTTTCGTAATATGCGTCCCAAGTTGTTTTTTGTCCTGTACGCTATGTTGATGTTGTATTTTCTGAGAAAATTGGCTATTTTGTATGTCGATTTTCCTGTGTACGTTAAGGTTGTCCAAATTTTGTCGTTATTATCTTCGTTAGGTCTTTTGGTTTTATTAAAGCTCCTCCTGATTCTGTTTACTATGTCTTTTTTGTATCCGTTGGTTTTCGCTATGGTATATATCGTGTTAAGTTCCTTATTATAGGCCTCTTTAGATAGGGGTGTACGTTCTAGTCTAGATATTAATTGTCTAAATGCTGCTTTCTTGTGATGTTCGGGGTGGTTCGATGTGTTGTGTATTATAGTGTCAGTTGCTGTGGGTTTTCTGTTTATCTCGTAATCAAGTTTGTTCGTGGTTTTGTTTGTTCTTATAGTAAGGTCTAAGTAGTTGATTTTTCCTCCTTTTTCGGTCTCCATCGTAAACTGTATGTTCTTGTGTTGTTTGTTCCGATATTCTAGTATGTTTTCTTCGTTGTTTTCTGTCAGTACACATAAGATATTGTCTACGTATCTCGCATAGAAAGTCACACCAAAGTTGGTTTTTAGTTTATCCATGTATTTCTTTTCCAAGTTTTGCATAAATACCTCCATAATCCCTACAATAATTTATCTTGAACCAATCAAAAACTCCCTTTTTTAAATCTTGGAGGCGTATTAGACTTCGGGCTTCTGTGGTGTAAAAAAATCAATTATCGCTAGCAATGATGACGATAATTTCTAGCAACGATGACGATAACGTTGACGATGCTGACGATGTCGACGATGTTGTCGATGTCGCCAATGTTGATGAGCTTGTCAACGGTTCGTGCATTTTATTGATTGCGTCTGCTTGGAAGTATCAGCCGGTACCCGTGGTAACTGTGGCGGTGTCGCTTCTGCTATTTCGCCTTCGTCAAAATCTAGATCTGACAGCTCAACTTTTATATATATTTTTTTAATTGATTCGCTCTTCTCGGTGGTGCTCTATCACTTCTTCTTGCTCAGTTGTTGTAGCTCCTGGCAGGATCGCCAGTTGTAGGGTTCAGGTTCTTTAATTTTTGGTAGCACAATGTTTATAATTTAAAAAGTTTAATTTTTTTCTTTTCACAAATATTTTATTTCTGTATCTAGTTAAAAATTTCTTAATAATAATTTTTTTATATCTTTTTTTTGACAATATTTTTTAGAACATATTTTGTATTAATAAAAATAACAAAGTAACAAATAACAAAGTATAATTTTAGGCTCAAAGTGAAATAAGTATTACAAGTGTTATAATTGAATATTAAAAGAACTAATAACCAAGAATCCCTACAGTAACATTAAATTCATAAAATGTATTCTGTACTTATAGCTACAAAAGTCATAACATCATTTCGGAAAGCAAATGTTATATTTAATGGAAATTTTTAAATGAAATTGCACGACCAGTCAAAATGACTGGTCTGATAAATCTAGTGTTAATACTGAACGGTGTTTGGACTGCACGATTCTTAGTGTTATAAACAAAACCTCGCGTCAATTTGTCTTTCACTGCCGCGGTTTGTCAAAAATACATGGAGTCCTATAGAAATTGAGACAAAAAAAAAATAAAAAGCTCTCACTGCCGACGCGTACGACAACGACAGTAATAGAAAATTGTCTACTTTTTTCGCTGTCGCGTGTCTTGTTCTTATTTTCGTCGTTTGTTTACTCTAATATGACATATAAGGACTATAATTAAAATTTTCTAATTAATTATACATTGCGTCGAAAATTTGGGAACAGGATTAGTTTTGCACAAAATCGTCTTGACAATTTTGGTTGCTGTTGATGTCGTTGTTGTAGACACAAACAATAGCAAATGTCTTGTCGTTCTTGCCAAATTTCCGAGAAATAGGTTTTTGAAATTTAAAATTAATTAAGCTATATCTCGTAAATTAAAATCAACAATTGTATAACTGATACACCAACATGAATCCAGTACTAATATCCTAGTATTTTTATAAAAATATTATATATTTTATATAAATATTATATATTTTATACAAATATTATATATTTTATATAAATATTATATAATATTAAATATTAGTATTTTTTCCGTGTTTATTAATTTTTTCTCTGTAAAATGTATAATTAATCCTCGGAAAAATTTCAATATTTATAAGGAAAGGCTTCCTAGCTCACAGTTTATATTTGTTTCATCAAAACCCATGCAGTAATTGAGAAGAGAACACATTTTAAAACTGAAATCTTATTGCGAGGATCATAACTCCCAGCACGTAGAATATTTGTGAATATAATTTTCGGATCCGGCTCAAAGGACCATTTAACTTATGTTGAACCTCTCATTGGTCTATAAAAGGTTGTGTGCAAAAAATTTGACTTGCGTGGAATTTTTGATTCGAAAAAATTGAACAGTTAATGTTAAGTTTTTACTCGTGAATAATGTTGTTCGGAGCTCTTACAATTTTGTACTAACTAACATTGAGATCTTATAATTGACTATACAGCAACTTCAGTGTGTGTGTGTGAAGTGTTTTCTAACCGTGTATGACGTTGAACGAGCGTCAATGGACCTCGTGTGGTGTTCGAACGTGTTTCGAACCGTGGATTACGTTGAACGAGCGTCAATGGACCTCGTGTGGTGTTCGAAAGTGTTTTCGAACCGTGTGTGACGTATAACTTCCCTTGACACTCCCAAGCACTCCTCGCATAAGACCATGCAAGGATTATACCAACCTAAGTTTCTTATCAAACTTACCTCGGTTACGTCAAAGTCCTCCGTACCGCGTGTGACCTGTTCGGGAGCTCTCGAGCAACTAACTTACTTGCATTATGTGTTGCCCTTGGCAACAAGCGTTGCCCTTGTTCTTCTTTGCTGCTGATTGCATTGGAACGTGCTTCGTTTTCGACAAACCTTACTTGATCAACCTCTTGGTTGCAATCGAATCTAGTCGCGTATGTTCGTTTCATTCGTTCAGATAGAGCTACCAATGCTAACATCTATGATTTATAATATAGAAAAAATTATAAAACAACAGAACTTATTTTAATTCCTAAAACTTAAATTTCGCTGTATTATATCATTCTTAACTTGGACGAGAATTAAATTTGCTACAACGTTGCATTTCGTCTTTCATATTTGTCGTCAGTAATTTTAAATATATTTTGACGCATACGGAACGTATGTTTCAGTGTGGGAAAAGTTCTGTCATTTGAGATTTGGTACTAATCTTCACATCACTTGTGCGCTTATTGCCATCTCATTGGTCTAAAATAGGAAAGTATATCATGTATCTCATACTGGGTTGATGAATAGATGAATACCGCTTCCCGTCAAAATATGTTATCCAAATCATGATTTCGAACTTGGTGCTCCTCTTTATTTACATACACACTTTATTTCTCGTGTTTGATGTGGCTTATAAAGGGTTTGATGTGGTTTATAGGAGGGTTCCACGGGGGACCAAGCTGTCTGCTAAAAAACTTATAGCCAAATCAGTATGGAGAAAATTATGGAATTTAAAGTTTTGTACACCACTTTATTTCCCCTGCGATCTCCATAACGGCCTGTGTATTTCAAACAGAAAGGATTTTATATGATTCATGGAGGTTGTGGTCAGATGTTAGACCTGATCCGTTCAAGGTATCTGCTCATCATTTTGGTGACTGACTGAAGCCGGAATTCAGGGCACATAGCCTTTTTATTAAAAAAATAAAAAGAAATTGGTGTAGTTTATATAGGATACACCTAGGTGATCCCGATAGCTGCCAGAAAAGTTTCAGGTCTATAATTTGGACTTTTGGAAGGAAGGTTCTATAACCTTGACTTATCTGAGATGTTACCAGATGTTGGCCAGAGCCGAAAACGCGATGTCTACTTTTGTCTATTCTCTTGAGCTAAACCGCTCGGATATCTGCTTGGCCGCTGCAGCAATCTTTTCTGCCACCACCCCATAATCCGACGGTAAATAAAAACATAAATATTTCAGAGATACAGATCATGAAATTTTAAACGGCTACAGCTCTAAAAGCAGAGGAATTGAAACTGCAACAAAGAAAAAAAATATATACATGCAGCTTACATATTTGGTACCGGCAGATGACGTCGGCGTCGAAGGAATGTCGTCTACAATTTCGCATTGCGGATGGCGCGATCTTCTAAGTTTCCTACCGTTCTGCAAAAGGATTAATTAGATTAAAGATTAATTATGTTGATGATTTGCACCACTTACGATGCTGATTTGTTGCAACCATTCAAGAAGCGCATGGCTTCCATATTTATTTTATTTATTTATTTATTTATTTACAACAAAATATAAACTAAGCACAACTGCTTTATAGTTTACATAAACATCAATTAAAATTAGATAAGAAATACAAAATTTTCTTTTTAACCATAAAAACTGAATCACAGAAATCGATTCTAGAATAAACGGCGTTAAAATTCGAACAAGCATTACGAAGAGGTTCATGCTGAAGATGCGATGATCTGCAGAAACTTAAATGCAGAGGCTCGTAACGACGTGATGTTAGACGTGGCACATTAAGCCAAATGTTAGCTAGCAAATAGGCGGAATCCGTGTTACCAGATAGGCAGCTCATAATAAACATTGAATTCAGCATTATTCTACGATTGGAAAGTGACGGTAAATCAATTAGTTTTAGTCGAGACTCATAGGGCGGTAAGAGAGCGTCTTCGTCCCAGTGGAGGTTTCTCAGGCAAAACAGTAGGAATTTCTTCTGCACTGACTCAATCTGAGAGATGTAGCAGCCATAATTAGGACTCCAAACGGGGGCAGCATATTCCAAGATCGGTCTAACCAGAGATGTGAATAGCAATTTAGTAATATAGGGATCCTCAAATTCCTTAGCCCAACGTTTTATGAAGCCCAATGTACTATTAGCTCTGCAAACCATTCCACTTATGTGATTATGAAAACGTAGTTTCTGGTCTAGAATAACTCCGAGATCATTTACAGTCTTAACCACTTCCAACTTCCAGCCACCAATGGTATAGTTACGAAACGAAGGGTTAGAGCAGCGAGCAAAAGTAATTTGTTTGCAACAAACGAGGTTGATTTGTTATTTTCGGAATCGCGCCAGTATTCTTAGTTGAAACAGAAGACGAACAGACCGGAACTACAGGAGCAGTAGATAAACCGCCAGCTGCATCATCATATAATTCATTGACTACCACAGCATTTGCAGCCACATTTTGGACAACAAGATCATTACGATGAGGCCGCTGCGATGTGACAATACGGCTCCTAATGGGAACAGCTCCGGTTCCAATGGGAACAAATGAGCCGTATGGAATAAATGATCCAGTAGAAGATGTAGCTTGAGACGAACCAGGCAAATTCAAAGACGAAGAACTTTGGAAAGAACTCTTAACAGCATTGACCTTAGGTGCATCTACGTCACTAAGTAGCACACCCGGAGCGTCAGGAATAGGACTCGTTAAATTAATTAAAGCTGGAACTATATCCCCTTGATTAGCCTTCTTCTTAGGTTGTGCAGAATTGGATGGGTTCATTACCACGACATCTGGATCCATCGGAGGAGCACCCAATATATTAGTATTGGAAACGGCTGTCACCGGGTCATCAAAATAATCAAAAGATGAAAACTGACAATTAAAAGCATCAAACTTCTCTTTCAATGCCACCAGTTCCTTCGAAATTTCATTAAAACGTTTACGTGCACCATTTAAGAGCCTAGTAAGGTCTATTTCCTTTTGCCTACAGGATTCACAGAACCAACGAAGCCCTTTATTTAAACCGAGGGCATCATAAACGCGGGCAGAAATACCAACACACTTTATATGGTACACAAGCTCGCAGTAGCGACAAGAAACTAGTAAATCGGTGTCATTATCATATTTGCAATTTTTAAAATTACATGATAGAGCCATTATTATTTATTTTGAATTAGTAACACGTTTATATAAATCAAAACAAAAAGAATTTGTAAGAATTCACTAAATGATTCAATGCTCTCGCGTTAAAAAAAAAAATTCCGTTAACCACGTCGCAAAGAAAATTAGAACAAAGCGCACAAAGCGATTGAAAAACCAGATAGATCGTGCGAATATATGCAAACGACAATTTCGAGCGAGCACAAGTAAAACACGTCCTATCACGCCGAAAACTGAATCGAATAGAATTCCTAAAACTTAAATTTCGCTGTATTATATCATTCTTAACTTGGACGAGAATTAAATTTGCTACAACGTTGCATTTCGTCTTTCATATTTGTCGTCAGTAATTTTAAATATATTTTGACGCATACGGAACGTATGTTTCAGTGTGGGAAAAGTTCTGTCATTTGAGATTTGGTACTAATCTTCACATCACTTGTGCGCTTATTGCCATCTCATTGGTCTAAAATAGGAAAGTATATCATGTATCTCATACTGGGTTGATGAATAGATGAATACCGCTTCCCGTCAAAATATGTTATCCAAATCATGATTTCGAACTTGGTGCTCCTCTTTATTTACATACACACTTTATTTCTCGTGTTTGATGTGGCTTATAAAGGGTTTGATGTGGTTTATAGGAGGGTTCCACGGGGGACCAAGCTGTCTGCTAAAAAACTTATAGCCAAATCAGTATGGAGAAAATTATGGAATTTAAAGTTTTGTACACCACTTTATTTCCCCTGCGATCTCCATAACGGCCTGTGTATTTCAAACAGAAAGGATTTTATATGATTCATGGAGGTTGTGGTCAGATGTTAGACCTGATCCGTTCAAGGTATCTGCTCATCATTTTGGTGACTGACTGAAGCCGGAATTTAGGGCACATAGCCTTTTTATTAAAAAAATAAAAAGAAATTGGTGTAGTTTATATAGGATACACCTAGGTGATCCCGATAGCTGCCAGAAAAGTTTCAGGTCTATAATTTGGACTTTTGGAAGGAAGGTTCTATAACCTTGACTTATCTGAGATGTTACCAGATGTTGGCCAGAGCCGAAAACGCGATGTCTACTTTTGTCTATTCTCTTGAGCTAAACCGCTCGGATATCTGCTTGGCCGCTGCAGCAATCTTTTCTGCCACCACCCCATAATCCGACGGTAAATAAAAACATAAATATTTCAGAGATACAGATCATGAAATTTTAAACGGCTACAGCTCTAAAAGCAGAGGAATTGAAACTGCAACAAAGAAAAAAAATATATACATGCAGCTTACATATTTGGTACCGGCAGATGACGTCGGCGTCGAAGGAATGTCGTCTACAATTTCGCATTGCGGATGGCGCGATCTTCTAAGTTTCCTACCGTTCTGCAAAAGGATTAATTAGATTAAAGATTAATTATGTTGATGATTTGCACCACTTACGATGCTGATTTGTTGCAACCATTCAAGAAGCGCATGGCTTCCATATTTATTTTATTTATTTATTTATTTATTTACAACAAAATATAAACTAAGCACAACTGCTTTATAGTTTACATAAACATCAATTAAAATTAGATAAGAAATACAAAATTTTCTTTTTAACCATAAAAACTGAATCACAGAAATCGATTCTAGAATAAACGGCGTTAAAATTCGAACAAGCATTACGAAGAGGTTCATGCTGAAGATGCGATGATCTGCAGAAACTTAAATGCAGAGGCTCGTAACGACGTGATGTTAGACGTGGCACATTAAGCCAAATGTTAGCTAGCAAATAGGCGGAATCCGTGTTACCAGATAGGCAGCTCATAATAAACATTGAATTCAGCATTATTCTACGATTGGAAAGTGACGGTAAATCAATTAGTTTTAGTCGAGACTCATAGGGCGGTAAGAGAGCGTCTTCGTCCCAGTGGAGGTTTCTCAGGCAAAACAGTAGGAATTTCTTCTGCACTGACTCAATCTGAGAGATGTAGCAGCCATAATTAGGACTCCAAACGGGGGCAGCATATTCCAAGATCGGTCTAACCAGAGATGTGAATAGCAATTTAGTAATATAGGGATCCTCAAATTCCTTAGCCCAACGTTTTATGAAGCCCAATGTACTATTAGCTCTGCAAACCATTCCACTTATGTGATTATGAAAACGTAGTTTCTGGTCTAGAATAACTCCGAGATCATTTACAGTCTTAACCACTTCCAACTTCCAGCCACCAATGGTATAGTTACGAAACGAAGGGTTAGAGCAGCGAGCAAAAGTAATTTGTTTGCAACAAACGAGGTTGATTTGTTATTTTCGGAATCGCGCCAGTATTCTTAGTTGAAACAGAAGACGAACAGACCGGAACTACAGGAGCAGTAGATAAACCGCCAGCTGCATCATCATATAATTCATTGACTACCACAGCATTTGCAGCCACATTTTGGACAACAAGATCATTACGATGAGGCCGCTGCGATGTGACAATACGGCTCCTAATGGGAACAGCTCCGGTTCCAATGGGAACAAATGAGCCGTATGGAATAAATGATCCAGTAGAAGATGTAGCTTGAGACGAACCAGGCAAATTCAAAGACGAAGAACTTTGGAAAGAACTCTTAACAGCATTGACCTTAGGTGCATCTACGTCACTAAGTAGCACACCCGGAGCGTCAGGAATAGGACTCGTTAAATTAATTAAAGCTGGAACTATATCCCCTTGATTAGCCTTCTTCTTAGGTTGTGCAGAATTGGATGGGTTCATTACCACGACATCTGGATCCATCGGAGGAGCACCCAATATATTAGTATTGGAAACGGCTGTCACCGGGTCATCAAAATAATCAAAAGATGAAAACTGACAATTAAAAGCATCAAACTTCTCTTTCAATGCCACCAGTTCCTTAGAAATTTCATTAAAACGTTTACGTGCACCATTTAAGAGCCTAGTAAGGTCTATTTCCTTTTGCCTACAGGATTCACAGAACCAACGAAGCCCTTTATTTAAACCGAGGGCATCATAAACGCGGGCAGAAATACCAACACACTTTATATGGTACACAAGCTCGCAGTAGCGACAAGAAACTAGTAAATCGGTGTCATTATCATATTTGCAATTTTTAAAATTACATGATAGAGCCATTATTATTTATTTTGAATTAGTAACACGTTTATATAAATCAAAACAAAAAGAATTTGTAAGAATTCACTAAATGATTCAATGCTCTCGCGTTAAAAAAAAATTCCGTTAACCACGGCGCAAAGTAAATTAGAACAAAGCGCACAAAGCGATTGAAAAACCAGATAGATCGTGCGAATATATGCAAACGACAATTTCGAGCGAGCACAAGTAAAACACGTCCTATCACGCCGAAAACTGAATCGAATAGAATATATGTCGCCACTTTTTTCGGCGCATACATACAGACAGAATTTCACTCCGCTTTGCACGGCGGTACGTATCGCAGAACATCTTCCATTTCTTCCCGCAGGTGTTCTCTGAAATGAAATATAAAACACTCAGCTTTTGGTCAATATCTTTGCTACAAAATTACCATCCAAACTTAGCTCCCTCGCGATTTGGCTCCACTTGGTATCTTTCTTTCCAATATTTTTACTCTACTGTGAGCCCAGGTCATATAAATATCTGTGTTGGCTAACAGCGTCTATTAGCTTTTCATCAATGTCCATACTGAAAAGAAACGTGATTTGTATAAAGTGTTTTTACAATAATGTTTATTTAAAATACTTAATATTTCATATTCTTTTTATTCATTTAAATATTAACTTGAATAGAATAACAAAAACAACGAAAATTTTTAAAAATATTAAAATATGTTCACACAATCGCCCTCCATATCGCTCGATGATTTTAACGCAAAATATGTAAACATACCCAGAAAGAAAAAGAACAAGAACAGTTTCTGTTCTGTCAAAATTAGAATTAGCCCCACAGCCGAAAGCAACTGCAGCAGCAAGCTTTTGTTAACAAAAACGTTTCCTTCGTTCTCCATAAGAGCCCTAACAGACAGTTAAAAGAATGTACAGTACAACCTCCCTAATCCGGACAGATATAGTTTGAGCATCTGTCCGTATTAGTGGATCGTCCGGACTAGAGTTAAAATTAAATTTTAAACGCAATACATATTTATACATATATACATATTATTTATTTTTATTACTGAAAAGAAACATAAGTACTCATAAAAATTCATTTGTATTTAATTAAATTACAGAAACATAGAGGAACATACTAAAAGTGACCGATTATTATTTTTCCGATTATTATTTTTGACCGATATCTATTTTTAATATTCATTTTGAAAAATAAGAATTTATTTTTGTTTGAATACATGTTCAATCTTTATGTAATTTGTCAGCTTTATTTTTAAATTCTTTTAAAAATAAAATATCCTTATCTGTCGCTTTAGTTTGTTCAGCCCATAAAATAGCTTTTGAAAACAGTTCAATTGTCTCTTTATGTGAGACTTTGTTTTGATCATTTTCAGACTCCTCCAAAGAACTATCAAGTTCTTTATTATTTTGGTTAGCAATTACTGATTGGACTATATCTTCATCCGAGAAATCGTAAGTAAATTCATTTTCACCGCGTGCCCAAATATCAATTTCAGAAAGACAGAAATTAGCGGAGGGGTTAAGAGTGGATAATGTGGAATAAATGTTATTAATATCTTGACACAATGGATCCCTGTCTTTTAATTGAACAAGAGATAGGCAGTCTTCATCTTCCCATTCGCTTTCGACGGAAAGCCTTGGCAACAACTTGGACCAACTTTTATCAATGTTCGTTTTGGTAATATTTTTCCGTGCAGAGTTTAGTAAAAAAACTGCATCTTTTATATTAAAAGATTTTAAAACATTACAAATGTTTGCATCGTCTTTTTCTAGAATATAATTTAAGAGGGCTTTTCTATACCGTACCTTTATGTTCTGAATTAAGTTCTGATCCATTGGTTGTAAGATCGCCGTGCAGTTCGGAGGCAGAAACAAAACTCGAAAGTTAGGATCAATATTTATTTCCTTTTCTTTTGGGTGCGATGGCGCATTGTCCAATACCAAAATAGCTTTCAATGGCTTATGAGCACTAGTCAGAAATTGTTTAACATTTTTGACAAACTCTTTCTTAAACCATTCTTCAAACACGAAAGTCGACATCCAACCCTTTTTAGTAGATTTATAAACAACAGGAAGTTCGACGTTTTTAAACGCTCTTTCGGACTTCGGTTTTTCGGACTTTCCTATTACGAGAACTTGCAACTTATGTGACCCAGATGCGTTTGCGCACGGCATAAAAGCAAATCTGTCTTTTGATATTTTTCTACGTGGAGCCGAGTTTTCGCCGCTATGAACACATGTTGTAGTTGAAAGTGCCCTCCAAAATAGCGCAGATTCATCACCATTATATATATATGATCTCTATCCAGTCCCATTTCCTCCACAGTTTTCAAAAACGGCTCTAGTGCAGATCTATCGCTTGACAATTTTTCCCCACAAATTTTTAAGCACCTGATTCCATTTCGAAACTTAAATTTCTGAAGCCAGCCGTTGCTCGCTGAAAAACTATCGTTTCCAAAAATTTGTCTGTGAAAATGCTTTGCTTTAGAATCTAAAGTTTAGATTGTAGAACTTCTGTGGAAACAGGCAAATGATAATTTCTCTGCTGAATGAGCCATGTCATCACCGCTTCATCCAATTGAGGATTTTTACCTTGCTTCAAGGTTTTCCGTTTACCTGTTTAGTGTTTTTGTTTTAAATTCAGTAAACTAATTTAAAAAATTGTGTTGAAACATACCTGATCCCTTTAAAGTATGAGACACATATTTTCTTATTTTTTCTTTTTCTGATTTATATCAAATATTGTCGACTTTGAGACACTGTATTGTTCAGTCACTTGTCTGATTGATTTCCCACTATCAATTGTATCCAATATTTTGCACTTTTCTACCAACGTTAATGTTTTATGTTGGAAAAATTTCTAAACTGGCCGAAAAATTTAAATGTCCGGATTACTGGATAGTCCGAATTAGCGAGTGTCCGGATTAGGGAGGTTGTACTGCAGTTGTATCTCGCTGCTCGGTCTGTGTTTAATGCTTAAGAATTTGAGGTTATGTTGCATTTTTCTTCTTCTTACAATTTATTGGAATTGGGTGGTAATAGCCTGTTCACATAAAAAAATAAACCTGGGTTTGGGCTTTCGGACATCGATCAGCTGATCGAGTGTTCGCATACAATAACCCAGGTATCGGCTGTCAACGTGGACAACTTTTGAATCTATTCAAAATGATTGTATTGTTCAGCCTTCCGGCTGAACTCATATAATGGGGCAAATATTATTATTTTTTGAATGTTTTCGGAAAATACTTACCCCATTTTGTCGTTGTTTATTTATTTCAATTTATTTTAGTTGCTCCTTTACTCATTTCTTAATATCCTGTATTTATTTGAAAATATATTTCCTTTGTTTCGTTGTTTACGAAAATTTGTTTCCTATTCGTAATCTTATTTTTCTGACATATAATTTTAGTCAATATTTATCTCCCTCTATCACACTAGAGGTAGGAAGAGACAAATATATATTATTATTTTGTTCGAACTTCGAATCAGGGTTGTGAACTGATAAACCCAAGAACTTTGTTGGATTTATCAAAAATTCACAACAACAATTTCAATGGGACAAAGCTGGGTTTATGTTGAGTTTCGCTCTAAATCCAAAACCTAACCCGAAACCTAAGTAAATGCTTTGAATGTGAACGCGCTATAAGGTTATGTTGCATGTTGATATATTTTAAACTACTTCTTCATCTTGTTTCAAAGTTGTGATATCTTCCCTCATATATAAATTTGTGAAAATAATATTTACTTTACAATTTTACATTTTATAATTTAGTCATCTAGTCTTCAAATGCGACAGATACTTTTTACGTATGAAATTTCTATGTTTTGTTTTATATTATTATTACTGCCATATATATAGGTCGATTTATAAATTGCCTAAGTTAGAACAAGTTAAAATAAATTAAGTCAAGAAAAATTAGCATCAAAACCATGTTAACAAATGAACACATTTATAAATCTTAACTTAACTTACATTATTTTATTTTATTTATAAATGTGTTATAAGTGTTTCTCTTTTCTTTTATGCTTTCTCGACTTTAAGGTATTATTCGGAGGGGCGGGGATATTGGGAGGTGTGGGTGCCGGTGTATGGCCCAAATTAGTCGAGGTCAGTAAATGTAAATGGCCTCATATACGGCGTTATTCGATCTCTAGGTAAGATCCCATGAGCGGCGCATTTGGCTTGAGTTTGGACAAGCTACATACGCGATAATTTTTATGACTCCTCGAAGAACTTGACGCAGACGCGGAATCCAGTATTTTTGGGGTATTTGACAAATCACTGCATCGGAAACAGAACGGTGATTACGTTCAATTTCATATAATCGACGCACACTCTTACACCGCCACCCTACTGTAATGTTACAAGTGTAATTGTTTAGGAGGAAGGAATCTCATGACAGGATTTTTAATAACAAAAAATTATTTTTCGGCAATGGAGCTGCCATAGCGTCTGGCCACAAGGCCAAGTTTTAGTTAAGGCTATTTTTGACGGCTGACTTAAGCCGTGTCGTGGGTGATGGCCTCAAGGCCTTACTTACATGGCATCTGTAGAAAAGTGAATAGCACGTATATATTTTACTTTATTCTCTATGAACCTCTTAACGATCTTACTGCAATAGTCACAATTTACCTTCCTCCTGTTTTTGTGGTCTGCATGCCCTTTTATAATATTTCTTATTTTTATTACAAAGTATTCTTATGCTATTCTTACTTCTATAAATTAAAGTTAAACATATTCTTTCTTACTTACACTAATTTACATATACGTGCAACGAATCCCTATTGGTCCGTTCAATACATATCTTTTACGTATGTGTTTATTGGTACTTCGATCGGTTCGTTACACATTGAGTGAAAATACGTATTGAGTGCAAAGCATGATACTTCTGCAGTGCAGCACATACAAGTCGCTCAATGTGTTCCCACATGTCATTTAGCTGGTTAGGTGGACATATGAGAACACGCTATAGTGTGTATACACTACACTACCAAGGAACCATCACAATTGGTGAAGTCCACGCTAGTTCACAGTCTATCATATTATTCTCGATCATTGTCTCGATTTCGTTTTTGAGTTCTTCAGTTCTTGCAAATGAATCCGATACCGCGGTGACGACATTGATAGATGTTCGCCCGTCTGAATTCTGTGCTTAGCGTATGGTGTCGATTCAGCAATCGCACCGAACACCCTTTCGTGTTTTGAGAGCACGTTTTTGAGGTCAAGTTTTTGTTGTGTTGACGCCATCCGATTTCTCTAGAAATTCGATGCTGAACAATTGCATAGACCAGTCATCACTCGTTCCGATATACCGTATGCCTTTAAAGGGAGTCATGTCTTCATTGCTAGTAGAACACTCTGTTTTTATTAATAGAAACTAAATAAATTTAATAATACGAGTAATAAGTGTTGGTTTCCTGTCGAAACAACGAAGTTATTAACTTAAGTTTCGAAAGGTAAAGATTTGTAAAACGGGAAAGTATCGTCTGCCACGTATTACATTTTTGTATAACTTCATCGCGCATGCACAAATAGTCCTCAGCAAACGGCAAACCACCGCTTGCCACGAATGCGAGGTCTTCCTACCTTGAGTGTCGCAGGTGAAATGAAAGAATTGTAAAAATTGTAAGTTGTAATTGTTAATTGTAAAACTCAGAATACCCCGTTGTTTCGAAGGCTTTGACATGAACCTGGTTAATTAACGAAACATCAAATGATAGTTAGGTGGTAGTGATAATTAGTTGGCGCTCGTAATTTTAACAGACGGACAGATGGCGCTGTTTGCAACTCTACAGTGTTCAATTTTATTGACATCGGTCAATTGGAAGGTGAATTGAAGAATCCCGGGTCTAGTAAGCCCATACATTCTAGACTCAATTTCTAAAATGTGGTTTACTAACTGCCGTTCCCGTTTCTGGTTAAAAACGCTTCATTTATTTCCTAAGCCTCATTGACGGTGTAGCGGTTTTTAGCAAAACTGAAAAAGGTAAAAAGGAAAATTTGAATAATCAAAGTTGGTTGTGTTACTTCATCAAAGCATGCAAATTTTTTTTTTCCAAACCACATCGCCAACTAGTTATCATTCTGCAGATTGATGTATTGGCTAAATACATCGTTACAGAGTGTTTGAGTATAGGGTTTACTAAATGACGCAAAAAGCTTAGGAGATCAAGGGGGATCATTTGACCCACAGGGATCAGTTTTAGACACATTTCCCCAAGCATTTCTAGAGAAATTTGGGGGTGAATTTTGTGGTGGGCTTTAAATGCTCTACTTCGAAAATTTGCATATGTTTTATGGATATAATCATCTGAATTGAAAATCGTTCGATTATACTTGTATTCGCCCTTCTGAGTACACTTTGTGCGACTAAAGTAGTCCAAAATGCTACGTAATTCATCTCCGAATAACTTTAAATACTAACAAAAATTTAAAGGCTACTTATTCCACCAAATACATTAACAAAAAAAAAACCGGATCAGTACCATTAATTTAAATTAAAATAGGTCATACTTGCCGGCAAGATTTTGGATACTGGAAGTCCGTTAATATTAGATTTTAATTCCAAGTAGTTTTTTTTTTAATTCCAAGAATAAGGATAATATTCATTATGGGAGAGAAAATGTTAGCATTCTTTTATAAAACTTTCTCTTCCTGCAATTGGTCGTACAGCAGTTCTTTCTCTTCAATTTTGATCGATTTGTGAATCGTTAGTTGGCCACGTTATTAAATAATAGCGTGTATAGTTGACTAGGTAGTTATTTTGACGTTGATTGCGCAGCTGTTTCGTCGTTAACTGCGAAGCTGCTGCGACGTTGACTGTGCTGTTGCTTCAATGCTGACTGCCTCCGGCGACTATTTTCAATAAACTTCCTCCGACGATTGTTTTCCACAGACTGACTCAATGGTTGTTTTCCACAGAAAAATAAAGTCATGACTGTTGAAGCATACGCCCTTTTATAGTTTCTAAGGCATTCTCCCAGTCTTTCTCGCATACATAATATTTTCCAACACGTCCTCCCAACTGCGTTATTGTTGTCGTATGATGTATGCGTTGATTTAAATAACTGGTCGGACCGGTTTCTTTCTTTTACATTGTTTTCATTATTTAACTCGAACATATTTTGACGTCAAGTATAATATACCCTCGAGTATCTATGTTAGGTGAACCCCATAACGTGTGATGTGAATTAAAATCTCCGCATATAATAAGGGATGAGCGGGAACTGATGAAACGATGTAAGATAGTTGGCGAGAGGTGAAAGGTAAATTAGGTGGCATATATAAGGAGACAATGGTTATAGGGCCCGAACTAGATTCTACCACACAACCGCATATTTCTATATTAGAAGGTGAATTAATGTTGATATTATAATATTTAAGGGAATAGTCAATAACTATAGCTACACCGCCCCCGTGTGATGGTCTGTCGGATCTGATGATATAATAATTTCTGAAATTTATTTCGTCACTGAGTGTCAGGAAAGTTTCGGAAAAACAGGCAATTGATACCTTAGAAGAATGTAAATATTGTAGAATCTGCGATTTTTTGTTTCTGATGCTCGTACAATTAAACTGCGTGATCTTCATTAGAAATTGAAAGGGATTTTAATATGTTTGAAAAAAGTGGTTTTAAGATATTCTTTATCAGATTTGTTAAAATGTGACTTTGATTTAGCAGATTTGTTAAAATGTGACTTCTCTATTGAGGAAAGTAGTGTAGCCAGAAACGGAGCGATAACTTTCGTAGCTTCGGCACTGATCACTCCAGTCTGTTCTTTACAAATTTGTAAAATGGTAGAGCTGTAGTCATGTTCAGTTCCTGTTGATACAATTGCATCATATATTTCTGTTACTGGTTCTTGCACTCGTGGCCGTTTGTTGAGATAAGGTTCAGATGTCTTTTGATTACTTTCAGAAAAGTGTAAACTCCTTCCTAAAGGGTAAATTACGTTTGTTGCGCTATTTGATTCATTGCCGGATAAATAGCAAACTATAGAATAACGGGCCTATTCTGCTTGTTAACTAAGCTCACCACGTTAGCAAGCTCAAAGGAAAATAGTTAAGCGCTAACAGTTGTTAAGATTTCGTATTCTGGCCGCAAATTGACAGCTGAATTCTTAGCTATTTTGTTAACTAACGAGAAGGTCTTAACAGAGATATGGAGATAGATATTTGACAGAAGTAATATAAAAATTTCGTTGTCAGCTGACTTTTTTTGCTTCTCAAATTAATAACAAACGATAAAAATAAACAAAATCTGGAGGAATTTGTTTTACACTACACGCATGTTACTGAGGATGAGTGGAGAGAATAAATAAAAAGACGTCGTTTCTCGAAGCATCTACGCGATGGAAACGATCCATTTTTTACCTGAGGAGTTCTTTAAAAACTTCAGAATGAGTAAATCGTTATGCCGACAAGTAATGGTTGGTCTGCAACCGTACGACTGCCAAAAACCTCTGCTCTCTTTGTCCAGATATTTAGTAGCTTTGTATTTTTTTGGACACGGCTCCTTCCAAAAACGTGTTGGAAATTACTGCGTTCTACCCATGAGCCAATCGACAGTTTCAAGAAGTCTTGCAGAAATAGCTTCATTAATAATTTCGGTTAAAGGAAACTAAGTGCAATTTCCAACAACATTTGATGATAGGGCTGCGATAAAATCAGGATATGATAAGTGTAAAGCGATTATAGAAAAACACAACACGCCGGTTAGATGGAGAATTTTGTACTGAATTTTATTGAATATTTTCGACACTACAATACCTAGTACATGGTACGAACGCAGTTCGCATCATGTGTATATCTTAGAGATAAAAACTACTTACATGACATAGGACGCCAGGATCGAACCATTTTCTTCTTATCAATACAGACAGCCGGATTGAATTTCCACACTTGTCAATTCTCCACTGATAGTCTAATTTCTTATCCCGGATAAGAAATCTCAAGTGATAGCCTATCTCTTTATTGCAGTCCCTTTTCATGAGAAAAGATTTTCGATATTTTGTGCTCGAACTCGAGAGGTACAGTTTCATAATTAAACAATAAGTAATGTTTTCTGAAATATATTTTTTCTTTTCTTTTAATGGAGCTGCTGCGGTGAGCTGCGCCTAGAAGGCCTGGTCCTCTCTAGCATCGCGCTTTTCAAAGCTTTTAAGGACCAAGTCCACTGTTCCAACCAACCTGGTTCTTAGGGCCGATAGCGAAAAAAGCTCTGAGCTAGCCAGTTGCAGCGATGACGGTCCAGGGCTAATGACTGGTGGCGATATCGGTCCAAGGATGGCGACTGTCGATAAAAATGGCCGAGTGCGGGCGTCAATGGGAGCATTAACCCCTGATGGCGAAAATGGCCCAAGGGTAGCCACCCTGAGCAAACTGCCAGTGCGTGCTGACTTCTGGCGACGGAAAGCGCTACAAATGAGCAAATCAAGGATGAAATATAGTGAAAGCTATACCTTGCCCACAATGCCCACTTCCTTAACTTGGCCCAAACCATCAACGGCAGCAATGCCGAAAGTGCTGAAAGCACGCTCTTCAAAAACACTGAGCGGCGTCCCAAACCCACGTTTTGTAGAAAAATAACCTTTACTGCATATGCAATTATTTTTTTTAGTTTACCTCTTTCCATTTGGCCGGAATTCTGGTGGGACTCCCCATTCTGTTGAGATAGATAGCCTATTTCTGCCCATCGCTCCTGAAGAATTGTCGGGTTTTGTAACGTATTTTCCCAGCCGACAAATCTGGGAGCTGCCGGGAAAATTCCACTCTATAGATCGTTGGAATTTTGGTTTCCAGAAACATATAAAGAAAATACGGAACATGTGGGTGTAGAAATTCTGCTCGAAGTTCCAAAGTTTGATTGTAGAGATCCGGCTCCGAGAATAAAAATATAATTGATGTCCACGCAGTTTCGGTGGATTGGGTGCCGAAAGGTCCGATCAAGATGAGGGGGTGGATATTATTAAGAAAACACAAAACCTTTTTTTCTTTTTGCACACGTTTATTAGTTTAATAGTCTTATAATGGATCACGACACGAACACGAGCTTAATCGCAGATGACGTCCGACTTTCTTGAGCACAAGTAAAAGAAGGAAGAAAGGAAACTGCCACGTTGCCAAAAAAAACATCTTCCCTTTGCCCGCACAAAACAGCTGATGCTGAAGGCGGCATCACACGGCACTACCACTCGGTCGTCACACAGCGTTTAGACCCGAACATTCCGCCCGCCTTGCAGTACTGCAACGAGACGGAAACAAAAAAGCACAGAAAACAGAAAATTTATTTTTGGCAATGGCCCGAAAGGACCCAGCCCAAAGTGGTGTTGATGGCCATGGGATGACCAACTTGGCTCGGCATGATGCCGGTGCTAATTATCCGGGAATAAACGTCGGAGCCCAGGAGAATGTCGACAGGTGCTCTTAGATGGAATTGTGGGTCTGCCAAACGGAGGTTAGCAAACGCTTCCTGGATCGCTGCTGGAAGAGTCTCACTTGGAGTAATCGGCGGAACAATCTCGGCTACTCTGGCGTTAATCTCCATCGTGTGGTCGGGCCCCTCACGGGTATACAGCATCAGCGACACAAAACGGGACCGCTGGACCTCAATGGGCCGAAGTTGCCACTTCTGCACGAAGCTCGGGGAAATAGTTGACTCTGGTTGACAGGCGTTGAGAAGAGCTCGCGCGTGACGATCATGGCCTCTAATGCGGAAGCGCATCGTTGGCAAGATAGCGATGTTTCGTGCCAAAATGAATCCTGGTTGGAAAAGCTCAGCGGCTTCTGCTCCCGTTGTTATTGCTGGAGCGTCTGGATTATGATGCCGTCTTGAGGAGCCTTCGTGCTCGTGCAGCAGAGTGTTATGTCTTCGTCGGCATATGTGGCAAAAGGAGGGACACGAGCAGTCTGCCACTCTGTGCGACCAGGCTAAACAGTTGACGCAACAACGGTTGCTCTCCACCACCTGGCGTCGACGTCCTGTGCTGTAGCTCCGGAATAGGGCACATTTTCGGAGACCATGGCGCACACCGCAGCACGGACACTGGCGCAGTGGCGATACCACACCCGTAGACGTACCCACCAGCTGGATGTGTTTTTGCCGGTCGTTGGTTGAACTCTTTGAAAACCGTTGGGGCGGTGTTGCTCGCGATCGACGCTGAGTTGTCGCACTTCGTCCTGGGCTCATAGACGGTGAAAAGCGTGCTAGGCGACTGGGTTTATGTATGCGCACTATGTGTCTGGGTGATTTTGGGCACACAGGGCGACTGGGAGATTTGGTGCGCACAGAGCGACTGGGAGATTTGGTGCGCACAGAGCGACTGGGAGATTTGGTGCGCACAGAGCGACTGGGAGAGTTAGTGCGCACAGAGCGACTGGGAGGCGTTATACGTGTAGCACGGCGAGAGGGCGAAATGCGCGCAAGGCGCCTGGTAGGCGAAGGAGCATTCGCTGCAGCATCCGCATGCCGCTTGGCTCGTCTATCTGCTGGTGATCGCACGATGTCACGGGAACAGTGTCCACGACTCTCGCCAAATGAGTCATGCTCAAATAATGCCTCTAGTCTTCGTGTTGGAGAGCTGCTGTGGCCTGCTGTCAAAATATCCTCTCATTTCCAACAGTGAAGAGTATTGGCGCCGTGACCTTTTTGGGGACGAGGATAGGATTGGTCGGGCTTTTGGACGTGTTCCTACGTTCCCGTATGTACGGTACAGCAGATCGCGCCGTTGTTGCTCTTCATCTTCGGAACTATCGCCTCCTGATGTCATTCTGTAAAAGATAAGGAATGTATGAGCAATGTGTTGTCATGAGGGTAAATGCACCAGTTTAGTTATGGGGCGGGTGATATAGCCGCGTTCCGTTTTGAGATCAACCACCCGGACACGACGGTCGCGACCGGGGTGTACGCTAGTGATGCGGCCCAATCGCCATGAGTTTGCCGGTTGATTTTCGTCTCGCACCACGACCAAGTCGTTAACCTTAAGGTCCTGCTGATATACCTTCCACTTATTGCGCTTGAAGAGCTCTTTCAGATATTCAGCTTTCCATCGGCGACAGAGGTGCTGATGCAATGCTTTCACGCGCGACCATCTGTTTATGGTTGACATAGGGCTTCCCGTCATTTCCGGCTCCGCCGTTGAGAGTAGTGGTCCACCAATCAAAAAATGACCTGACGTCAAAGCTTGAAGATCCGTGGCATTTGGCGACGTCGGGCAAAGTGGTCTTGAGTTGAGACAGGCCTCAATTTTGCACAAGAGCGTGGCAAATTCTTCAAACGTAAATTTGAAGTTTCCGGCAGTCTTGCGAAAATGAATTTTGAAGCTTTTCACTCCGGCTTCCCATAATCCTCCCATATGCGGTGCACCTGGTGGTATAAAACGCCATACTAGTCCCTGTTGAGAGAAATTATTAGTAATCAATTCGCTATACGATTTGATATATCTTTGGTAGTCCTGTTTGAGCTCCTTGGATGCTCTCACAAAATTGGTACCGTTGTCTGAGTAAATTTTTGCAGGACACCCTCGTCGCGCTGCAAAACGGGAAAATGCCGCCAAGAACGCTGAGGTAGAAAGGTCCGTTGTTGGCTCTAAATGTATTGCTTTGGTAGAAAAGCACACGAAAAGACATGCATATCCTTTTGTTATGCGGCAGGCGCGACCTGAGAAACTTTATTTCAAACGGGCCACAGAAATCTACCCCCGTAGTGGCAAAAGGCCGAGTTATGGCGGTCCTTTCATTGGGTAAAGGCGCCATTAATTGTGTTTCACGCTTTCTCCTAGCGATTACGCAAATTTTGCAGTGGTGGATAACCGTTTTTATCAAGTTTTTGATTCGGGGAATCCAATATCTAGTGCGTATGAGGCGAAGTACTAATTGATTTCCTCCGTGGAGGGAGAGTTGGTGTATAAAGCACACAAGAAGCCTGGTGTATTGACAATGGTACGGAAGAATAATTGGATGTTTTTCATCAAACGGTAAATATTGACAAGAAGCTAGCCGCCCGCCAACCCGAATTGTGCCGTCAGTGTGAATGAAAGGGGTTAAGGAGAGTAATGAACTCCTTTTTTCGACATTCTGCTGATGGGCGAGATTATGATATTCCTGTGAGAAATGAACCTTTTGATATAGGATTTCTAATTTGTTTCGAACATCACCAATTTCACGAGAGGAAATTTGTAATGACGTTGCTGCAAAGGTGGTTCTATGATTGGGATGGATTCGGTAGAAAAATCGAAATATGTATGCTGTAACTCTGAGACCACGCTGGAAGGACGAGAATCTTTCAAAAGGGTCTTCATGTTGAGAAAAGTAAGAGTGAAAAACCTTTATATTCATTCTTTCAAGAGTCGTTTCGGTTTCATCTGTGTGTTCTGAGGTTGGCCAGCGGTGCTGACTTTGTTTTAGCCATTTTGGCCCGAACCACCACAACGAGTTGTTCACCAGATCGTTGGGGCTCACCCCACGGCTGGCTAAGTCTGCTGGGTTTTCGCATGAGCTCACATGAGACCATTGCTGGTAGTTCACTGTAGCTAAAATCTTGGTAACTCGGTTGGCTACAAATACCGTCCAGTGGCAAGGAGGTTTCTTTAGCCATGCTAAAACTATGGTAGAGTCCGTCCAACAAAAGATGGCATAATTCCTGACATGTAGATTGGGCACAAGGGAATCTATCATTTCAGCTAACTAAGTGGCACCGCTTAGCTCTAGACGAGGTAATGAACTTGTCTTTACAGGAGCGACTCGAGTTTTGGAAAGCAAAAGGGATATATAAATGTGTTGTTCGACCTCGACCCTTATATAGATATTACCTGCGTAAGCTTTCTGTGATGCATCACAGAATGCATGGAAATCAATCTTGCAATTCGGCGAAAAATTAATCCATCGCGGTATTCGAATGGATGATATTTGCGAATAATTGCCAAGAAACTGAATCCAACGCTTAAGTATTGCGGAAGATGGAATCTCATCCCAACCGATTTTCTCTAGCCATATATCTTGCATTAAAATTTTTGCAATTACGATAATGGGACTTAACCACCCAGCAGGGTCAAAAAGTTTTGCTATAATTGACAGAATCTCTCTTTTAGAATAAACTTGTTTAATGTCAATGGGCTCAATGTGAAAATAGAAGAAATCATATTTGGCATTCCAGCGAATGCCAAGCATTTTGGCAGTGCTTGCATCTTCTAGTTTTAGAAAATCTTCACGAAGGAGATGAGACTTTGGTAGACCGATAAGGATGGGTTCAAAGTTTGCTGTCCACTTTCGCAGGCTGAAACCTGCTGTTGCAAGAGCTGCAATAAGTTGATCGCGTGCATCGATGGCGGAGGAGATCTCATGGGCTCCAGCAAGAACATCATCAACGTACATAGCATGCCGCAAGATTTGTGAAGCTAGCGGGTATTGGCCTTCACTCTCCGTCGCTAATTGTAAAAGTGTCCGGATTGCCAAGAAAGGGGCACAGTTTATTCCAAAGGTTACTGTTTTTAATTAATAATCGCAAATGTCAGCACTATTCGCTTGACGAAATAGAATACGTTGAAATGGCGTGTGTTCGGCAGTAATGAGTATTTGCCGGTACATCTTTTCGATGTCACTGTTAAAAACGTATTTGAAAAAACGCCATCGAATAATTAGAAATGTGAGATCGGTTTGTAAGACCGGTCCTGGGTGTAAAACGTCATTTAAGCTAAGTCCATTCGATGACTTATGTGAAGCGTTAAATACAACACGTAATTTTGTCGTTGTGCTGTCAGGTTTTATCACGGCATGGTGGGGTAAGTAAAAATGTCTTGGGTGATATTCGTTGCGAGGAGGGCCAACCTTTTGTAAATGACCTAAATGGAGATACTCTTGTACAACAGCGTCGTACTGCTGCTTTAATTGTGGAGCAGTAATTAAACGCGATTCTAAACGTAAAAATTGTCTCAGAGCGGAATGACGTGAAAGACCTAATTGTGTCTCGTCAGGGAAACTGGTTTTGAACGGAAGGCTCACGATGTACCGTCCGTCACTACCACGACGTGTGGTCATTACAAAATTTTCTTCGCAGACCCTGTCAGCCTCTGAAATGTATCGTTTCTTCGGATGTTCCTCTACTTCCCAAAAACGTTCGAACTGTTGTTCTATAGAAATTTCATTGAAAAATGAAACGCGTATTGTTGACGCGTCGGAGTTTGTGGCCGGGAGTGGACCCGTTAGAATCCAACCAAAAACAGTTTCTTGGGCAATTAATGATCCTAATACCTTCGGGACGATATTTCCAAGCATAATGGACGGGTAAAGATCGGCTCCGATTAAAACATCAATTTGGCCACTCTTGTAAAAGTTGACGTCTGCTAACTGCAATTTGGGCAGACCATAAAGCAACGATTGATCGAATGTGAGATTGGGTAGGTTACCCGTGAGCTGAGACAGTACTAAGGCTGTTGCATGGACTCTAAAGCAGGGGTCATGCGTTGAGGCCAACAGGAATTCGCACGATTTTGTTACCTTTGCGGCAACTGTTCTGTTGAGACCATGAACTTGTGCACTCACAAGATGCGATGGTAACTTCAGCCGATTCTGTATACGCTCAGAGATAAATGATATCTCAGAGCCTGGGTCAATAAGAGCGCGGGCAATATATTCATCATCGTGATAACAAATTTTTACCATAGCAGTTCCTAACAACATTCGTCTAGGACTTGTGGCAAAGCACACTTGGTGGTCAGTCTGCCCGGAACTTGTGGGCAGAATTGGGTTAGAAAAGGAGGGAGCAGGCGGGTGGTGCTGCTCTGAGCGCGAGATCTGTGAGTTTGGGTTAGAGCTCACAGCAATAGCCGGAGACTTCTCGCGATGCAGAAGCGAATGGTGTCGACCTTTGCATTTCGAGCAAGAGTATTTGCTTGTACAATCCTTTGAAAGGTGAGATTTCGCCAGACAATTATAACAGATACTATTCTTCTTAACAAAGTCAATCCTTTTGTGCACTGGCATTTTGAGAAAGCATGGACATAGTCGTAAACTATGTTGTTGCTTGGTGCATAGGCTGCAATAGAGGTGGGTTACATTGAGCTGAAACGTGTTAATGCGTTTGGTTGAACTACGTGGGTTTGGATTCTGTGCTTGCTTTGAAGTGGGTGAAGGCACGTCTCTGAAATCATGTACGGTTTCTAATGTGTGAAAACGGCTAGTGAGAAACGAATCGAGCTCAGTCCAAGAAGGGATAGAAAATTTATCTTGAATCGAATGCTCCCCCAGACAGAGTTGTTTCTGGGAGTTTGGACGAGCAAAGGAAAACAATAATTGCGTCCCATGTTGAGGTATCAATTCCTTGCAACGAGAGGTAGAGATGGCATTGCTAATTTCTCTTTGGAGATTTTTTATATCTGAACCTGACTCCCTTACGATAACGGGTAAATGAAACAAAATTTTAAGCTGCGTATTTATTAGTAAACGTTTGTTTTCATACCTATCAGTGAGATTTTTCCAGGCTTGGTCGAAGCCCTCATTCGTAATAGGCGATTTCTGTACGATTTCTTTTGCCTCGCCTTTAGTTTTCTTATTTAGATGGAAAAGATTTTCGACGCGAGTTAAGCGAGGGTTGTTTATATAAATCGCTTTAAACATATCACGAAATGATGGCCACAGAAGATAGTCGCCTTGGAAGATTTCGGTGTCGCAAGGCGGCAGGGAAATATTGTAACCTACGGCTCGTTGATCGATGTCTGCTGCTCGCGTATTTGAGCTTTCAGCCACCTGTGTCGTATTATGTTTCAACTCGTCTATTTTTGCTGCGCATCGCAAGAAAACAGCATAACATCGACGGTATTTTGGTTTGATTGCCTCTAAATCCTCAACTGAGTCATCTGACTTCTCGTCAGCCAACATAGTTTCATACGAGGTTCGTATAAGCGTCCACTTGTGGTCCAGCTCTGCACGCTGAATGTCCAATGTGAATTTGGTGTGATCCGTTGAAGGGGTGCTATTAAAATCGGCTTCAAACTCGGTTAATTCATCAGCCAATCGTATAAATGCCTGTAAGTGTGCCATCGTCTTACTCGCGGTATCTGATTGTTGATCTTCCGATGTCTTTTTCGGCATAGAAGTGGGCATAGCTTGATTTATTTAGAAAAACAAATTCCTTTTTTTTTTGTGGGAAACGAAGAACAAGGGGGGCTTGTTTTATTTGTAACAGGAAGGGAACGCACTCGAGATTGAGCAAGAAACGTGTAGGTTAACGACGTAGGTTAAAATTCACATAAGCTGTTCTACTGCGTGTACTCGAGTTTGTAACCAATTCGCGAACACGACCGAAAAGGAAAACGTCGTAATGCAAATCTTTCGAAAATATATTTTTTCTTTTACGATGCCAAAACGAATGGAAACACGATTCTTTTCTTGGGTATAATTTAATAAAACGAAAAGGTTGAAACTCGTTGAGTTGCGTACATTACACTGGTATACATATAAGTATATAAAATGGCGGCGCGATAATGGATTGCGACCACGCGCTTTTTCTAAAAAATGTCTCAAATCCGATCAACTTCCGATTTTTGTGCAATTCGCGCAAGTTTCACGTTTTTTATTTTGGTAAACTTATGCAATTATGCCGATTTCCTTGACGCACAAAGTTTAGCTTTAAAAAGCTATCTGAACACGCGCGAAGGAAAAAAGTTTGCCAATTCGCCAGTTGCAAAAATAACACGATCGCACTCCCGTAATGAAAAGAATCGTTTTCGCGGAAAATATTACAAATTTTGCTCACCTTGATGTAGGTATCCGGCTCGAAGGACCAAAAAAATGTGGGTGTAGAAATTCTGCTCGAAGTTCCAAAGTTTGATTGTAGAGATCCGGCTCCGAGAATAAAAATATAATTGATGTCCACGCAGTTTCGGTGGATTGGGTGCCGAAAGGTCCGATCAAGATGAGGGGGTGGATATTATTAAGAAAACACAAAACCTTTTTTTTCTTTTTGCACACGTTTATTAGTTTAATAGTCTTATAATGGATCACGACACGAACACGAGCTTAATCGCAGATGACGTCCGACTTTCTTGAGCACAAGTAAAAGAAGGAAGAAAGGAAACTGCCACGTTGCCAAAAAAAAAACATCTTCCCTTTGCCCGCACAAAACAGCTGATGCTGAAGGCGGCATCACACGGCACTACCACTCGGTCGTCACACAGCGTTTAGACCCGAACAGAACAAGTCAGAATAAGGGTACGAAGTTCTTCCTAAAAATTTTTTAACATTAGTTTCCACTACCAAAATAACTAAAATAACTAATAAAGTAAAAAATTTGTGGAGATCGCCCGCCATTTTGGATTTAGAAGCATCCAAACTTTCATTAAATACAACATTATCGGTAACCAATCAACAATTTAAACAATATACTTTTTTTATAAGCGGCCTTCGGCCGCGACAGATTTCTACCTGGTGTTTTACTTGGACACCTGCCATGATAGGCTTAAGTCCAAGGCGGGCCGTCCCGCACGGGGTTGCAAGTACGAACTCTGTGAACGTACTTTTTATGATTATATGGCGGCAACCGCACCCATTTCGCTTACGGTAGCCAACCGTAGCTTTGTCATATACCTGTGGAAGCCCGTATGTGGCAGGACATTCCTCGCAGGTAGCTATTTCGGCACTATCTAAGGCCTTATGCCGGTGGGGACATCACCGGCATTTGAGTTGACGGAGGCGGCCTCCTCGCGCAACTCTCGCGGAGACTCAAGGTCTCTACCCGCGTTTCTTTGGGCGGCAACCACAGCCACCACAAAGCTCTCACAATGTGAGAAGCCTACCCACGATGCGCTATATGCGTGGGCTTTATATTAGCGGGGTTCGAAGACCCCATACGTCGCGCATCACCCGTGGTACCTCTTTTAAGCCTTCGGTGAGTCCTCGGAACCAGGGTACATAGTTCATGGCTAGTGAACCAGCTTGCACTCTGGTCACTGCCATTTTGTTGCCCACACTGCAACGGGACTGGCACCCGATTCGGCCGCGACAAGGGTATAACCTTCATCCAACAGAATACTCAAGATAAAATTAAGTGCTTGCAACAAAGACCCTTTATAGAGGCGGCCTTTGGCCGCGGCAATGATCACAACCCTCAGCTGGCAGCATACTTACGATAAAAACGATAAAATCAGCACAAAATTCATTTTATATAGGCGGCTTTAGGCCGTGGCTGGGTTCATAACCCTCAACCAGCCGAATACTCACGGTGAAATAAAATTTCTGTATAAAAGCCGTTTCATAAAAGCGGCCTTCAGCCGCGGCAAGGATCATAACCTTCATCAAATCAAATACTCACTGTAAATTTTGTCAACAATAATTTTTGCTGAACTTCCGAATTATTAAAAATGAACAACCAGTCGCTTCGAATGTTACAGGTAAAAGGCAAGATTCAATTTATTCAATTACATTTTTCAGCAGAATAAATGTATATACATATGCATAATAACAATTGTTTGTGTAATAGAAAATGCAGAATAACTAGTTTTTTACAGTAAAGCAATTCAATCAAAAACTAATCAATTTTCTCATTCTTTCTAATTACAAGTTCTAAGTTGGCAATTATAATAATATTAATATGCGGGAACATACTCCCACCCTTGAAAGCTTCTGCTTTCAAATGAACAATTTGATTGTCTAATTCACAATCGGCAAAGGACAAATTTTACGTACATTTCTCTTAAGTATTCCCGTTGCCGTTCGAAGAGATACCACTCGAATAATGCCATCGTTACCAGGGAAAGTTTCAACTACCCGACCAAGCAGCCATTGGTGAAGATGAGAGTTATCTTCAGCGATCAGGACCAGAGTGCCTAAAGCTATATTTGCACATCGTTTTGTCCATTTTTGTCGCTCTTGCAAGATAGTAAGGTACTCTTTTGTCCATCGTTTCCAAAAGGCTTGCTGGACGAATAGAATTCCCTTCCAACGGTTTCCGAGACATATATTTAATTCTTCTTCGTTAAACGGCTCAGGAAAAGCATTTAATGGGCGTCCAATTAAAAAATGCCCAGGCGTTAAAGCTTCCAAATTATTAGGATCCGAAGAAATTGGGCTTATTGGTCTTGAATTCACTATTGCCTCAATTTGAGACGTCACCGTAGTTAACTCTTCAAATGTTAGTGGAACACTATTGGTGTGGTGAGCAAGAAGATTCTTAGCAACCTTTACTGCACTCTCCCACAAGCCTCCAAAATGAGGAGAGCTAGGCGGGATGAAATGGAAATTAACACCTCTAGCAGTACACTCGTCATGCAGCCTAGTTTTGTTGCTGTCATTAAAAAATTTTGTTGCCAATGCTTTCATTTCCCTGGATGCACCCACAAAGTTTGTTGCATTGTCGCAGAAGAGATCCGAACTTAATCCTCTTCTGGCGAAAATCGTTTTAATGGTGAAATGAAAGCAGAAGTACTTAAATCAGACACTACTTCAATGTGGCATGCCTTTGTTAAAAAACAAATAAAGACAGCAATATACGCTTTAGTCGGTCTGGTTCCTCGGATTTTGAAATGAATTGAAATAGGTCCAGCGAAGTCCAAACCACTTCTTTCGAACGGCCTTACATTACCTACAACTCTGTATGACGGCAAATTACCCATAAGCTGAGTAGCTAGAATTGGTTTTTGGCGAAAACAAGGAATGCAAGTTCGAACGACCTTTCGAGTTAATTTTCTAGCGTTCATCAACCAAAACCGCTGTCGAAGAAAAGCAGTTAAAGCTTGTGGGCCCGCATGCGAGTTTATCTTATGTAAAAACCTAGCTAACGCAATTGTGCCTGCATGGTCACCAGGTAGGATTATAGGATGCATAGTCTCAAATGGAAGTTCGGAATTTTTTAGCCGACCTCCGACTCTGACAATTTGAGTCGAACCTGTCTTATGAATTGAATGGACTTAGTTTTTGAAGTTTAGAAGACTTAGCATTTTTATTTGAAAGAAGCAATTCAAAGTCGTCGTAAAAATTAGATCTTTGTATTGTATGTACAATGTACATTAGCCCTCCCCTTAATTCACTTACAGTTAAAGCTCCTAACTCTAAGGACCTTTTGCGAACTATTTCGACCCATCTAAAAATGTAACCAAAAACTCTTTGCAGTTTTAAAAAATCGTTAGAAAATTCAGATTTCTCTGCAAGGTCTTCAAATGTATTGGAACTCACAGATAAACTAAATTTTACTTTTTTTATTTCCATTTCATTGCAATTATCGCTGTAAACAGGAATGGGTTGGTCGATCCACCAGTCATTCGACAAGCCAAGAAAATCCGGCCCCTTTGTCCATAACTGGGAGTTTATTAAGTCTTTTGGTAGCATTCCCCTTGAAATTATATCCGCTGGATTTAAAATTGAATCGATTTTTCGCCAAACTACGTTTTTCGAAAGCTCTTGAATTTGTGCCACTCGATTGGCCACAAATGTTGACCATTTGGAAGAATGTGAATTTAACCAATTCAAAACCAGAGTTGAGTCGGTCCAAAAATAGACTCCTTGTATATCGGTTGGAAAAGATGTTTTGAGCTGATCAAAAAACTGTGCTAGCAGCAACGCTCCTTGAAGCTCTAATCGAGGAAGAGTTAAAGATTTGAGAGGGGCGACACGCGACTTTGCTGCTAGGAGTTCGACCCTATTATTTCCGTATTTGTCCATGGTTCTAACATAAATTGCACATCCGTAAGCCTTGTTAGAAGCGTCACAAAATCCGTGTATTTGTATACGTGATTTATTTGAAACCGATGCTACCACTCTAGGGTATTTTATGTATGATATTAAGTTTAACTGGCTTCGAAATAGCTTCCACTTATCATGTAACCCTTGAGGGAGAGATTCGTCCCAATCAAGTTTCAGCAGCCATAGCTCCTGCATAAAAATGTTGCCCAACACTATTATGGGATTAAGTAATCCTAAGGGATCGAAGAGCTGCGCTAACTCTGACAAAACTATCCGTTTTGTTATTTTATCTGATACCTGGCATGAATATCTAAATCGAATTACATCATTGGCTGAATCCCAAAGAACTCCTAAGGTTTTATCTTCCTCATCAGTTCTTATCGTTAAAGGTTCTTGCATAATACTTGTTTCAGGTAGATCACATAACCACTGCGAACAGTTAGAACGCCATTTATGCAACTCAAATTTTCCCAGACTTAATAATTTTGAAATTTCGCTTTTTAATTTTTTAAAATCATCTATACTGTTTTCTCCCGCGAGCATGTCGTCCATGTAAAAATTTTCCATTAACACCTTACTGCCTACAGGGTATTGAGTTTTGTATTTATCAGCTAAATATATGAGACAACGTACAGCTAAAAATGGGGCGGAGCTCGTTCCATAAGTTACTGTTTTCAGTCTCAATGCTTTAATGTGTTCCGAAATATTTTTGCGCCACAGGATGCACTGCCATTTGCAATCTTCTATGTCCACTAAAATTTGTCGATACATTTTTGGTATATCAGCCGTCAAGGCATATGTATAGAATCGAAAACGAATTAAAATTTCTAACAGTTCTGGTTGAATCCTGGAGCCAACCAAAATATTATCATTTAATGACATACCATTGCTGGATTTACAGGACGCATCAAAAACCACGCGTAATTTTGTTGATAAACTTTGAGGTCTCAACACCGGATGATGAGGCATAAAATATTTACACTCAGAATCGATATGTTCCTCAACTATTTCTAAATGCTTTAAATCTTTATATCCCTCAATGAATGCTGCGTACTCATTTTTCAAGTCGTAATTCTGCTCCAACCTCTTTTCTAAATTCACGAATCTTTTTAGTGCAATATTATATAGGAATCACCAATACAACAAGATTTGTTTTTAAAGGGCAAGCGGACAACCAGCCGTCCAGTGGGGTCTTGTTTAACTGTCGAAACGAAATATTGTTCACAAGAGTTTTCATCTGGAGTAAGCAAAGGTTTGTCGACAATAAAATTTTCACATTTCCAAAATTTTTCTACTAGATTGGTCAGCTCAGAGGATACCTGGTCAGTACCAATATGGGTCAATTGTGAGCTTAAAGTAGCCTTTGAATTTTTACATTCACCTGCTATAATCCACCCAAATAGCGATTTTTGCAAAAGTGGCAACTCATTGCTCAATTTTATTTGGCCCACCGACAATATTTAAAAAAAATACCTACACCAATTAACATGTCGATCTTATCGTGACCTAAAAAATTTGGGTCTGCTAATTGAATATTTTTTGGAAGACACCAATTTTCAACCGAAAGACTTAGGAGGTGTATACTGAGTTATTTCCGGAATAATAAGAAATTCGAGTTTTTCACTGAAATTTGTCAGTCTTGACCGGATGTATGTAGAAACTTGCCCAGAAACTGGAGTTTTTGAGCCAGCAATTCCATATATTACCATCTCGGTACACTTCAACCTTAATTTCAGCATTGAACAAAGCCTGGACGTAATGAAATTTGATTGACTACCTGAATCTAATAGTGCTCGGCATTTTACAAATTTTCCTTCTTGATTTTGAACTAAAATACAGGCTGAAGCTAAAATGTTAACCGAAGAAGATGATAACAATGATGTATGTCATGCATCAGAAAGTTGCTCCTTTGCAACGGAATCTAAAATCACCGAACCTGTTATATCTGAGTTTGGTTTAACTTCTCGATGAAGCAATGAATTGTGAGCTCCTTGGCATTTTTCACAACGAGGTGACTTGCAAATTTTCACGGGATGAATTTCTGATAAGCAAAGTAAGCATAAATTATGCTTTTTTGCTTCGAAGTAGCGCTGAATAGGACTTAATGTTAGGAATTCAGAACATTTCGCAATACCATGTGCGCTTCCACAGATTAGACATTCCTCTTTCCTTTGCTAACAGTTACCGCTAGTGCCTTTGCACTTTTAATAGGTTGCCTCTTAAAGCCACTTTTGCTAGGGGATTGCATTCTCGAGCCTGAACCACCCACACTGGACGCGGTGTTAAGTTCTCTTTTTTCTAATGTAGTACACCGATTTGATAAGAATTTACAAAACATCCCAAGATGGAAGTTTATCACAATTAAAATCATCATCCCATTTTCCCAAAGTTTCTGAATCTACTTTAGAACGAATTAGAATAAAATTACATTTGTAAGGTCTTCGACGCTTCCTAATGATAGGAGCGACCGAAGATGAGAATTCACCGTATCAACAAGTCCACGCAAATTAGAAGGGCTTGAATGTGTGATTCGGGATAATTCAAATAGTTCTCTTACATGCGCTTGGAATATTATGGGTCGGTTATCAAATCGCGTTTTTAACAATTTTATCGCGTGCGAGTAGTTAGGAGCTGTGACTTCTAGTGATTCAATCGTCCGCAACGGAATGACACATAAACTTGACCGGAGATGAATAAATTTCGACAATTCATCTAATTCTGGTTCTTCATCTACCAAGGAAATGAACGTGCTGTACCAATTTGTCCACTCAGTATATTTACCAGAAAATGTGGGAATGATTAACTTTGGCAGTTTTACTGACCGTGGGCCAACTAGACCTGTGCTATTAAATTGATGGCTAGTTGGATGAACTGTGTCATGAGGGTGAGAATTGTTGCGACGAGCAATTGCATTGAGAATTTTTTAATTCGTTTCACAGTACAGGTCTTCAATTACGTACCTTTTGCTAAACTCTGAATTATCGTCGCCCGCCTGTTCTAATTCCGTTTGAATACCTGTTAACTGAGAGAAGTTGGACTCTACCCAACTCAATCGCGTTTCTATCTCAGACAAATTCATTGAATCAGAATTTTTTTCTAATACTGAATTTGTACGTTTGAGTGAATTTATTAGACTTTCGCGAGTGGGATATAGTTCCCATCCTTTCGAGCCCTTTTTTGGCGACATTCTGTACCTAATTAGCCTGTAGCAATGTAATACAAGGTCTTTACTAAATTCACAATTAACGGGTTCTTTCCACCGAATATACAAATTCACTAGAATTTTTTACTAATTTCAGAATACTTATCAAATTCTCCTTGTTATTGTCCAAATCGATTAATTCCTATCCCGGATAGATTTTCCTCCGTAGAACTTCACACTACAACGATTGTGTGGGTCCCTGCTCGGGCGCCAATGTAAATTTTTTCAACAATAATGTTTGCTGAACTTCCGAATTATTAAAAATGAACAACCAGTCGCTTCGAAGGTTACAGGTAAAAGGCAAGATTCAATTTATTCAATTACATTTTTCAGCAAAATAAATGTATATACATATGCATAATAACAATTGTTTGTGTAATAGAAAATGCAGAATAACTAGTTTTTTACAGTAAAGCAATTCAATCAAAAACTAATCAATTTTCTAAATCTTTCTAATCACAAGTTCTATGTTGGCAATCATAATAATATTAATATGCGGGAACACTCACGATAAAATAAAGTCCTTGCATTAATCATAACCCTCATCCAGCAGAATATTCACAATGAAATGAAGTTCTTGCACAAAAGTCGTTTTATAGAGGCAGCCTTTGGCCAGGACAAGATCATAACCCTCAACCAGCAGAATACTCACGGTAAAATACTGCACTTGCACAAAATTTTTTTATACAGTCCTTCGCCCGTCATTTAATTAAATAAACTATATAAACTAAAGCAATTAGTATATCATGCAATACATCGATTGAAAAGTACATAAATAAAATACATACATACATACATAAAATCTCTTCCGTTGTTAAGGTTTTTTCAGAATACCGAAATTAACAAAGTCCTTAACAAGAACTTAACAAAAACCCTTGTTAAGTTAACAAACTGAATAGGCCCGTAAATAATCATAAATACCACCCGAAATTTATAGAATTAAATTTATGAAATATGAAATTTATAGAATTAGCCCTACAAATTTACTCACAAAAAAACAGCAAAGCGTATGAAATGTGTGAGGAATGGAACAATGCTTTCACCGAGATTGGAAATTGTTCTCATCTCAAAGGCAAATTGATACAACAGTTCAGGAAATATCGCTTTTAGATTTGGGTTTATTAATTAACCTTCCAAACTACAAAAGAGGTAAAATCAGTGTTTGTCAAAATGACATCTATTATATTCTGGTTTTTGGACAAAATTCGCATAATAACGGAAAAATTTTCTCAAAAGACAAATGAAAATGCATTTGCGTCCATGTTGGAATATTAATTTTGTCAACATATGATACATTATTATCTCAAGAGCAAGTAGCTTCTACAGTTTAGAAAATATCACATGTACACATGGCGAATTCTAAAAATTATAACTTCTCGATTGCGGATGAAGTCATCTTCTTAAATTAAGAGAAAACCCCGAAGATTTCTCAATCGAGCAATCATTCCTACAAAATCAAAAGCGAATCGCGTTTTTTGAATGAAAATCATCCATACAAATGCATTTGCTATGAAGATAAATATAAATGCATTTGCGTTTATAAATGCAGTATTCTAAAATTTTTTTCATATTCATAATTTTTTTCGTTATATTATATTAAAATATGTTTTCATATTATCACACTTAAATTTGGGAAGTTCAATTGAAGCAGAAGTAACAAATACGTAAAGTCAAAGAGGTCGCATCTGAAATGTATTCAAAACAGCAAACTAGATTCCATCCTAAATATCACCGAATTCAGTGTTTTTTATCCTGAAATTCAAACTGCTAACATTTTAAGTAAACATTTGATTCCAGCAGCCTTTTTTTTGCCAAACAATATTTTCAAAACTAGTGATCGAAAAAATAGTTATTTAAATTTCAAATTATCAAAAAAAATGTTACAATAGCCCATCATCCGCCACCTATGCTAATTGCCCTGATCTCCGACTGGTACTCGGGTGTTTACACGTACACCGTTTATCGTTTCAACGTTTTTCTTGGTATGCTCTATAAACCCAAACGGGACATGGCGCAGTATATAAATATATAAACGAAAAATGGGCTTATCTTCTGTGAGTGGATATCACCTCAAGCAAAAATCTACTCCGCTAGAGTCCTCCCCGCCGAGCCTGTTGTTTGTATGTTGTTCTGTCCGCCTCGGTTTACACAAAAATCAGAGAAATCTTCGTTTAACTCACGCAATAAAATTCAATACAGAATACCTGAAAACCTGGAAATTTGACAATAGTCGTCGATAAGATTTTGGAACTTAATTAATTTTTGTTGCACAAATTTTCCAAATTAGAAAAAAAAACAAAGTTAATTACATGTTCATTACTGAGAACCCTGGCTTTTAATGCTATTACCCGTCACTTGTGTACAGCCGTTTCTGACCTCAAGTGATGCAATTTTAAATTAGCGAATCCTGAATAACAGCGTTCGCAGCCAAGATTGATATCACACCTTTCAATGATATTTTACATCATCATGTATTTTAAAAAAAATATGACCTTCCAAACTTCCCACCGAGACAGGCGACCTGTTACTGATTATGAGCTTATGGTGTAAGCGACTAAAGAATGGGGTCTGTATACAATATGACGATAACCCAAAACAGGAAGCAAGTACCAGACTAATTTATCTTTTTCACATTCGACATTACTGCCATTTGGATGACACCCCACTCGTTTTACGTTTTCGACTGTTATATAGTTTTGGATGTTGTTCGATTTCCTTTACGCATTGGCAATATTGCATTCAATCCACGCAATTTGATATCAAGAAATAGAAGTGAAATCGTTTCAAATTTTCTTTCAGACCACAAACAAGTGTACATTTTGTAAATAAGAAGGCAATTTTGAAATGCAAACTATACAATTTTGAAAGTTGTTTTAAATTATTTAGAAATCTTGCTCACGAAGAGTACTTTTTGACACTGCCTACATCGATTTGAGAGACATATGTTTCAATAAACGTCCAAATAAGACTGCATTGTATGTTCTACTTGAAATACATAGAGAAGTTGAAAACACGAAATGTCCAACACGACAAGAACTCCGAGGTTTTTATGCTGATTCTCGAAGTCCTTCTTATTATAATTTTTTTATGACACTACACTGTTGTAATATTCAACTTAAAAAATGAGAAACTGGATGCAGTTGCATATTTGAAAGAGAAAACGATAAAAGTTTTTGTGAAATTATTCTATACCTTCTAACCTTCATTAAAAAGTGAAAGCGATTCAATATCTCTGTACGCTATTTATAAATACACCGGAATCACTATAATATTTCAAAAGTGTTTGCTTGACTTTAGAGATTACTAAGATTACTATAGATAATGTTTTCTTTTTTTCTAGAAATTATTCTTTGTCAGACGTTAATGATTGGCGCCGTTTTCGCATTTCGAAGGGTTTTCACTATAACGTACTTATTGAAAGTACACACTATTATCAAAATATAACTATTGAAGCAGAGTAAAAAATAAAGTAAAATCCCTATCTACTGCACTACTACTTTTACTGAACAATGTAAATCATAATAAAGAATTTAAATTGGAAAAAAGAGATAGAGAATTAACCTGTAATAAAACTTTCGATATAGCATCATTGGTTTCCATAATTCGTTTAAACATGAAATATGTGCTGCTCCATCTCGTTTGAACTTTTTGCAATAAATTGTAAGGGCATTCTATTGGCTATTCTTTCTTGAAGTTTTCATATGCTGTTGAACTAGATTTAAAAAGATTTAAAAAATTTGACAGGTCATCGCTTAGTGACAATCCATTTTTTTACTACTAAGTTAAGTGTGTGCGCATAGAAACAAAGACGCGTTTTTTTTTTGAGCAGAGCACAAGCACTAATCATTGAGCTGGCATTATTTTTCCACTACACATCGAACTTTTTGAAAAGTGCCCCATTCATCCAGTACACCCCGTATAGTTGCATCAGTATTTGTACCTTTATGATTTGTTGGATCCAGATTTTTTGTTGCCAACATAGACGATTTTTGGTCAAATTCCAACAGAAAATGACACGTGATGATAAGCTAAGATTCATTTGCAACAGAGGTCCAAGCGACACATGTGATACTGACATGATTAAGATCGGACAAAATAGCTTTTAATTTCAACATAGCACTATCGTATTTGTTTTTTAACAATTCATCACATAATATTTTCGCACACGGTGGCACGTGGTTTAGCACGCGGACAAAATGTTTGAATTCTTCATCATGGACAATGGTTATGGGCTGATAGCCCAAAGTCACTAAACGTGTCAATGCGTAATCGTTGTCCTTTTTCCTTTTCGAATCCTTGTCATATTCAACGGCCCGACTGATGTAAGATGCAACTGACCTTACGCTAAATTGGCGATTTCCAGAGGTGCCAGAAGAGTCAACAACATATTCCTCTTTCTCTCCACAATTAGGAAGAAACTGTGTTATCTGATCACGAAAGTTAGTGGTATTTCCACTCATTTGGTACTTAGTATTTAGTATTTTGGTATTTAGTGTAATAGTAACATAATGTCAAATATTCAAGCTCTTGAGAATCCTTCTTTGTGCTTAATTCCTCCATCGTTATTCTTCACTTCAACTATTTCTTTGGAATCAGTTGCACTATTGTCGTGCGGAACTTGACATTCAGTTTCTAAGTCATTTATACAACTTAAAATTAACAATTTCAACATATGTTTATGCCCTCATCTTATTAGATTATTATCCCCTTTCTTTGTTACACATATATCCATAGTTTTGTAAATTTGCGAAAATCACTGCGAATGCGAAAATTACGAATGCGCACCGAAAAGCAAATATGGCGCTTTCTATTAAGCATCAATATTGTTACGTAAATTTCCTCTCATGGGATTTACTATCTCTTGAACACTCAAGGGTTCGATCTCTGGATTATGACTAATTCAATAAAACAATTTGAGTTGATCTTAACTTATTACAGCTTTATTAATTCTCACGGAAACACAATTGTTCACTTTTGTTGTTTAACTTTTCGGTTAAACCGTTTTGAAATAGGAGACAACACCGCATAAGAACTAAATTAAAAACTATCGAATGCTATCGATAGTACTGCAAACTATCGATGGCTTTGCGATAGTAAAAAATCGTGGATAGTGTCGGTAGTGCCATCGATAGTTTCAGACGCCCTACTGTGGAGGGTGAGATTAATTAATACAATTTTACATTTAATAAAAGTTTATTTATTGAGGATACAAAATTTATTTTGAACAATTTTACTAGAATTGAAAATTCAGGATGAATATTTTTAGACACACGAAATAATATTGAAAACGATACATTATTTCACAATTATTAAAATTTTAAAAAACTTAAAGATCAAACACTGCAACCTAAATGCACATTATAGTGCCGCCTGAATTTCCTCTTCTTGCAACGCTCCGTCATTTTTTCGCAAATTTATGTTTATATTCATATAATAACGTCTGTCATTTGTGTAGTCTAAGGGAAAATAATATGTTTATATACTCCGTATTATAGAATTTTGAATATAAATTGTTTATTATGTGTAGAGTATACTCAACTTACTTGCCCGTAGCACTTTACGCGAGGTGACAAATTTCCCGTAATAGGGAGAGGAGTTGAGAGTTAAGATGTGCACAATATTCACAGGTGTTAAGTCTCTCCGTATGTCCGCCGACTGGACTAGACACAGTTTGACTATAACTCCCTTGCTACAGTGTCGGTCGATATCAGGGAACCTTTCGTCACTATCCCGTCGCTTACATAATCTGATTCAAATTCAGTGGTCTTCGACCGGAATAATAATGTAATTCTGTCGAGATTTGCATAAGCCCACGCTTTTCAACCGTCTCATGTGTTCACCGATTGGGCTAGACATGAGTCGATTAAAAAACTTGTACTGATTAGAAGTAATACGAGAGCCGCGAAGGCTTCTCCGCGAAAAGATGGTTTGGAAGAGCTTTATTTCAAGAGAACTTGTTTTGTCTGTCAGTATCAGCTTTCACCAACCCTCTACAAAAGAGCTCGTTTCTGTTTATTCATCTCAGCTCTGACCCGTGCCTTTACAAGAGTGCTTGTTTCTGTTTATCTGTCTCAGCTCTCACCCCTGCCTTTACAAGAGAACTTGTTCCTGTTTATCTATCTCAATTCTCACCCGTGCCTCTCCGAGAGAAAATGACAAGAAGAGGACTGAATCGGAATAAAATCCTTTAGCTACCATGCGCGCGGCTGAATACAAGTTAAGTTAAGTTAAGTTTTATTAAAAAATTCGAACTTTTTTATATACAATTGAATATAAATAGATCTTATAACTAATTAGATAAATAACGTTGTCTCAACAGCAGGGGCCCAACTTTTATCGGTTGAATAATATATTTAAATTTGTATTAAAATAAACAAAAGGACAATTAAACAGAAAATTGATTAACAAAATTAATTAATGTTAAATAAAATTCTAAATCTATCATGTATTCGTCCAACGGCGTTATGTTGGCCTTCTCATACAATAATTGATTTCTTATGAATTTTACTGAACCCGCTGTTTTCCATTCACCGATGTAGCAGCACAGAACTTACCTTTCGAATAGTGACAGAATTTGTCTGTCTTCCTTTGGGGTGAAAATAGAAAATTCATGATCCTTTTCTTTAAAGAAGTTTTTTATGGCAGTGAAGTCATGGCAGTGAAGTCTGTTTGCTGTAATCACGGACTTCGAGGCACTGATGTTACGAATTTTGTAATTGATTTTGTTCGCTTTAGCGAAGCTGTTGAAAGTGGCCGCATTTAAATGAAATGATATAGTGGGAGGCATATGGTTTATCTTTTCCGGTAATGGTATGTGGTGCTCTTTTGAAGTTTGTGGTGCAACGTATGTTGAGCTTATGTTGGCTGCAGAGTTGGAGAGAGAAAAGGAGAAGTAACGATTTTCCTTTTCATTGAGATTGCATTATAATTTGCGTCTTGAATTGGTGCCGAGAAAACTTCACATGTGGATTCCTTTGTATTTTCAGATGTTACCACTTCTGAATTGGAGACGCTTTTCGTCGATGGTGCGAATTTCTTCAACATTCATTTCGTTTTCTGATAAACTATTATCGGAGCTTGAGCAGTTATATGCTTCATTTATGACAGCAACATTTTGGTTAATGTCCTGCAGGAATTGCCATCTATAATTACCGACGCCTTTCCTAATGGCCTCAACAGTGGCTGCCAGATCAATTTTCCTTTTCTCTTTTTTCCCATTGTTCAGGTAGAAGAGGGTTAGGGAAAAATGGGCAATTATTAAAACGGCGGAAGTTCCCGTTGAACTCTGAGATGGTACCTGCAATAAATTTCTGAAAAAAGGCAATAAAGAAATAAAAAGAAAATACTGTCTTGAGAAAGACAGAAATTATCGAGATAATGAAAAATAAAATCCTATGCACAATTCACAAAGAATTTCGCTGATCACACTGAACTCGACTGAACAACGACACAAACTGAACTGAACTACTGGCTGAACACAATTTCAATTCAATTAAATTCAATTTTTATTAAGAAAATCTATAATTTTATATACAGTTAATTTATAAAATAGTCTTAACACTAACAAGAATTTAATACTGTTGGCTCAACAATAGGGGCCCAACTAAATATATGATTGGTAGTTTTGTTTTATGTTTAACTAACAAAAACAAAAATTAAAGAGAATTATTTTACAGAAAAATGTGTGAGGGAAAATTTATCATTGGTGAAATTTAATTACATGATAGTAAGAAAAAAAAGTAGAGAGAAAAACAGAAGATTATAAATGAGTTATAAATCTATCCACGATGGTATTTTTTATCTCTTTTCTTAAAAAAGTTTAAGTCTATATCCTCCAGGTAGCCTGAATGCAAATATCTGTGGTCGGGATCAGATTCATGTTGAAGAATGTGTTGGATATCCTCCTCGGGGTGTTGTCGAACATTGGCAAGGAGGCGCTTCGCTAAATCAATTAAATATTGATTGAGCGGGGTGATATTAGCGTCCTTATATAAAACTTCGGTGGGGAAAAATTTGTAAGAATTCGGTCGCCTCCAAATTCCAGTGCAATATCGAAGTATCCTTCTCTCAAATACAGCCAGCTTGTTCATGGTTGTGGGAGAGATTGTGAACCATATCGGAAAGCCGTAAGATAGTACCGGCCGAATCAGTTGCTTATATATAAGCAGTTTTGTATCCTTGTTGAGACCGTTGTGTCTTCGCAGCAGAGGTCCTACCAATTGAAGAGCAAAATTTGCTTTTTGCAAGATGATGGTGGCATGGTTATTAAACTTGAAGAGATTTGAGAGGTTTATTCCGAGATATTTTGTAGAGGAGGAACATCTGACATTGCATCCATCAGGAAAGTTGATGGATAGAGCATCGCATCTTGCCGCAAAGTTTCGCCTATTCCTTGAAAAAGATGCGGGCGTACGAAAGCAAATCAACTCAGTCTTGCTGGTGTTAACTTTCAGGCCCCATTTGAGGTAGTACTCCCAAAGTCGGTGAATATGGTCTTCAATACGCTGTGTCGCGATTTCCGGTGATGGTGAAGTAGTGAATGTTAAGGAGTCATCGGCGAAGAGAAGCGTTGATGTTCGGTGGGTGCAGACAGGTTAGTCAGAAGTGTATATGTTAAAAAGTATAGGTGCTATTGTTGAACCTTGCGGCACGCCAGCATTAATTTTTCTGGTTGACGATTTGGAATTCTTAATAGGAACAAAGAATGATATATTCTTCAAGAAGCTGGAGATAAATTTAACCAGGTGATGGTCAAATCCCAAGGAAACTAGCTTGAAGATAAGGCCTGTCGAAGGCTTTCTCAATATCCAAAAGGCAGGCAACGGTGGTTTCGTTCTTATTAATTCCAGTAGTTATATGCTTATGCAGGTTTAGAAGTGGATGCAAAGTAGAGCGCTTGATTCGAAAACCAAATTGGTTGTTGGGTATGATGTTCTTTTCTACACAGTGCTTATTAATTGATCTTAGCACTAGTGATTCCAGCATCTTGCTCACGCAGCAAAGTAACGCTATTGGTCGGTAGCCGTTGACGTCAGCCCGGTTGGATTCCTTTGGGACGGGAACCAGTTTTGCCACTTTCCAACTTTCCGGAAAATAACTGTTATTTAGACAGTTATTAAAGATGATAGTTAACACCTGAACGGCCATACCAGGAAGCTTTCTTAAAATAAAATTGGATATGTTATCAATTCCAGCTGATTTCTTTGCGTTTAACTCTTGAAGTATGCTGTTCACTTCGCCGGACGATGTGAATATTGCACCCTCGTTTGGATTGCTTGCTGGATTCTGCTCCGAAAAGTTGACGACCGTGGTTTGAATACAATCAATGTCATTAACCGTGGCATTTACGTTAGAGATGAAATCCGGGAGATGATAGGGCGGCCTGTCGACGAAGCTTCTTTCAAAATGTACTGCAAATGCCTCAGCAATATCGTCGGAATTGTTGACTTGTGAATTATCAAAAGAGATTGTATCAGGCATATGATTCCTCTTTCCGGAGATTGAGATTATCTTTTTGAACACATCCGGACCCGGTTTGATTTGGTGGAGTCTTGTTAGATCTTCATTAAGATAAACTTTCATAGCCCGTTTGAACATTGTATTTGTGCAACGCAGCTCAGCGAGGGTCGATCTATATTCGTCATTGACTGAATTGAAAGTGCGGTGAAGGATTCTTTGTAGTCTTTTACGTAAATATTGCCGGTGGGCTTGGATAGCTCTAATGTTTGCTGGAAGATTCCTGAATTTGTCCCTTTTAGTGGCAGGTACCTTTTGAGATGCGATGGATGCATTAACTGTTTCGTTGAAATTTACTACTGCATCATCTATTTCTGCATTCGTCAGATTGTGAAACGAGTGTGGAAGGTTAAGATTATCCTCTACAGAATGTTGAAATAACCTCCAATTTATTTTTGCCAGATCAAGATGACTGTCTTTAGAAGGTCGGATTAAATTCAACCGTTCATTGAGCCTGATGGCTAAATGATCTGAGTCGCTCACTAGGGCTGAGCAACTGAAGATTTGAAGTTCTGGCAAGATGTTGATCAAATGGGATGATCCAAGAAAGAAGTCCAACGTCGAAGGCGTTTTTGGAAACGATTTGACAGGCTGCGAGATTACAACCAGGGAGTGCTCGTAACTGTATTGGTTCAGCCAGTCGACAATTGCGTCTCCCTGAGGTGAACTGATATCATCGTACCAAAGACTGTGTCTAACGTTGAAATCACCTCCTAGTATGCAGTATGTGTGTTGACTACAAAGTTGGTGGAAAGTTTTCAGATCCTTATAAATGTTCGGTTTCGAGCTGGAGCAGCGAAAATAGACTGAAACAATGAGAAGTGTCTCGTTTCCATTCACTTTTATGTATATTGCGGTGGCTTCGGAGGTAGATAGCTCAGGAATTGAAATTTCTTTTGCACCGATGGCGTCCTTCAAGAAAATTGCAGTACCTCTTCGATTTTCGGATTTTGGATTTTGAAATGAATTGTATCCATCTATATCAATGTTGTTCCTCTTTGTCACGTTGCTTTCATGTAATAGAAGAATGTCAGGTTTATTAGATTTGACAAATAAGTTGAGAGAAGCGCGTCTCTAAGGAATAAATAGAGTTAACATTGTAAGTTATAACATTTAGGTTATTTAATGAGAACATAGTTCACATATAAGACGACAGAGAACTAGTGATTTCTTTTGGTCGTCCAAAGCACCATAGTTCTTCGGGACGACTTTTTTGGCTTTTTGAATGATCGATACAAGATCTGAACCAAATAGCCTTTTGGAGTCTTCGAAGAGGTCAGTTCCTGCCTCTGCAGATCTGATTCCTGGTGTGGTTGAAGTCGACAGTAACTGCTGGTGAGCTGCAGGTGTTATAGTATTTTTCCTCGAAGCAACTTGTGCAAAGGTGAGATTCTTTTTCACAGCTTTTCTAGTTGATTCGGCAGCAAATTTTTGTTGATCGTTCTTGATTTGTGCCCTGTTTTGTCTTAAAAATAATTTTTCTTTATATTTTGGGCACCCCAAATAATTGGCCGGATGTCCCTCTGATTGGCAGTTTACACAGAAAACGTTGTTGTCTTTACTATCAGATGATCGCTGACATTTTCCGGGTTCATGGTCATCGCTACACTTAACGCATCGATGCTTCATGCCACAGTTCGTTGCGACGTGCCCGAATTTTTGGCAGTTATGGCACTGTGTAATGCCTTTGGGCTTAAACTTTTCCCAATGAACTTTTTGACTTAAGAGGAGGGTTTTTGAAAATATAGAAGGGATGTCGCTTGAACGGGCTAACTGAAATCACGTTTAACCCTTCACGTTTCAGTTCTTCTAAAATCTCACATGCCTCGTAGGTGTGGTGAATACCTTTGAGTACAAGAAATAATTTTCTATCTTCTTTGGGCGTAAAAGTATTAAATTCTGTATTTTTTGTTTAAAAAAAAAGCCTTTATATCATCGAAGGCCGATTTAGTTCTGGTGGTTATTACCGATTTAACAGAATTTATGTTGTGTAAGTTGTAATCAACATTGATTGATTTCGCAAATTTGTGTAAATTAGCTACATTGAGATTGAATGCAATGATAGGCGGCATTAATCTAGAAGCTGGACGTTTTGTCGCTGATGAATTTGGGGCGGAATCGGATACATTAGTCTCTCTCTTTTCATTGTGTGTAATCTGTTTTGGTGGACGTGGTGACGTTGGAGGAGAGACTTTCCTCTTTCTGCTCTGTTCTTTGTTCAATTCTGTCCCGGACATGTAAACTTCGTTGGTGGGCATTGATTCAGTGGTGCCATCAACTTCTTCAGTGATAATCGTTGAATCTGAGTCCGTATCCATTGATTCCTCGGTATCATCATCTGTATTCGAATTTTGATTAGGATCGCCGCATGTGGTACGGCGATTTGCCTCTGAGTCATCGGAATCAATTTCAGATTCCGAGGGATGTCTCTTTTTTGCAGCAGAGTAGATTTCGTCCATATTGGCGAGTTTTTCATGCACAGACAATAGAAATTCCTTTTCATGGGTTGCCGTAGCGTCAATTATAAAATTGAGGACCGCATTTACGTCTTCTTTCCTTTTCTCCTTCTTGCCCATCGTAAAGATGGCCAGATGGCCAGGAAAGGAGGTATTGAGATCACGATCTGAATAATTTTTAAAATTCCTGTGAATAATTAAAAAAAATTAATTAGTGAATTAATGGTATTTTTAGAAAGACAAGTAGGTAGAAAAGAGTTTTGATCTCTTTGTAAAAAAATATGATGCTGAAACACAGACGGGTGTCTCTAAAAAAACAGGTAGGCAGGTAATAAAGCTGACAATCTGTTTGTGAAACTATACGTGCGTTCGCTGCGTGCGACCACACTTCACGATTCGACTGCTCACTGTGAACCTCGACGACTGACTCGGTTTCACTAGACTCACTCTGGCTGAACACAAACTGAAACTTATTATATATATACTCGCGCGTGGCCGAACTATAGTCTCCCTGCCCTTACCCAGACAATTATTTCTATTATTGCAAAAGTTTCTTATAATACATGGGGTGTATTGTAAAAAATCCACGCCATACATGAATAATTGAGAGAACAGTGGGTTAATGTTAAAGTTTAGTAAACAAATCCATTTAATTTACAAAACCTAAAATTTATCCAATATAAAACTTATAAGTAGGACTTACATTATCGTGATAACATATCTTGGAATGCGTCATCACAACCATTATTGGATACGAACGATAATCAATGAGAAGTTGTCAATTATGTATGATTAAACAGTGCACAGTGAAGCATCATCAAATAAATGCTTGCATGAGCCTTCGCATAATTGTTATATTATCGTTTTATATGTGTGTACATATATTTGTCGTCTATTATAAAAAGTACATACATACATATCAGAAGACTTTTTAAATGTTTAGTGTATAATAATATTTGTTTTGGCAATTGTCCAGCTGAGAATGGTTATTTAAAATTACTATTTTGTTATTCAATGCTGGGCTCAATATCCATGCAAGTCTGCAAGCTGCAAAGTGCACGATACAAAACGGCTGCGATATGCACGTTAGGAATATAGTTTCTTAATTTTGTTTTATTTAAAATTGGTATTGAAATAACTTTTCACATTTAATGAACTCCCAAACATAGCAATTTACGCTGCAGCAACTTTGCGATACTTTTCAACACTTCTAGCACTAATAGCACTTCTAGTGGTATTGGCACTTACATCCAAAGCTAAAGGGAAAGCCTCCTTCGAATGTAGTGATATTTTGTACGAGTTGGCATTGAATGTCATTAATCATATCTTCGACGTGTCACGTGTCTGCATATTGTTGCTCGTGAACGACATATTACTTTTATTAATTTTAACAAATTTATGCCCGTCACTTAGAACATCCACTCTTTTGTTCGGCTTGCTTTTATATATTGTAAGAACACAATTTTTTCATCTATATAGGAGAGTGAAAAAACGAGGCATATTATCTTGTTAGACATATTATATTGTTTGGTTGCTTCGTGTAATTCTCTTTTATTTCCTCTAATAGTTTCAACTAATGTAGTTTTTTTGGCCAATAATTTCGTCGCTGGTGACGCAAAAAGTTGTCGGTCGTGACATTTCATCCACAGCCTGTATATGGTTCGACCAGTTTCAGAATAACGTATTAGCTTAGAAGCATTGACGATGGTCGTTGTTCATCTTACCCCAAGTAAGAAAAATCATTCAACACGAACCTGCTAGTAATGCCTGATGCAAGCCAAAATTTGATGCCAAATTTATTTGGTTTATTAGGCAAGTTATTATAACACGAATTATAGTGTTTTAAATAATATAGGTTATTAAAACACGAGTTAAAGTGTTCTAATTAACATAAATCATCAAAACACGAGTTAGACTGTTTTAAAAAATATATATTTTATCTTTTCACTGCAGAACGGTGTTCTTTATTTGACTGCTACTTTAGGAGTGGTTACAATATTTCTTATCATTAAGAAGGAGAGTTATTGCTTCGTTGTTCGGGTGCTCAGTCAGCGTTTTTGTGTGCTGGTGTACTGCTGCTAAGTTATTTTGAATTGCCTCTGTGTGCATTATTACGTCCGGTGGTTTCGCATTATTCAGCGTTTTTGTGGGCCGATTTGACTTCCAGCAGCAGAGTTCGTTAACCTAATCGCTTCTTGACATATTCGTTGTTAACTGGCATATATTGTATAAAATCCCAATAAATACACGTATTTCCGGCAGTGTAGTTGCCCAATCGCAATCCAAAATTCGGTGGGCTTCTTCTGTGTACTTTTTTGTATGTTTGATAATATAACCATTTATTATCAGCGATAATGCACTGGCAAGATTATTTAGAATAACGTTTCTTCTTGCGTAGCCTGTTGGCTCTGTCATACTCTGGAGAATACACGTAGATGGTAGTCTACCGCCTTCGTCAAATTTCGACCACACAATACCATCTGAAGCCGTTTCGGTCTCCCGAGAGGTATTTTCAGTTTCTTCATCTGAACTAATTAGCACCCTACGTTTTTTCCTGGGAACATTGATGACACCTTCATTTTCATCGTCGGTTATCGCCTCTTCATCGCTCTCTTCAGCATCAGATCTCTCACGGGAACTAACTTGCAGTGTTGGTTGCCTCACTCTCCAACTTTAATCAGGTTTGGACTTTTCCATAATTTGCATGCCCCTCACCCCAGAAAATTGCGACACGAAAAGGAAGCAGTGGTGGGTTCGTTGATCAGAATGAACACAAAGTCCTTTTCAAATAGGTTAAGGTCCGTCGCCGATTCTCTTCTGTGAATCTTTTATAGTAGATCCACTTGCTGTAGCATTCCATAATCTTATCATTCAACCTGTTGGGAATAAAGCACGCCTTGTTCGTTTACCGTGTTTATTTGTACTGCTAGCATAATTGCGTCAGAAGATAGAAGTCAAAAGGAGAACAAAAGAGAGAATGAAATGATATGTTTCTGTTACATTCTAACACGCTCCCTTAACATTTATATATCTTTATCAAGAAAAATTAACGTCAAAATCTCAAGATTTCATAAGATAACAAATAAAGAAAATTGATTTCATAATCCATTCAATCCGTGATGTTGAGACTACTTAATTTTCTTAAGATCCATAAGTTGTGTAAATTGCTTATGCTTAAGCTTGGAAACATTCTTTGTTAAAATATCTGCCACTAATTCATTGGATGCTACATATCGTAGTTAAATTTGTTCGGCGCTAATAGCCTCTCTGATGAAATGGTATCGGATGTCAATATGTTTACTTCGGCTGTGAAACGTTGGATTTTTAGCTAGTTGTTGCGCGCTTATATTATCTCCGCCTAATACTACTGGCAACTGTTTTGTCGGCATCCGAGTTCGGACAATAATCGCTGTAGATAAATGGCCTCCTTGCAGGCCTCATCAAGCGCCATATATTCCGCCTCCGTACTACTTAACGCTACCGTTGATTGCTTTTTCGACTGCCATGAAAACCCGCAGCCGGCCAGATAGAAAATGTACTCACTGTAAGTTTTCCTGTCGAGGTTATCTGCACCCCAATCAGCATCAACGTAGCCTTCCAAATCTTTTCCTGTGCAGCTGTAGTGGAGCTTCAACTCTAGACTATTTGCCAGGTAACGCAAAACATGCTTCGTTGCTGTCTCGTGTTCAATATGAGGATCTGAATTTTGCTGTGCTAATTTGGACACGGAATGAATTATGTCGGGTCTGGTTGAAATCGACAAATATAACAACGCTCCAATAAGTGATTGGTATTCAGTCTGGTCCACTCTTCGGCAGTCATTCTTTTGACACCCAACTTTGAAACCAACGGAGTCCAATGGAGTCCAATGGAGTTACCGCTGGTCGGCAATTATCAAATTTGTACTGATGAACTTAAATGAACTGTTGCTGACTTATAGAGAGAGGGCCATTTTCATCGCTACGTTCGATTTCAAAACCCAAACAATATTTGGCGGGGCCCTTGTCCACGGCTTCAAAGTTTTTCAAAATTTCGCTCTATTTACTGAGAAGCTCTTCCTTGAGCGTGCAAGCTATGAGTCAACATATACTGCGATTCAATTAATTTTACCTTCATAGTTGCGATAGTATAAGCACGGCTCATTTTGGCTGGCCACAAAACCAATCTTCTTTAGCACTTCATCGAGTTTCTCGTTCCATTGGCGACCCGTTTGTTTGAGACCGTAGAGGGCTTTTTTAAGTCTTAGCACTTTCTCTGGAAATCGTTTCTCAGTGAAACCTTCAGGCTGAGTCATATATACTTCATCGCTCAGTTCTCCATTAAGATATGCTGTACAAATATCCATTTGGTGTAGATATAGTTTGTATTCAGCAGCTAAAGCAAACATTATTCTGATGGTGGCATAACGTGCGACTGGAGAAAATGTATCTGTATAATTTATACCGACTTTTTGGCTGCAAGCTTTCGCAACCAATCTTGCCTTAAATTTAATGATGCTTCCGTCTTCATTTCGTTTCACTGAAAAAACCCATTTACTTCCAATGGCTTCCTTTCCAGGTGGTAGATTAACCAGTGTCCATGTATCGTTACGCATTATTGATGAATACTCATTTCGAATGGCTTCCTTCCATTTGTTTGAATGCTTTGTATTGAGCGCCTCCTTCAGTGATGCTGGTATTATGACGTCACTTTCCCGCTCGTTATCGTTAGCGTCCTCTTCCTGTACGTCCAATTGTGGCGCTTGCAATGTTATGTTAAACTATTCAAGACCGACATCATTTTCAAAAAATATTACATCTCTGCTTATAACAATTTGATTTGTGACATTGTCCAGCAATCGGTATGCTTTCGACGAGCACGAATAGCCCACCATCGTATACTCCTTGCCTCTTGGTTGAAATTTTTTCCCTTGTGTCTTGATAAGTGCGATTGCTCTGCATCCAAAAGTTTTTAGGTGTGAGACATTTGGTTTTTGGCCTGTCCAAATCTCATAAGGTGTTTTCCCCGTCAATATCTTAGTAGGTGATCTGTTTCTTAAATACGTGTTATGTTCAGTTGTGCGAGGATGACGTTATGATTTGTATTCTACCCGACCATCGCTGTATTGCTTTTATTTCCGTGGTCGTTTAGAACGTTTGGCGATCGATCATGGCCGGTCTAGCTCGTCGGATAACGCGTGAGAGACACTTTGATATGGCCGTGATCCTCAACCCGCCTTGATCGACCGCTGGCCGCTAACAATCACTCATACTTCGTGAGTGATAGACCAGTACACAACACATACAAAAAAGATTTCGAAAACATCAAAAAACCATTTTTTTATAGGGAAATGGACCATTCTTTCTCTGACCAATCCATCATTTGCCACCCCTCCCCACCATTCAAATTCAAAACAACATACTGATATATACAATGAAATACAATATTTTTATTTTACAAATCTCAAACATAATCCATTACTCGATTTTAATTTATATCTTCAATAAATCTATACATCGAGTTGTTAATTCAAACTACAATTTATATATCTATCTTATTTTCCCTTTTCATGTCTCCCACAAATGTTTGTGACTTGATCATTAAATACACACTAAAGATGACAAATTATCTAAGTGTTTCTTTTATATTTTTTATTATACAATGTATCATGTATTTTGCCCAATGTAATCCGCTTATAAATTAACCAATATTCTTAAAAAAAAACAATGTATATCCTTTTGGTATTTGTTGAAGACTCGTAAACATTTTTCAACACAAAAAAAATCATCAAACCAATACAATCCTCGTCCACCTTTTTTTTCTTATTTATTAATGAGTGGAACGGAGCGCAAGTAGACACAAAAAAATCCAAATTACTATTTCGATATCAAATAATCGACAATATGCTAAACCACATTCGAATTCGACAAAGATTTCTGAGACCATGAGGGAGCTCCCTAAAGGTTCTTACTACCTAGATTTTGTTCTAGACACAGATCGGTCATCCCTAAAGCGAAGGACAGCTAGAAACACCACGCGCCCGAATTTCAGGCACCCGTTCCTCCCTTTACAAGCGTGTTTAAAAATATATTTTTTATATATATCTGGATAAGCTTAAAATTAAAAAAATAGGCTCATATTTTCCTTTTTGTTTCCCCATTTTTTTGAAAAAAAACTAAATACTACAAAACGCCAAAATATATTTATATGTGTATGAAAACATTATTACTTTTTTCTTTTTATATAACAAGAAGGAAACTTAATAAAAGTGCCATAGAAAGCATATAAATAGTAAACATCTCGAAGTCAACCAAAACGTAAGATGGTAGGGTACTTAGCTCTTGATTTGTCACTGAAGGTGACGATGATGATTTAATGTTAATGTGCGCTGCGGCGCTGTTTGCTTTTCTTCGCTTTGCGAAAGCGCGGTGAAATTAATACGGCGAACTGTGATGTTGCGATGCGTTGCGTTCGTTCTTCTTCCTTTCTTGTCGGCTGGCTGCCGACATATATATATATATATATATATATATATATATATATATATATATATATATATATATATATATATATATATATATATATATATATATATATATATATATATATAT
>OZ016504.1:16578694-16586194 GCA_963966595.1 Physocephala rufipes
GTCGGGTAATGCTGGTTGTAGCGCTATCAAGCGTATAAGACGTTATTCTCGCAATCCCTTTCATTCTCTCCGGCCATGATTGTGTTCTGGGAAAAGCGAGGAAGAGTGCAAACTCGGACGAGTGTGATAGCGAGCAACATAACCGGTTTTAGCGAAAACGAAATGGAAGGAAGAAGAAAAGGAATGTAAAAAAAGAAAGAAATGCTTGTGCCGCCAAGAAGGCGGTGGTGAGAGTTCAGTATATATTTGACGGTTGAAGCTCGCAACACGCTGCGCGATTCTATTAGAAAACAATTATGGCGGACGAGGGCCTGCCTGATGATATAATTCCGACATCAGAAGTGGGATCACCCAAAGAAACCTATTGGCGCGCACTTCTGCAATTTTTCAGTCAATAATGGATAGAATTTTAGCTGTCCTCAAACGAATCAAATGTTACCAGGATGACATTATAATTGGTGGGTCAAGCTTTGAGGAATGCAAAGCAAACTTGATAAATGTTCTAGACAAATTAAAAGCATATAATGTGCGAGTTAAGCGTGATAAATGTCTTTTTTCAAAATTAAGTTGAATATCTTGGGCACATAATTTGTGAGGATGGTATTAAACCAAATAATAAAAATACAGAGGCAATTAAAAATGCTCCTAGACCCAAAGATTTAACTCAATTAAAATCGTATTTAGGACTATTAAATTACTACGCACGGTTTATTCCAAATTTATCGATTGTATTGAAACCTCTTTATCAGCTAGCAAAAAAGAATGCTTTTTTCGAGTAGTCACTTGAGTGCGAAGAGATTTTCAAGAAAGGCAAAATGCTTATTTTAGATAATAATATTTTGGCGCACTATGATCCAAGTCAAGAAATAGTATTACACTGTGATGCTAGTCCTTATGGTGTTGGTGCAGTATTGTCCCATATTATAAATGGAGTGGAAAAACCTGTTTATTTTGCGTCTAGCACTTTAACTCCAGCCGAACAAAAGTATTTACAACTACATAAGGAAGCATTAGCTATAATATTCGCAGTCAAAAAATTTCACAAATACATTTATGGAAAACCATTCACCATATTTTCTGACCACCAACCTTTAAGGGAAATCTTTAATCCAAAAGAGTCTACACCAGCAGTAGCCACAGCGAGAATTCATAGGTGGGCTGCTTTGCTGAATAATTATCACTATAAAATTGAATATAAAAAGGGTTCACAAATGAACAATGCGGATTGTCTTTCCCGCCTTCCTTTACCAAATAGTACTGGGTTTGAGGAAGACAGCATCAAATCTATCCAGTCAACAACTAATTATTTGAACGTAAAATTTGAAGACATTAGTTTTGAAACACAGAAAGACTGGGTATTAAAAAGTGTATTAAATATGGTTCAAAATGGGTGGCCTAGTTCAGTGGCAAATAACTTAAAAGTCTATTTCTCAAAAAAATTGCTTTAACAGAAGAGGACGGGTGCCTATTTGATGGTGAGCGTTTAGTTATTCCTGAAAGTTTAAAAAATATTATTCTACACATTCTCCACAATTCCCACATTGGAATTGTTCGAATGAAAATGCTTGCTAGGAAGTATTTTTGGTGGCCATCTATTGATCATGATACCGAAGAATATGTTTCTAGATGTAGGGCTTGCATCCTTAATAGTAACAAGCCAATTTCTAATTATCATAAGCCTTGGCCGGAATCGAAGACACTTCTTGAACGAATTCACCTAGATTTCTTTTATTTTTCAGGGAATAACTATTTAATAATTATAGACAGTTTTACAAAGTGGATTGATGTAAAAGCTTTAAAAGATACTAAAATTGAAAGTTTGATTAAAGTTCTAAGATCAGTATTTTTGTATTTTGGATTGCCAAACACAATAGTTTCCGATAATGGGCCTCCATTTGATTCAGCTCTTTTTCAAAAATTCTGTATAGATAATAACATAAAATATATGAAAAGTCCTCCCTATCACCCTCAGTCCAATGGGGTTGCTGAACGAGCTGTCCAAACGGTTAAAAACTATCTAAAGAAGATAATGATGGACTCTAATCACGCTAGTACATCAATTGATTATTTATTGAGTGATTTTCTCCTAAAATATCGCTCAACACCTTCGACAACAACCAAAAGTACTCCACATGAAATGATTTTTAAGAAACAGCCAAGAACATTATTAGACAATGTATGCTCACCAGAAATAACCAGTAACATTAAATATGACCGAATAATTGATAAAAAAGTTAAAAACATGCTACAAACATTCATTTTCTAAAGCTAGTTCATGCAAGAATAAGAAAATACATAAAATTTTAAAAAAGGGAGATAAGGTATTGTACAAACAAAGAAAACAATTTTCGTATACATGGATTCCTGGCATAATCGAAAAGAAACTTGGAAATGTAGTTTATATTGTTAATATTGATGGAATCCATAAGTCAGCACATATATCACAACTAAAAAATGTAACTTAAAAGAAATATATTTTTCACCATCAGTCGAGCTACCTAAAGAAAATAAAAAACAGGTTACATTTAAAGACGAAAAGAAAAAAAGAAGATCAATGTCATTACCACCACCTAATCAACTGCGTAGATCTGAGAGATTGAAACAAAAAACTCATCAATTATTGTAATGTTAAAAAGCAATTGATTTGAAAAATTATAATAATAATAAATAAAATTTTAATAAATACAGTTATTTAATAAATACAGTTAATCCTTATCATGAATTCTGAATTATTTTGAATTATAAATCTTGTTACAACTTGACATAAATGATCTTTAATAATAGTTTATAACGGATTTTGTAGTATTTTCTTACGATAAAATGAATATTTTAAGTTGAAGGGAGTGATGTGTATTTACTATTACGGTATTATGTATGTTCTCTCTACTCTTTACTCATTACACTGTATGTTAAATTTTTATTATTAATAAAGCTTTAGTCTTAAGTTGGACTCTGGCGTGTTTACTTCATTCTTTTTGATATACATAAAAAAAGTCAGCTGAAACCCAAAGGGAATGTTTGTGTGTTCGTTACTAACTGTCGCGACTGCCATAAAGTATGTCTGTTAACTGGTAACGGGTCTGCACCAGGCATATATGATGCCATTAGTTGTAATTCTGAGGCATTGGTATATTAGCATCATGCTCATACAGTGGAGAAGGAGTTGTTAGAGTTGCCAATTGTGGGTGGTTTAACTGCTGAGCAACGGTTAATGTTTTACGAGGGTTTTTATAGGGAGTTAGGAGTGTATTGTGCTATGGATGGCGTAGCGGAATCAATACCTGGATTTTTGCGCTTGATCCACGATAGAATGTATACGACAAATGAGGTGTGCCGGATTGATGGAGTTAATATGTATATGTTATATCTGAATACTAATTAAGATCAATTTTTCTGGAATATTTTATTATTATATAGTATGTGGATTACCAAAGTTGCAGACGGTACATGTTGGCAGTGGCTGGCAGCAAGGCAACGAGGTCACCAGCGTGATTAGTGAAGTGCGTGAAACCATGGAGGCATGCGAGGCAGCTGTTGTGTATGAAAGTTCGGATGTGGCATCAGGTGTCCGGGAGAGGAGAGGTGACGGCTTGCTAATTGAGGGGCCGGTGCGCAGCATAGTAGGAATCTAGGTGTTGGATGTAGAGCATCTATTCTGGCTAAATTCAGACGCAGGTTGTGTGTTGAGGAGAGGGAGGGGGTGGAACACCTGGCGAATTAGGTAGCATTTTGATAGCAATAATGGGCATAAATAAGGATGATGATGGCTGGAGGTGGTTGCAAAGTATTATCCCGAAATAGGATCGGAATTGTGAGGGCTATTATGTGGGTCTGATGTGTTGTGATGTGCTGGGATAATGTGTCGTTGGTTGTACAATTGAAGTTAGCGAGGGATTAGTTGGGATGAGTATGAGAATATGGGATTTATTATTGTAGTATATTATTCCACCTATACCTAAGGTGGAATGTCCATGCCTTACACATGGCTTCCATAGGTACAAACGCTGCGGCTTGGCAACCCGTAGGCATTGCGCGCCGGTTGTTGCCATAAAGTATAAAAGGTATATTCACAAAGTCTATACCTGCAACCCCGTGTGGGATGACCCACCATGGACTTAAGCCAATCATGGCAGGCGTCCATGTAAAGCAACAAAGAGGCATCCCCAAGGAAAAGGCTCGCTACTGGCCAACCAGGAACAAGCAGGGAGAAGTAAATTTTGTTCCCGAAGGAAAAGGCTCGCGATTGCCGAATCTGCAACAAGCGAGAAGTAATTTGGTTCCCGAAGAAGGAGGTTGACTAAAATTTGATTATAATTTGATTAAATCGGTGTAGGGGGGTGGGGGAAGGAAAATAATAACTTTCTGAGAAAAAAGAATAATTTTCCTCAAGCAAAAAGAAAAAAAAGGTTCGCCATTGCCGCGAGTTCAACACAGAAAAATTTTCATTAACTTATATCTAAGAAAAGCATGTAAAAAAATACATCAACGATTGTGAGAGAATTTGTCTGTTAATATATCAATCAAATTGAAGAAAACTACGAAGAAAAACAAAAGTAAAATGGACAAAAATTCGGATTGTTTGTGAATTTATCGTTGCCCAAAAAATTTTTATAAAAAAACTTGATTACTGTGTATTCGCAACGAAGAAACATATTTTGGAAGAAAATAATCATGTGAGAAGTGAAAGTGAATCTCCAACGTGTTAAAATTTCACGGCCTTGCACAACTTAAAAACAAAATGTCTGGGAAGAGCACCGGACAAAATTGTGAAAATATACCAATCAAACCAGAAAAATAGTTTATTAAAACAAAGAGAACTGTTTTTGAAAACATTAACAGATAGTTGAAAGCAACAAAAGTTTCGGAATCTACAAAAAATAAAATAAAAAAAACAAACATCAACAATAGCAATCAAAAACAACAATAGTAACCTGGATTACAACAACTACAACAATACTAACCATAACAACAACTATACCAGTAATGGCAACAAAACAACAATTATAATCAAAAGGATTACAACTACAACCAGATTAACCACAAATACAACAACGATAACCACGAAAACAACAACTTTACCAGCGATAACAACACCAATAGCATATAATATAACATCAACTGCAATTACAACAACCAAAGCCATCGATGGACCCAACGAGAACGATCGACGCTTGATCGAGCCAACACCTTGGACTTTAGTTGAGTAAACAAATTTGTTATTGTATTAAGAACAATTGTTCCTGGATTAATTCAAATTTTCACTTTAACTGTCTTTTGTGATGAATATGATAAACTTTCTTAAAGATTTAACTAAAATTCCTTCGTTGATTAATTTTTAAATTCAGATTTAGACCATAGTATTCGATTATATTAAAATATTATATATTCAGTATACATTAATTGTGAACTAGGCGATCCGTAATATGGGCACTACTGTTTTGTTTTTCCCCTCCTTTTTTTCTGTTGTATATAAAATTTCAGATGCCGTGCTCAACGGTGGCGCCATCACTGGATCACGGATCAGCTGTAACGATGGTGAGTAAGTCCCATTTTTGAAAATCCCCTAATGCGTTGCAAATCTTCTCGCGTTTATTTCTAAATTAATGCATCTGAACATTTTTTTGAGATGAATCATTATTATGAAATTAATCAGTATTTTCCTGAGCATTAAATAAATTAAGTTAATTACTTGATAATTATTACAATTTTCTAGTAATCACCTGATGATGAAAATATATTCACTTAATTTGTTGAACTTATTTTTTTGTGTATCCTAAAATCTTCTAAATTGATTAGTATTACTTAATAGTTAGTAGTTAACCATCTTGAGAAGTATAAAATTAAAGCAAATTAAAATAAAAAGTTCAATAAATTATATACCAAAATTGTAGATTAAGTATAAAATGAGTGATATTAGCAAAGACTGTAAATTGTAGGTAGTATTATAGGTGATAAAATTAAACCAAACAAAATAAAAGTTCTATAAATTATATACCAAATTGTAAATTATGTATAAGATGAGTGATATTAGCAAAGATTGTAAAGTATAAAATGAGTGATATTAGCAAGTATAAAATTAACCGAATTAAAATAAAAAATTCAATAAATTATATACCAAAACTGTAGGTTATGAATAAATTGAGTGATATTAGCAAAGATTATAAGTATTATAAGTAATAAAATTAAACCAAATAAAATAAAAGTTCTATGAATTATATACCATGTTGGCAACTCCACGACCACATGGGAAAATAAAATTTTCCCCGTGTGAAGTTTGGCAACGTGGCGAAGTTTCCGGAATGTCGGCCCTTTTTTGGATTCTGCTCGGCGACAGACAAGACGATCCACGAACGCAAACCAATTTTAAAGTCAACAACAATATTACTATTATTAAAAATAAGAACTAAAAGTTATAAAGAAGAAATATAGAATATATTTCGTTGTATAGAACTACAAAAATTGGTAAATTTATTTTTCATCATTCAACCTTTGTGAGCGAGAGCTTACAAAATCCTTTAAAATTGGAGCATAACGGCAAAGTCCTCCAAGAATCTTGATGTTCCGGAAAACGAGTACTGTGGTATATGTGGAATCACCAGCGAATGCGACATGGTCCAGTGCGACGATTGTGACATCTGGTTTCGCTACGCATGCGTCAACGTGGGAGCTGAGATTGCAAACTGCGACTGGGTATGTAAAAAGTGTGGTTCCGATAAGGCTGCCGCCGCGCCAACAATGAAAATTTATGGACTACCACCTATTGACCTATTGGCCCCTATTGACAGTAAAGCCAGTGAAAAGATGGTAAGCCGAATTGAGGTTACAAATGGTAAAGCCAGTGTCGGTATCGACTTAGAACTTATGCGTTTAGAAGAAGAACGTCAAGTAAATTTGTTATATATTCAAAAAAAATTTTAAACTTTTAAATAAAGAAAAATTATTCACATCCGAGGAAAATGCTAAAAATAAAATTTTTTGTAGAACTATTCCTAGCACACAAAATTTATATTTATGTTCGGAACAAGTAAACGCACGCCATGTTGTGCCCAGAGATCTTCCTGTTTTCACAGGCAGGCCTGAGAAGTGGCCAGCCTTCATCAGTAGCTTTGAAAATTTCACCAGAGTTTGTGGATTTTCAAACGCAGAAAACTTGTTAAGATTACAACAAGCGCCTAAAGGGCAGGCCCGTAATAGTGTAGCTTAGTGTAGCTTATTGTTGATTCCTGAGCTAGTTCCTCAGGTAACCGCCACCTTAAGGCTTATTTTCGGGAATCCGGAAAGTATTATAATCTTTATTATCTAAGATTCGTGCGTCAAGTGGCGTTAACGAAAGAAAACTCGAGAGTTTGATAGAGTTTTCATTAGAAGTTCGCAATTTAGTGGCCACAATGGTATCTAAACAATCCAATTTTGCTGAGGGAATTGATAGAGAAGCTTCCACCGCAATGGCGATTGGATTGGGCAATGGAATTAAGAAAGTATAGAGAGATAGCTCTTTGA
>OZ016504.1:16588694-16692042 GCA_963966595.1 Physocephala rufipes
TATATATATATATATATATATATATATATATATATATATATATATATATATATATATATATATATATATATATATATATATATATATATATATATATATATATATATATATATATATATATATATATATATATATATATATATATATATATATATATATATATATATATATATATATATATATATATATATATATATATATATATATATCTGGCATAATTCATAAAATAACTCGTTTATTTTCTATAGTATGACATCGACGACTAAACACTTTCGATAGACAGCCGTATAAGCAACTGGTTAAGAGAAATTGAATCCTCAGATGATTCTAATACGTCCGTACAACTTTCTTTTAATATTATCAAAGTACAAAAGCGAAACGAAAGAGGAAGAGGAGTTCTAAAGTTCTACGAAAACAACAACTTTTTACTGGATGACCAACGACAGGCACTAATTGCACTTATTTTGGAATACGTTTTTGAAAGCAAACCTTTCCTCTACGTAGAAGAGACATAAAAATATCTCAAAACAACGCCGTTTATTGAAAATTGGCCAGCCTTCAAGCAAGCTTATGGTTACAAATTAGTTAGTGAACAATCAGTCTATTTTCCTAACAGCTCTATAGTTAGTTAATTCTGCCTTTTATTTCTCCAAATTCTGTATTATAGATTCAATCAGATTTCTCAATTCTTTACCCAGAGAAGGAAAATTGTCTATTACATAAGTGGAGTACATTTAAAAAGGTAATATTCTCCAACTATGAAGTTCACATAAAAGCCGGAAAATCAAGAGAAGAATTTGCGTCACTGAAGCGAATTTCAAATAAAGGTTAGTATAGTCAAATCTATGCTTGTGGTACAATTGTCTTATGTATCAATCTTCTAACAGATAGTATTGATTTCATTATTGCTAAACTGCTCAACAGCATAATTTTTCCAACAGCCCGGTTCAAAAATAAGGAAGGTTCAAATAGAAAATTTACGATATCCGATGCTGAGGAAAGCTTCACTTTGCACCTTACATCAATCAACAATTATCACTCTAAAATCGAAGAATTGAGAAACAAGTATTATTCATATTCACAGAATTTGCAGCCATTTATTATTGTGGTAGGCGCCGATGTATACAACCTCGAGAATTTCTTTGTTTTTTTTTTTGATGGCACTTTATATAACCCAACCTCTTACATTGCCTGTGTTGATATATGCTTCCAAATATTTCAAGTTTTTAACTTGAACCATCCTCTGGCTAGCCGAAATGTATGGTGCTTTATTCAAAAATACTTTTTTTCAATAACTACTCCTTTTGATTATTCATCACCATCAGTTGCAGCACTGATAACTTTTTTACAAACACCATTATAAAGTTATTATACTATAGAAACACTTTATACAGTATACAAAACAAAATGACTCTTTTATGTTCTAAGTGCGAATCAACCTTCACCACTGTAAATGATGTAATTAATCATTTAAAATATAACCATTTCATACAATCATTTGATAGAATTAAATGCGCACAATCGCAATGTAATCAAATATTTGCTACACTTAAACATTTCCGCAGTCATTTAGTAAAAGTTCATAAGCTCAATACCACAAAAAATTTATCAAACTCTCAAAGTCAACAAAACAATATGAAACATTTATCTCAAATTAATATACCATGTTTAGATTGCTCTCAAAGCACACAAGTTCCCTCCACTTGCTCTTTGAAGAAAGTTAGTGAGAAAGTCGAGGAAACTAATTTGTGTTTCGTAAATATAGAAAACATTCAAAATAAGCTATTATTGTTATTGATACGCTTATATTCGAAAGATAATTTGCCGCGTAAAGATGTAATAGATGTACAGACTTTAGTAGCCGATATATTAAAAGCTGTTGGAAATGAGTTAAATGTAGTTAGTAAGAGTTTAGCTGACAAGAAGAATTTTAATTTTATGTATGAGTTTTGTTGTAATCCTGTAATGTTGTAATTATGTAATAATTTTGTTGTAATGTAAGTTTTTATAAATGTGTGAAATAAATATATGCGAAATAAATATATGTGAAATAAATATATGCGAAATATATATTCATAATAAATGAAATATGTACAAAATTAAATATGAGTTTTATTTAAATATTACTGGGATTATATGAAACAGAATTTTATTTAAATATTGTAAACAGTTGCAGTTTAATTTAAAATAAAACTGGTTTCAAGATTTTTGTTTAAATATTTCGTCAAACTATGTGTAATTTAAACAGATTTAAGTTTATTTTTGTCCAGTTTCAGTTCAATATATTAAACATATTTGTGTTCCTTTTTAACTTTCGGTTGTTTCAAATATATTCTCGTTTAATTAAGGTGAAGTTATTGATGTTTAGATCGAAAATAAATTATAATGACGCCAAAATATGTGTATATATCTTCGATTTGAACATGATTAAGTTCAATATTTTTCTGAGTGTAAGTTTATATATACATACAATCATCGTCGATCAAATCAACTGAAGTTTATATATACATACGGGATCAAACGACACGAGGATTTCCGCGAGAGGAGGAGAGATGATAACCAACCGTCTGTAGTTGAGCAGTGTTTGCTAGCTTTGACGAACATCATGCAAAGTCAACATCAACAACAACAACTGTCATGGCGATCTAAAGGCGAAAAAGAAATCCGACATATACCGACATTTGACGGAGAACTTAATCAGCTGCCTTCATTCATAGAAGCTATAACCACAGCCTTAAGCGATTACCCTGGTCGAGAAGATGAAGCCTTCAGGATAATATACAATATAAAAATTCAGGGAAAAGCTAAAAATGTGCTAAGAGTAAGCCAGCCAGAAACTTGGATTGACTGCAAACACCTTTTCAAAAAACATTATCGACCATCGCTGGACCAACTGGGAATTACAAAAAAAATATCATCACTAAGAGTAGCAAGTATTCCAGAGTTAGACATTAAAATAAAAGAAATTGTTGAAAATATTACGGAATATGTAGCCTATGAAGACAATAATCGAGCTGCCTTAGACATATTTAGTGGTATGCTGGTTCAGAGAATAAAGGAACTAGCAGCGGGATCTTTTTCATATGCTATTATAAAAAAATTGAATTTGAGTGATATGAGAGATATTGTTAATGATTTTGTAGGACAAGATGACGGTAATTTAAACCAGAATCTTATTATTAAAAATCAGTATAACGGCAACAATAGAAATTTTCAAAACAACAATAAGAACTTCAATTATAACAGACATCAAGGAGGAAATTTTAACGATAGATTCAACAATAATCAGTCAATTGTTAATAGAAATAATACCCAGCCAGTTTACGAAAATAGTCCTCCTCCTTTTCAAAGCTTCAACCAACAAGCTAATGTCTCAAATAATTCTCACCAGTCAAGAAATACGAATAGAAACTCCCAAAATAGGCAGCAAAATATTCAAAATGTAAGCCAGCAAATCAGAAATAGAGTAGAACACATGGATGTTGACACTATAAATAGGACAGATGACGTTTTTTATAAATTAGCCTCGGATGTAAACATGATATTTTTGTTTTCAACTATAGAAGATAAATCTTTTTTGACTCTAGTTGATACAGGATCAACCATAAGCATTCTAAACGGAATAAATTTTGATATCAATACATATGAAATTCTTAGTCTTTCACCCACCTACATAAATACTATACAGGGTGAGGTCAAGCAAAAAAATAAAACTGTATCAACTAAATGTCCAGAAGAATTTAATTATCCTTGTAATGCTAGAATAAAATGGGTAGCTATGCATATAAACAAACCGTATGATTTATTGCTCGGAATGGACTGGTTAAATAAAAACGTCAAGGAAATAGATTTAGAAAATAAAGTAATTAAACTTTCGAATGACGTAAGTCTTCCATTCATATCAAACGTTTTTGAAGAGGCAAATGTATTAGAACTAAGTGAAGTTAAAAATCTGCAAATAGATAGTTTAAAGGAGAATGAAAAGCTTATTATAGATAAGTTACTTAAAAAATATAATAAATTGTTATATACCGAAGGAGATACTCTAACTAGCATAAATACCGTAGTGCATGAAATAAATACAACTACAAATCAACCAATAAATTCAAAACTTTATCGGTATCCACCGAAACATTAAGAAGTACGGCGATAAATGCTAGAAATGGAGTCGCAAGGTATTATACGCAAAAGTAGAAGCAAATATAGTTCTCCAATAATAGTTGTTCCAAAAAATTAGATAAGTCTGGAATACAAAAATATAGAATAGTCGTAGACTATAGACGTCTTAATGAGGTAACAACAAGCGACAAGCATCCTTTGCCGAATATTGACGCTATTGTCGACAAACTTGGCAGGGCACAATATTTTAGCACAATAGACCTTGCAAAGGGTTATCATCAAATCCGTGTAAAAGAAAGTGATATTGAAAAAACCGCTTTCGTAACTCCAGATGGATTGTATGAGTATGTTAGAATGCCGTTTGGATTGAAAAACGTCCCTGCAACTTTTCAACGCTTAATAAACGAAATTCTAAGAGAATATATAAATAAAATATGTGTTGTCTACTTGGATGACATACTTGTATTTTCATCGACAATTGAAGAGCATGAAAATTTGCTTCAAAAAATATTTGAAACTCTACAAAGACAGAATTTAAAAATACAAGCTGACAAGTGTAATTTTATGAAAAATGACACTGAATTCTTAGGACACATCCTAACTAAAGATGGTATTAAGCCAAATCCTGATAAAATTAAAGTAATTGAAGAGCTTCTTATACCAAAATCTGAAAAACAATTGAAAGGATTTTTAGGCGTTACAGGATTTTATCGCAAATTCATTAAAGACTACGCGAAAATTGCTTATCCGATGATTAAATATTTAAGTAAAGGCACTAAAATAGACATTAATGTCCCAGAGTACATTTCAGCATTCGAAACTTTAAAATGCTTAATAATTTCTCATCCTATTTTAAAATACCCACAATTCGAAAAGCCATTTACTGTAACTACAGATGCAAGTGATAATGCAATTGGTGCTGTACTATCGCAAGAAGGTCATCCAATATGCTACATTTCACGAACGCTTAATCGTCATGAAATAAATTAGAGCACTACAGATAAGGAATTGTTAGCCATAGTTTATTCAGTCAACTATTTTAGACCTTATTTGTATGGAAATAAATTCAAAATTATTACTGATCATATTCCAATTAAATATATGAACACTAATACAAAGGAAAAGAATTTTCTCAAAGACATCAACGATGGCTTTTAAAACTGCAAGAATACAATTATGAAATAGAATACCTCAAAGGTAGTGAGAACAAAGTTGCGGATTTTTTAAGCAGGCAAGAAAACACTGAAAAAATTAATGAGCAAAATGAAAACGAATCAAATTTTGAATTGTCTGATTCAGTGCATTCGACTGATGAAGAACAACTGGATCACATAGGTATTAGAGAAGAGATAGTAAACACATATAAAACAAAAATTATTTTAACCTATAGTCCGAGAAATGAAATTACTAAAATACACCGAAGACAAATTATTGAAATAAACCCAAAAGAAAGCGAAATTAGTGTAAAAAGAATTTTACAGCAATATATAAAATTAGGCCATATAGGCATATATTTAGAGTTCTCCGATCGAGACTACCATAAAGTCCAATTAATAATTATTGCAATGTTTTCCAATGCAAAACACTTCAAATTTGTGAAACCAACTCAACGAGCAGTGGATATTGCCACTGAAGCAGATTTACACAAACAGTTATCTTTATATCATACAAAAGAGTCAATGCACAGCGTTATCAATGAATGTTATAGTACACTTAAAAGCAAGATTTTTTACCCGAAGTTAAGAGAACACATTCAGTTGATAATAAATAATTGCAAGAAATGTCAAGAAATAAAATACGATAGAAAGCCTATAAAGCCAAAATTTAAACTAACTGAAACACCAACTGCAAAAAATGACATAATACATTTAGACGTATTTCACTACAAAAAACGTTGCTTTGTGACAACAATCGATAAGTTAACAAAATTCGCAACAGCATATAATATAACAAATAGAATTTGGATAGCAAAAAAAAAAACAAGTTATGGTTGAGCATTTTGCTAAATTTGGAAAACCTCGAAAGATTATAATGGACAATGAATTTAATTCACAACAAGTTTTGGCATACCTTAACGACGATGAGGTTGAATCAGACTTCACTACATCAAATTCACATACCGGAAATGGAGACATAGAGCGATTACACTCAACACTTATGGAAAAAATAAATGGAATTGAGGCCACCGAGCTCTCTGTAGATATGAAGATGCAGATTGCTATAAAAATTATAACAATCGATATCACTCAACAATTAATTGTACACCAATAGAAGCAAAAGGAACCGTAGAAGTAAGCATCTTAGTAGATAGAGTTCAGCTGAAGAAGAAACAAATAATTAGTCAGAGAAATATTGATAGAGAATCATATAATGAGACTAGGGACAATGGAGCAGTTAGGAATTATAAAAGATTGAGGCACAAAGATGAGCCATATTATAGACATAAGCCACTGCAAAATGTACATTGCTCAAATATAAAAAGACCAGTCAAATTTGCGAATGTCAATATCGAGAATAATTAACAATTTAAAAATTCAATAAGATTCAATGAAAAAAATTTATTTACAATAAAAAAAACAGTTTATTTTTATAATTATAATTTATAACTATAATTTTTTCAGACGTCACTTAAACTGCTTGTAAAATGTAAAATGGAAAAGAAACCCTCATTTTCTTAGTAATAAATTGCAAGATTTCTATTACTATAAAGTGTTATCTATTCAAAGGAAAACTTTATATAGTAATGGTTTTCTTATTTTCTAATTATGTCAATGCAGAAAAACAAGCTAATTAATATACAATTATGTATATTTCTAAGTAAAGAAATTTGGAAGTGAAATATTTATTTATTTAAAACTGTAAACGAAGAAAAAGGATCAACATTATTATAAACTACAATAACTAATAATATTTAATTTTTAACTTTTGTTATTTGGACATCAATTAAGCTTATTATGTAGATGCTAAAATTGTTAATTACTACTTGAAATGTATAAGAAAGAAAATTCAGGAGAATTTTAAATTTGGTGGTGGAGAAATTATGTATACTTATATATACATATGTATATACTTCTTGTAATAATCTTCACTCACCAAAACCTTATTAATTCACCACAACAGGTTTTCTAAATGTAACGGTATCTCTCTTTAAGTTAAGCTCAAGACTAATTTTGAATGAATAAAAAGGGAGAATTGAATTGAACGCTGAACAAAGAAGTTTCACGTAATTCGCGTAATTGCATTATGTGTCACAAAGATCACTCAATTGCAGCTTGCGACCAGTTCAAAGAACTCCAATATTCTGATAAGTGGAACCTCGTCCGACAAAAGAAATTATGTCGCTAATGCCTTAAAATTCATAATTTACGCATTTGTAAAGAACGAAAAGAATGTGGCGTGAATAGTTGCACGGCAAAACACCACCGACTGTTACATAAGCCACTTCAAGAAAAAGGCAATCAGCAGGTTGCTATACAAATGGCTAGGAGTTCTACAGTCATTTTCAAAGGCTTGAAAATAACAATATATAATAATAACGATAGCTTAGACGTATATGCTTTATTAGACGAAGGCTCAGGACCCACAATGATAGAGAAAAGCGTAATAAGTCAGCTAGGCATGAAAGGCAAAAAATCTGAGTTATGAATTGATGGACAGATGGACCCACTCGGGTTGAACCGAATTCAGAACTGTTGAGCTTTAAAGTATCAGCTAGGGGCAAAAACGACAAAAGGTTTTTACTGCGCGACGTGCATACTGTTGACAAACTAGATTTGCCAAGACAAACCATGAATGTAGAGGAACTCGAAAACAAGTTCTGTCATCTGAAAAGTTACCAATTAGTTCGTACTATAATGCAGTACCAAGTATAATTATCGGTCTAAACAATAAGCATACGACTATGCCCATGAAGTTTAGAGAAGGTAACATGAACGAGCCTGCAGCCACCAAGACAAGGATCGGCTGGACCATTTTTGGTTCTGTCGGAAATAGAAGTTTTGACTCTTGTGATAAAATACCTCAATTTCACGTTTGTGAATGTGACGATAAAATGGCACTAAATAGGCTTATGCTAGAAATAGGGTTGCCTCTACCATATAAGCTAGTCGTGCGGCGCACGGGGCGCCAAGGCTCGAGGGGCGCCGCAAGTTTTGAAATTTTACGTATATTCAACTATTTATAAGGCAAGGCGCAAATTGAGACTTGTATAGGGCGTGACGCATCGTTTTGTAAACTATATGATTAAAAAGAACCGTGCAACTGACGTGCGTCCTGACCAGCGCGTGTTTCTGTTGTTGATGCAAAATTTCTTATGTCACACGCGCTATTCCTCAGCTTGCGCTTTTCCTAAGCATCGTGGAATAGATCTGGCAGCACTAATTATTAAAGGGAGAAAATATCAAAACAACGATGGAAACTACAACGACGAGAACAACCAGAAACTCGACGATGAGATCAACAGCGACAGAAAAACGAGAAACGACAGAAAAAATTAGAAAAGTATAACCATACATCATGTGTAGTAGGCGAAAAGAAATGAGAGCAAAAGGGAGTACTATGTCAGGAAAGCTTGGTTATTGAAGAAAGAAGTGGGAGGGAGAGATCTAACAGGCGGAAAAAGAAATCAAGCGTAGCATTGTTGAGTTTGCTGGAAATAATAACGGTGAAATATTTTTTCTACAGAACCGTGGACGACAAAACGTAAGAAGATTTAATTGTGCAACGTGTATCCGTGAGTGATAGGAATTGAGAATTTCGTGTTAAAGTATAATAAATATAGCATTATTCAAGGAAAATTCATTTCCTAAAATATAATTATTATAATAATGTACATTAACTGCATTTAGTGCATCTATAGTAATGATAGAATACTAAAATACAGCCATTAATATTAGTGTAAGTATAATTTTTTGTAACACTTTTGTTTAGATGTCTCAAGATAACGCAAAGAAAAAGACTGGTGTGAAGTTAGCATAGGGCGAATTCAGCATAGGGCGAACTCACAAAAGCCCTTATTTTTATGGAAAAATTCCGCTGCATGCTTTTGGGGATTAAATTTTCATATCAAAAACTATAAATTACTTATTAAAAACATATGTAAAATAAAACAAAATAAAACAAAAAGACTTTAATTAGAAGAAAATGATACTAAAAGCCGTTCCGTACACTTGTCCTGTCTCAGATAATTGCTGCCCAGCCGTAGAGAGGGGAAGCATTATGGTTCATTAAAGGGTTCGCAAAAACTTCAAATCACAAAAAGTTTTAACGAAATACATTTTAGGAAAGAGATAACAGTCCCGCAAATTAAATAAAATACAACTTGTTAAAATCGACATGTTGGAAATTTTTTTATAAACGTTTGAACGTATATTCAATACTGATTCTAAAGGCTTTAAAAGATGGAGCCATACAAAAACCTCAACTCGCAAAAAGTTTTAACGGGATATGTTTTAGGAAAGAGATAACAGTCCCGTTAATTAATTAAAGTACAACTTGTTAAAATCGACACGTTGGGAATTTTTTTATGAACGTTTGAATATACGTAATACTGATTCTAAAGGCTTCAAAAGTTAGAGCCATACAAAAACCTCAAATCGCAAAAAGTTTTAACGGGATATGTTTTAGGAAAGAGATAACAGTCCCGTGAATTAATTAAAGTACAATTTGTAAAAATCAACACGTTGGGAATTTTTTATGAACGTTTGAATATACGTAATACTGATTCTAAAGGCTTTAAAAGATGGAGCCATACAAAAACCTCAAATCGCAAAAAAGTTTTAACGGGATATGTTTTAAGAAAGAGGTAACAGGCCCGTGAGTTAATTAAACTACAATTTGTAAAAATCGACACGTTGGGAATTTTTTTATGAACGTTTGAATATACGTAATACTGATTCTAAAGGCTTTAAAAAGATGGAGCCATACAAAAATCTCAAATCGCAAAAAGTTTTAACGGGATATGTTCTAAGATAGAGGTAATAGGCCCGTGAGTTAACTAAAGTACAATTTGTAAAAATCGACACGTTGGGAATTTTTTATGAACGTTTGAATATACGTAATACTGATTCTCAAGGCTTTAAAAGATGGAGCCATACAAAAACCTCAAATCGCAAAAAGTTTTAACGGGATATGTTTTAAGAAAGAGGTAACAGGCCCGTGAGTTAATTAAAGTACAATTTGTTAAAATCGACACGTTGGGAATTTTTTTATGAACGTTTGAATATACGTAATACTGATTCTAAAGGCTTTAAAAGATGGAGCCATACAAAAGCCTCAAATCGCAAAAAGTTTTAACGGGATATGCTTTAAGAAAGAGGTAACAGGCCCGTGAGTTAATTAAAGTACGCCCCTAAGGACGACGCTGTCGTCCAGGGGTGTGATCCCAGAGAAAATTGCAGCCAACAGTTTTTGGTTTTATGGTCCTATATTTTTACACGGATCCGAGGGACAATTGCCTCAATCCGCAAAACACGAAGAATGCTGTACAGAGCGCCGCAATAACACCAAGGCAGTTCTGACATCACATGTCAATTCATCAGAAGATTTATTAATAGGGATTGAACACAGCCACTCATTTAGGCGATTGCAGAGAATCGTGGCTTACATGCTTCGCTTTGGCAGCACATCAAAATTGAGAACATGTACTGCGACACCAAATTCAACTGAAATGGAAAAGGCTCTTCTTTGCATTATTAAAGTAATGCAACAGAATGACTTTGGAGACGACATAAAAAACCTCCGTCAATACAAATGCGTCAATCGAAGCAGCTCGTTAAGCAGTTTGGCGCCTTTTATACCTGAAGATGGGCTTTTACGAGTAGGTGGGAGCCTTGAGTCAGCGCTGCTAAATTTCGATTCAAAACATCCAATTGTTCTACCCTACCGTCACCCTATAACCAAGATGTTAATAAATGATCTACACAAATAACACCTTCATGTAGGACCACTTACGCTCTTGTCTATCGTTAGGAAGCGATTTTGGCCAGTAAAAGAAAAAACACTTGTTCGTTCGGTTGTCCAAGGGTGTATAAGATGCTCAAGGATGCAGCCAAGGTTACTAACACAATTAATGGGCAATTTACCGGCAGATCGCGTACAACCAGCACGACCATTCATCAATGCAGGAGTTGACTTCTTTGGCCCACTTTGGATTCATTTCAAACTTCGCGGTAAACGGCCACAAAAGGCTTATGTAGCGGTTTTTTGCTGTTTTGCCACAAAGGCTGTTCATGTGGAACTTGTGAGTGACCTAACAACGGAAGCGTTTTTAGGCGCTCTCAAACGCTTCATGGGTCGACGCGGACATTGCCAAAAAATATACTGCGACAACGCAACAAATTTCGTGGGAGCAAGAAATCAGCTTCAAGAATTGCAAAACGCGGTACACTAAAAAGATGCAGAAGACAAAATTGTCGGAGAATGCAGCAAAAAGGGAATTGAATTCCTGTTCATACCCCCAAAAACGCCTCATTTCGGCGGCTTGTGGGAGGCCGCGGTAAAGTCAGCCAAACAATTGTTGCAGCGCACCTTATCCTCAGCTTCTCTAACATATGAGGAAATAGAAGCGGTCATAATTGAAGCAGAAGCTATATTAAACTCGCGTCCAATAACACCAAATGTCATCGAATCCTAACGGCTACACCGCTTTAACGCCGGGACATTTTTTAATTGGCGAGCCGCTTGTATCCATAATAGATCCAAATGCAAGTCCAAATCAGTCAACATTAGCAACGAGATGGAAGCTTGTTACACACTTAAAGGCAAAATTCTGGAGAAGGTGGAGAAGGAAATGGAGAAAGGAAAGCCAAAAGATTACACCTGGTACATTGGTGGTGATAAAGGATGATAATCTACCACCACTAAAATGGTCATTAGGGCGTGTTCTTAAGGTGATCCACGGCAATGATGGCTTAGTACGAGTGGTTGATGTGTGAACCTCAACAAACATTATAAGACTATAAACTAGCACCACTACCCATAGCACCTTTGTCGTCACATATCGATTCAAATGATCAGCACACCTCTAACGACCAAGATCACAGTGAGACAGACAAAAAACATCATCAAAACGAAACAAGCCGGATGAGGGTAACCAAGGAATCAAGAAGAAACGAGTTAGTATGGGTTCAGCAATAGTTAACACCCTCTTGGTATTGTCATTTGAATCCTTAGGACAATGTAGAAATGTACAAGTGCAGCAATTTTATAATGATCCGGGAATATACTTTGAAAATCTTGGTTCGGCTGGAATTATTGCGAGCGACTGGAACTTAATCAACTTCTTTAAACTATAGCCGTATCGGGTAGAATTCGAAACAATCACGCATTATTTAAGTTCATTAGAGAAACTATGTAAAACAATTGAGGATATAGACGTTGCCTGTCCCAGCGTAGTAAAGCAAATACAACGCCTAAGTTACGACATAGAACAAACAAACAAAATACTGACACCAGAAAGTGCTCGAAGAAATAAAAGAGGTGCAAGAACATCATAGGCAATGTTGCGCGAAGTCTTTTTGGCGTCCTTGACTCCGAATATGCCGAGGAATTAGCCACTACTATTGACAAAATGTACTCTAACGAAGAACGCATGACCTCGGCAATACGAAACCAAACGTTTTTCATTGACACGACGCTACATATAATGCAAAAGAATCAAGACGATATTGAAGGAGAATTCAGCAAAATATAGGAAATAATCCAATACGTCAACTCCCAAATAGCAAGAATGCAGCAGCACTTTAAAATAGAAGAGTTGCGACGTAAATTTTACGAGATATCATTGCATTCATTAGTGATTTTAACCAATTTTCAGCGAATACAAAACTCTTTGGTTGATATATTGGTTGACTCACATCGAGGTCAAATCAATCCAGAACTGATTCTTCCAGACACACTTCAGGCAGAGCTAATAAAAGTTCAAACCAGGATACCGAAGGCAATGAGGCTGCCTTTACTCTCTGATGAACTTCTAAAATTCTACCAACTAATGTTGATAGAGAGTCAAATAACAGAGACATACATCATTTTTAAAGTGAGAATTCCACTTATTTCAATAGAATCATTTGAGCTGTTGAAACTCACGCCAATTCCCTGGAAAGGCGCTGCAGGCTTCAACATAATAACTCCAGCCACACCATATTTAATGGTAAACCCACATTGAGATCAGTATTATCCGTTAACTGAAGCAGAACTCCAACAATGTCTTACAATAAAGGAGAATGAACATATGTGTAGACCACATAAGCCAGTTTTAAAACGAGGATCTTCCACGGCAACTTGCGAAGTTAATCGTCTCGATGGTGGACGAAATTTAGCATCGTGCAATATCAAACCCGTCAATATACCATCCTACAGGGTTCAACTTCATAATCCAAATAGCTGGATCTACGCCATGAAAAATAAAACACTCCTGAACGCCGTATGCGATGAAAATCTTACTCAACTGGCACTGGAACAATCACGAATCTTAAAAATTCAAAAAGGATGCACCATTAAACTTCCATCGTTGACGATTCAAGGGCATCAATCCATGGAAGTGAGTCGATACGCCTCATACATTCCATCTATAAATGTCAGCTTCATACAACAATCCACATACCCATCTGAAGAAACAACCACGTCACATTCCGTATTCCGTGTACATACAACAACCCATATTCCTCAGTTAACAGAATTAATGCACGAAGTCTCAAATTTTGAGATAGATAATCCCGATGGTATTCGAAACCATGACATTCATCACTATTCCCTTGGATACAGAAACCTTATTATCATTATAATTGTTGGATCAATTCTCGCCTGGAAACTGCGCCGAAAATTTCATAAATCAACCCAAATAGAAGATCTACAAAGGAATTCAGAGGAACAACCAAACGACACAGTGTCTACCAACGCCTCCGTCGATGCCGAATTCATCCGAATCCAAGTAAATTAGGTTGAACGACGATCGTTTAACGCCGGGGAGGATGTTTGTGCAAAAGCCGCATTCTTTCCCAGAGTTTGAATAAGGATAATAAATTCATATTTCTGATATTATTTTTTGGAAAATAAAGTTGATGTTTGTGCAAAAGCCGCATTCTTTCCCAGAGTTTGAATAAGTATATTAAGTTCACATTTTTGATATTATTTGCCACAATCGACGCTACCACGGTGGCCGGCTACGCATAAGTTTCAAAAAACTAAATTCCAAAAAAGAAGGTTTTTGTTATACTTATTTCAACGTCGTTTCCCACACCCAACGCTGCAAAACTTAAACAAGCGCTTTGCGAATTTCTTATTAATTATGGCGATCGTCAAGTTTCGCCGTGGGAATAATTTCGGTAGGTGAAATGCAAACTTGCAAAATCTTTGCAAGCTTTGATTGTGGGAAACAATAATGTAATAATTTTCTCATAATTGTTAATTTCAAGTTCTTGTTAATGTTAAATTTTTCCTATAAATAAGAGTTATAATTATAATAAAGCATTCATATTCTTAACAACACTTGAAGTAGTGGAGTCGTCACTTTTTCGACAGAGGATTATCTGGTTTTGCACTAAAAGTCAACACATAAATAGGTTAAGTACCTATTTATAAACATTAGCGTCAAAAGAGGCATACATAAATTGGACTATCTGGTTTTGAACTAGATAGTCAAATCAACACACAAATAGGTTAATTACCTATTTATAAACATTAGCGTCAAAAGAGGCATACATAAATTGGACTATCTGGTTTTGCACTAGATAGTCAAATCAACACATAAATAGGTTAAGTACCTATTTATAAACATTAGCGTCAAAAGAGGCGTACAGATAATTTAAAGGAGGGAAGTCATGAAAGCCAGCCAGATATCACCGCTATAAGTAGGTTTGAGTGCCGTGTGCAGCGAATTGGCGAGTCCTTCACTGCTAAGTTATTTTGGCGAAGTAACAATTTAATTCTTCCTTATAATTTTTCAATGGCTATGCAAAGGCTTCTATGTTTTGAAAAAAAATCAATAAAACTAAACTAAAGATTACGAACTAAAGATGCGCGTGAATTCACTAATCCATGAAATGGAAAAGAAACAATATATTCGAAAGCTAAACAATTTAGAAATTCAAAAGTATTATCCGCGCAAGTGGTATTTACCAATCTTTTGGGTTTACGATCAAAATAAACCGCAAAAAACTAGAATAGTATGGGACGACGCAGCAAACTATAAAGGCATTTCTTTCAATCAACGTTTAGAGTCAGGACCTGACCTATTGGTGTCTCTCATTAGAGTACTGCATAATTTTCGTATACGCAAAATTGGCATATGTGGCGACATATGTGAAATGTTCCATAGAGTTAAAATAGAAGAGGAAGATCAACATTCTCAACGTTTTCTTTGGCGTGATTATAACTCAAAAAAGGTTCCAAACATATGTGTTCTTAAGGTTTGAAGTTTTGGAGCAACATGCTCACCATGCATCGCGCAAATAGCTATGAATAAGAATGTCATAGAGCACAAAAAAGAATTTCCCAGAGCTGTCAAATCAATTTAACATCACCATTATATGGATGACCTGCTTGATAGTGTAGACGACTTAAAAGAAGCTAAGCAATTAGTTACAGATGTAAGTTTGGTTCATTTGGTTTTTTGTTAGGTAGTTGGCAAGTAGAAGATTGGGGGTGGATATTTATGGGAAAAAATTGGATCTTATGGGAAAGTTGAGTGGCAACACCGGTGGAAGAAGTATGTCAGGCCATATAGAAGAAGACGAAGAAGAAATGGCATCAGTCGAATGCAACAGTTAGAATTGGATTGCATCGTTCACAGCAAGTACACACTTCGGTGACACACCACCTTTCAAGAGCACATCAGACACACCGGACAGGAACAATTCACTGACAGGGGCATTACACAAACCGGACAAGCAGACCGACAGAGCCGCGCCGATATATTTCCAACAAACAATACATTCAGATCACACCACTGAGTGACGACATCGAGGCAGTAAGCAATCAACCACAGGACAATCGAAGGTAGGCGGTGGTCACATGGGCAGCCAGCACAAGGTTCATCAATACAAGGCTACATCACAGACACCTACAAATAGTCAATGTTCATGCAGACAACTGCCAGTGAACAAGTAGTTTGATAGGGCTGCATTGTTAACAAATACACTCAGACAAGTGGGAACACTTCCGTCAGGCCACAGCACCAAGTGGCAACACTTGTGGCAAGTAAGTGATCAGTCACAGGACCATCGAAGGTAGGCAATGGTCGCATGGGTAACTAGCACGGGTTCATCGTTGCCAGGTCACATCACCGATCAGAATAATGCATTTTAGGCAACTACGAACAGTCAATGCGCATGCAGACAACTGGCAGCGAACAAGTAAATTGATAGTGCTGCACTGACATTTTGCCAGTAAACAATATATTCAGGCAAGTGGGAACATCTTCCGTCAGGCAACCGTACAGGCGACATCGAGGCAGCAAGCAGTCAGCTATAGGGCTATCAAAGGCAAGCAAATGGACACATAGGCAGCCAGCACGAGGTTCATCACTATAAGCTGTGAGAGGCCAGTAGTTATAATAGGAGGGTTCTCGGCCAACTAAAACGGGTGCTGTTGTGGTGCTATCTAATTGTATGTGTTTGTTGTAATTTGTTGTTTTTGTTGTTGTAGTGGTGCTATCTAATTGTATGTGGTTGTTGTAGTGGTGCTATCTAATTGTATGTGTTTGTTGTAATTTGTTTTTGTTGTTGTAGTGGTGATATCTAATTGTATGTGGTTGTTGTAATTTGTTGTTGTTGTTGTAGTGGTGCTATCTAATTGTATGTGTTTGTTGTAATTTGTTGTTGTTGTTGTAGTGGTGCTATCTTACTGTATGTGGTTGTTGTAATTTGTTGTTGTTGTAGTGGTGCTATCTAATTGTATGTTGTTGTTGTAGTGGTGCTATCTAATTGTATGTGGTTGTTGTAGTATATTGTCGTTGTTGTAGAGTACTATCTAATTGTATGGGGTTGTTGTAATTTGTTGTTGTTGTTGTTGTAGAGAGCTATCTTACTGTATGTGGTTGTTGTAGTATGTTGTTGTTGTTGTAGGGTGCTATCTTACTGTATGTGGTTGTTGTAGTATTTGAGTTACACTCAAAATAGTGTAACATGAGACTTTTCTATTGCAGTCCGTCAGTTAGCTATGCCTGTCCTTTGTCATTCGTTTGTTGATATTTTATTAGGTAATAAAAAATATTTTTATGATTTCAAAATTCGGCCCTTCGTTTTCGTTTGTTGGTGATATTTTTATTAGGTAATAAAAAAAAAATATTTTTTATGATTTCAAAATTCGGCCCTTCGTTTGGATGGGGAATTCTATAAAGTCAACAATTAGTTTACCTAATTGCCTAGATCGATTTGCAGTGTGGTTGTTGTAGGTCATTAGTAAAACTCAAACTTGTTGGTGAGAAGGGGCGATGGGACCTATAAATATTTTCATATTCTTGAATCGAGTTGATGACTTTTTATTTAAACAAAAAGGAAATGTACTTGACGAGCATCTCAGTGAAATTCACCGATGCTGTGAGAAGTTGAGATGTTATGAGCATCAAGTATTATTATTAGATACGAATAATGGGAACCATTTCAACAATTGCTGCTGGTCTTCAACACAATGTTTTGAAGGACCTGACACGTGCGCTTGCTACATGTTGAAACATGATGTTGTTAGAATCAATAAATTAATGTCATTATATAATAGATTGAATAGAACCTAAACTGTTGGAAAAAATAAAAAAAAAACATTTTTTTATGTGATGAATTTACGATTGCTTTTTATTTTATTTAATTTAAATTTTCTTTTGTCTTACAGTATATGATGTATTTGATTACAGTTTTACATTTTAAAAAAAGATAAATCAAGCTGCTGCGCTATAGGAAAGTCGATCATAACCTCTAGGCGATAGTCGTCTGCATCAGCATTCATTAACTTTACTAAATAGTAGGATCCATTACATAATTCTTGTATTGTTTCATCGCTGATGTTGTTAAATCTTTGCGGGAGAAAAACTATATTATCCTCTAATTCCATTAAAATGCGGTCTCCATATTTAGTTTTTTTGTTTTTCGAACTTTAGTTATAGTATAGCTCTTATTAGCTTCCATATCTTTTACTCGTAGAATAGTTTTCTTTGTAAAGTTGCGCTGATTGAAATCTTCAATGGCGTTGAAACAGTAAGATGTTCCTTCATGAGTTTGCTGCATTTTTCTTTTATATTAAATATTAAATAAAATATTAAATTATTTGCTATCTAATTGTATATGGTTGTTGTAATTTGTTGTTGTTGTAGTGGTGCTATCTAATTGTATGTGGTTGTTGTAGTGGTGCTATCTAATTGTATGTGGTTGTTGTAATTTGTTGTTGTTGTAGTGGTGCTATATAATTGTATGTGGTTGTTGTAATTTGTTGTTGTTGTAAATTCATTAGAGTTGCCCTTGAATCCTTGGACATCTAAAGTCATAAAGTTTCTTTGTGTCATATTCTAAGATTTGTGTACGACTGGATGAAAGGTGTGATGAAGACTGTCTCTACTTAGACAATTTTTTTAATTTCACCAGTGACTGGTGTATATTCAAACATTCTATCATGTATAAGTACACAGTATGCAGATGTACCAGCTGGAATGTTCTTCAACGTTTTAAATTCAATTCTAATATCAATAGGTCCGCTTTTTATAGATTCGTTTTGATGGGTTACATCCAACACAATTATTGGAGCTTCATCTTTGAATTTTTCACGGCTTAGTAAAGGTTGTGCTTCACGCATAAAATAACTTTGTTGGAATTTTGCATACATATCATATAAGATAGCGTAACGATCATGACTAAATTTCAGATTAAGGTCATCATACGGATACATATCCGAGTTGAGATATACTTTTACATCGCTTAAATCACAATGTCTAAACTTGTTATCTCTTCTAAAGCTAATCAAAATAAAACGTGGTCTTTCATTTTGTGCTGCAAGCCTTACATTCCATAAATGATTGGTTCCTTGAGTAAGTGAAGGATTAAAATGACAATCCCAACTGCGAAATGATATTGTTAAAGGCTGTCGACTTTGAATAGTTTTGAATATTTGTAATTTTGTGAAATCAGCCAATTGTATATGTGGAATTTTCCAGGTGATGTTCGTCAGATGTATTCCCAATGCATTATTAGTATTTGTCGTAACACTCGAGTATACAACATGTTCATCTGACTTGCATCGTGATAATATTAATTCATGTTTAGAATTTAACAGAATTTTATTAAAGTCTTCAGCAAAACCGAGTAGATTTTTTAACGGCATACAGAAATTAAAATAGCCGCTTTCTATTTCAAGTTCTTCATTAAAAAACCATCCAGCATTTTTCAACATGTTGCTTTCAGCCATATTCAAGGAAACATAATTCTTCATCGAAGTTGTTACACCCAAATGTCGGGTGCGATCAATCTCCACACCATTAAGCTCATAACGAATCTCATCAAAAAGATATGCAAAGAAATTATTCCTCAATTTACCATTCTTCGAGATCGTTGCATTGTCTGCTTCAGTGACAAATCCTTCAATATAAATATAACTCTCATGGGGCAGTACATAAAGATCTTGATTTTGAATCGAAATTCTAATTTCATCATTGTTTTTAAACGATTGTAAATACGGCGAATAGCTGTGATAATCTTTCTTAATAATTGTTTCATCGTAAATTGGTTTTTGTGAGACATTTAGAATATCACTCATTTTTGTGGTTTTAATTTAAGTCCTAACGATTTTAAAAACTTTTTGTTGTTGAATGATAATGCCTTCTTTTTATATTTGCTTCTCGCTATATTGTTTTTATTTAATCTTGTTGGCTGGATCGTTGTCGCAGTAGGACTAATTGAAGACCCATATGAGTACGTGTTTTTATTGTAAATAATCATATTAGTCAAGAGGTTTTAAATGAAGTCTTAAAGTAATTGTTTCTCCGCAAAAATTTATTAATTTTCCATTTTGATCAACCACTTTTACTACAATTGAACTAATCTGCTTGGTGTTTACTGGTAAATAGATAACATTTTTTGGAATTTCATCTATCTTATAACCAGCCCCAACATTTATTGAAAACATGTGAATTGTATGCGCTGATTCGTTGTTTATATATGAACCGACCACTATGTTGCACTCAAGGTGTATTGCATTTATATGTGTTATATTTACAGTCATGTCTGATGCATACGATCTGCCTGCTTTTAATTCTATATTACTGAAGCCTAGTAATGAACAAATTGTTCGTTCTTTGTTAAAGTAAATTATATCTTTGCTTGATTCTACAACTGCTTGTAATGTATTGTGATTTGCAAAGATTTTTAGCTTCTCAGCTGGTTCCAGCCTATTATATTCCTCTTTAAGATAATCAGCAATATCATCGAGTTCGTATGAGCCAATTGGTATTTCAATAATGTGATTGCCAATATGAAACAAATTGTTTTCGACATCTACATTGGGTATAGAGTTATATGTGTGGAAATCAACGAGACCGCAAACATAATTTCTATCCAAATCTATTGGCGGAAAGTAATCCGCTGTAAGAATTGAATCGTTACCGCTGAGTGTAAGCGTAATAGACATCTTGAATGTTAATAAAGCAATGAAACTAAAAATTTTTGGTAATAGTTTTTATTATGATTTTATTTTCAATATTTATAGAAACGAAAGCACAAATATAAAATACATGTCGATACAAAATTAATTTATAGTATAGAGTTTTTAGTAATCCAAGAGTTATGATCATTCGAAAATCCCAACCATTTAACAAAACATTTATTTCCTTTAGTTTTAAGAATTTTTTCAACCAGGTATGTGTTGGGGAATCTTGTTCTCAATAGTTCACTTTCATAAAATCCTCCCTTGATTGGATCGCCTTGATAGTCTTCCAAAGTATAAGTTACTGGATTTGTGATTTGTATACTCTTTATTTTGAAAATTTCAGTTGTCCAGTTGGGTGTATAGCCTTTTTCAAAAGCATGTTTATATTTACTGATTCTTACATAATCACCCTTGCGGAATTTTGGTTTGTGAAAGATTTTTATGTTATTATATACAGTTTTCAATAGACAACTTTCATTGGAAGAGTTCACATTTTTAGGAGCCATTTTAATAGTTCTGTGTATCTTAGCATTATATTTATCAACCAAATTTTTATAATCATCAATCCATCGATATGATCCGTTGTAGCTGAATTCCTTCCACATCATTCCTTTCAGCGTTCTATTGAAACGTTCAACGATTGAAGCTTTTAGAATGCTATATGATGAATAATGATTTATGTGATATTGCCTCATCAAATTATTAAACTGATTGTTAAAGAACTCTTTACCATCATCAGTTTGTAAATTTTTTTGGTATTCGTCCAGTTTTAAATATGTTTTCCATAGCTTTTCTTACATCTGAAGAGGTTTTAGTTTTAAGAGGTATAGCCCAAGCGAATTTAGAAAATGTATCGATAGTGGTAAGAAGAAAACGGTATCCATTATTATACGTCGAATAACTACCCATTTCGACCAAATCTGCCTGCCAAAGATCATCTATACCCTTTGTTATTACACGTCGTCGCCGAAAATTTTTACGAGCTTGCCTGTGGAGCTCTTCTACTAAATCTCTCTTTTTTTCAGAGTCATGTGTGGTCTTTTCTTTTTTAAATCCTAGGGCTCTATCTTGATATATGCATTCTTAAAATTGTGCTCAATATCTGCATAAATGCTTTCTTTTAGCATCAAGTGTTCTGCTTCTAGACTTTTAGTTTTTGATTGAAGCTGCTGAATATCTGCATAAATGGTCTTGTACATTTTTTCAATAACCGAAAAAGTGGTTTCCTTTATAACTGAGGTTTCCTCACGTAAACTTGTTTGAAACCGTTGAATATCTTTGTTAATGTTTTCCTTTAGCAATGAGTTTTCTTGTTGAATTTTTGTATAAATATCTTTATATATATTTTTCCTTTAGCAATGAGTATTCTTGTTGAATTTTTGTATAAATATCTTTATATATATTTTCCTTTAGCAATGAGTTTTCTTGTTGAATTTTTAAAGCAATCTGATTTATACTTTCAGCAATAAATATCTTTGTTACGGCATCACTTTCCTCTTTAGGTGATCCAACGTTTTTTAATCGCAATTATTATGGAGATTTAAATTCTTATCATAATCCAAGTTGAAACCTAAAGCACTTAGAATATTTCTTTTCAATTTAATTTGGTTTTCCCCCTGCTGAGAATAACGACCGAACTTGTCTACGCTCATTATAACATTATTATTATTATAATTATTATTGTACCGACAATTTATACAATTATATCTGCTTCCCTCAGTTCTTCAAGTATTGAGACAATTTCATTATGATGGTTATTGTGGCCAGCTGATTCTGATGATAGTAATAGCCTTAGCCTATTCACTAATTCATTTGGATCATCCCAATATATATAATTTGGTTTACGTTTTACTAAGGCTCATTAACCCGCTTCCCTTATGTGATGTTGAAAAAGGTATTCTCTTTGAATAACTTCTTAAAATATATTTGTACTTGAATGCTTTAGTTCCTTTAATTTGTCCATTTTGCTTGAAATTACGTTTATGAGCATTTGTAGTATTTAAGATTTCTTTATACATTTGTAGATCTACTGTATTGTAATTTTTAGGTTTCTTGTAAAATAACAGCTCAGTTAATCCCGATGTTAAGTTCCAATTATTATTAGAAATAAATATTTTGTTATCATTTAATTTAAATACACTATCTCCAATCCTCCATTCGCCATCTGAATCTTTATGTGGTCCGTATAAGGTATCAAGTACATCTTGTTCTTCTAATTTAGACAATTGTGAGCGATCGTTCAATTGACTAACACTTGCAGTTTCATCTATTTGTGAATAGAAATTATCCTCACTTTCATCATTGCTTTCGGTAATAGTGTTTGCAGTCTCGTCCTTAAACAATTTTTCATTTTTCCTTTAAATGGTGTACTAGTCTTCAGAAAGAGTTTTTTGTTATTGTTGTAGTTGTTGTCCATATCTTTTAATTTGGAGTATTTAACTATCTCCTTTAGAGGTTTTGTGATCGGCATAAAATTCTCTTCTAATTTTTCTCCATATCAGCTTCACTTAATCTTAAGCTATTGACTTTTTTCTTCAAAACATTCCTTGTTTTTATAATGTCCTTCAGTATTTTTTCGTCCATATTTAAGTTTGATGGTTTCTTCAATGAGTCAAGTATATCGGATCTGTTATCTGGTTGATCTGCTATCTGATATGATCTGATTGATCTGCTATCTGGTTGATCTGCTATCTGATCTGATCTGGTATCTGATCTGATCTGGTATCTGATCTGATTGATCTGCTATCTGGTTGATCTGCTATCTGATATGATCTGGTATCTGATCTGATCTGGTATCTGATCTGATTGATCTGCTATCTGGTTGATCTGCTATCTGATTGATCTGGTATCTGGTTGATCTGCTATCTGATTGATCCTCTATCTGGTTGAATACAGGTAAGTTACTAATAAGTAGTAGTGAGGTGATAAAGGTTTTTATAGTTGAATATAAATATCAAATCCCTTTCTATAACGACCACAATCAATTGGATCATCTTTACTTATAACCACAAATCCATACTTATTTTCCCCAACATTCTCTGCATATATTTAAAAACTTTTCAAACGACATATCCGTTCCTACATGATCGCCGTAAATATGCTTCAAATTCATTTCGTCCTGTTTAAACATAACTATAAAATTCGCATTATCACGTATTAGATGTTTGGAAATCGTGTATAAGTTTGACACAAATAGAAACTATCGATATTTTTATGTCGACCCATACAAAAGTATGCTCGAATGTTATTTTGCTTTTCACATGCTACATCATCGAAGATAAAAAATAGAGTTGGTCTTAGCTTCCTCTGGCACCAAGACATCCTCATTTGCAGAAAACGTATAGAAACCAATATTTTTTATCGGATGTAGTAGTTTCTTCAAGTATTCATATTTCGGCTGATATAATGACTTTGAATACAAGTATATATTGCAAAACTTTAGTCCATTTGGACTCTCTATTAAACTTAGCATTGCATTAGTCTTTCCGCAATTTGAAGGTCCAACAATAAGTCCTCGCACAGAATTCGGTAATATTGAACTGTGTCGTAAACATGATGTTTTGTGCGAGGACTAATTGTTGAACCTTCAAATTGTGGAAAGACTAATGCAATGCTAAGTTTAATAGAGAGTCCAAATGGACTAAAGTTTTGCAATATATACTTGTATTCAAAGTCATTATATCAGCCGAAATATGAATACTTGAAGAAACTACTACATCCGATAAAAAATATTGGTTTCTATACGTTTTCTGCAAATGAGGATGTCTTGGTGCCAGAGGAAGCTAAGACCAACTCTATTTTTTATCTTCGATGATGTAGCATGTGAAAAGCAAAATAACATTCGAGCATACTTTTGTATGGGTCGACATAAAAATATCGATAGTTTCTATTTGTGTCAAACTTATACACGATTTCCAAACATCTAATACGTGATAATGCGAATTTTATAGTTATGTTTAAACAGGACGAAATGAATTTGAAGCATATTTACGGCGATCATGTAGGAACGGATATGTCGTTTGAAAAGTTTTTAAATATATGCAGAGAATGTTGGGGAAAATAAGTATGGATTTGTGGTTATAAGTAAAGATGATCCAATTGATTGTGGTCGTTATAGAAAGGGATTTGATATTTATATTCAACTATAAAAACCTTTATCACCTCACTACTACTTATTAGTAACTTACCTGTATTCAACCAGATAGCGGATCAATCAGATAGCAGATCAACCAGATACCAGATCAATCAGATAGCAGATCAACCAGATAGCAGATCAATCAGATCAGATACCAGATCAGATCAGATACCAGATCAGATCAGATAGCAGATCAACCAGATAGCAGATCAATCAGATCAGATACCAGATCAGATCAGATACCAGATCAGATCAGATAGCAGATCAACCAGATAGCAGATCAATCAGATCATATCAGATAGCAGATCAACCAGATAACAGATCCGATATACTTGACTCATTGAAGAAACCATCAAACTTAAATATGGACGAAAAAATACTGAAGGACATTATAAAAACAAGGAATGTTTTGAAGAAAAAAGTCAATAGCTTAAGATTAAGTGAAGCTGATATGGAGAAAAATTAGAAGAGAATTTTATGCCGATCACAAAACCTCTAAAGGAGATAGTTAAATACTCCAAATTAAAAGATATGGACAACAACTACAACAATAACAAAAAACTCTTTCTGAAGACTAGTACACCATTTAAAGGAAAAATGAAAAATTGTTTAAGGACGAGACTGCAAACACTATTACCGAAAGCAATGATGAAAGTGAGGATAATTTCTATTCACAAATAGATGAAACTGCAAGTGTTAGTCAATTGAACGATCGCTCACAATTGTCTAAATTAGAAGAACAAGATGTACTTGATACCTTATACGGACCACATAAAGATTCAGATGGCGAATGGAGGATTGGAGATAGTGTATTTAAATTAAATGATAACAAAATATTTATTTCTAATAATAATTGGAACTTAACATCGGGATTAACTGAGCTGTTATTTTACAAGAAACCTAAAAATTACAATACAGTAGATCTACAAATGTATAAAGAAATCTTAAATACTACAAATGCTCATAAACGTAATTTCAAGCAAAATGGACAAATTAAAGGAACTAAAGCATTCAAGTACAAATATATTTTAAGAAGTTATTCAAAGAGAATACCTTTTTCAACATCACATAAGGGAAGCGGGTTAATGAGCCTTAGTAAAACGTAAACCAAATTATATATATTGGGATGATCCAAATGAATTAGTGAATAGGCTAAGGCTATTACTATCATCAGAATCAGCTGGCCACAATAACCATCATAATGAAATTGTCTCAATACTTGAAGAACTGAGGGAAGCAGATATAATTGTATAAATTGTCGGTACAATAATAATTATAATAATAATAATGTTATAATGAGCGTAGACAAGTTCGGTCGTTATTCTCAGCAGGGGGAAAACCAAATTAAATTGAAAAGAAATATTCTAAGTGCTTTAGGTTTCAACTTGGATTATGATAAGAATTTAAATCTCCATAATAATTGCGATTAAAAAACGTTGGATCACCTAAAGAGGAAAGTGATGCCGTAACAAAGATATTTATTGCTGAAAGTATAAATCAGATTGCTTTAAAAATTCAACAAGAAAACTCATTGCTAAAGGAAAATATATATAAAGATATTTATACAAAAATTCAACAAGAATACTCATTGCTAAAGGAAAATATATATAAAGATATTTATACAAAAATTCAACAAGAAAACTCATTGCTAAAGGAAAACATTAACAAAGATATTCAACAGTTTCAAACAAGTTTACGTGAGGAAACCTCAGTTATAAAGGAAACCACTTTTTCGGTTATTGAAAAAATGTACTAGACCATTTATGCAGATATTCAGCAGCTTCAATCAAAAACTAAAAGTCTAGAAGCAGAACACTTGATGCTAAAAGAAAGCATTTATGCAGATATTGAGCACAATTTTAAGAATGCATATATCAAGATAGAGCCCTAGGATTTAAAAAAGAAAAGACCACACATGACTCTGAAAAAAAGAGAGATTTAGTAGAAGAGCTCCACAGGCAAGCTCGTAAAAATTTTAGGCGACGACGTGTAATAACAAAGGGTATAGATGATCTTTGGCAGGCAGATTTGGTCGAAATGGGTAGTTATTCGACGTATAATAATGGATACCGTTTTCTTCTTACCACTATCGATACATTTTCTAAATTCGCTTGGGCTATACCTCTTAAAACTAAAACCTCTTCAGATGTAAGAAAAGCTATGGAAAACATATTTAAAACTGGACGAATACCAAAAAAATCTACAAACTGATGATGGTAAAGAGTTCTTTAACAATCAGTTTAATAATTTGATGAGGCAATATCACATAAATCATTATTCATCATATAGCATTCTAAAAGCTTCAATCGTTGAACGTTTCAATAGAACGCTGAAAGGAATGATGTGGAAGGAATTCAGCTACAACGGATCATATCGATGGATTGATGATTATAAAAATTTGGTTGATAAATATAATGCTAAGATACACAGAACTATTAAAATGGCTCCTAAAAATGTGAACTCTTCCAATGAAAGTTGTCTATTGAAAACTGTATATAATAACATAAAAATCTTTCACAAACCAAAATTCCGCAAGGGTGATTATGTAAGAATCAGTAAATATAAACATGCTTTTGAAAAAGGCTATACACCCAACTGGACAACTGAAATTTTCAAAATAAAGAGTATACAAATCACAAATCCAGTAACTTATACTTTGGAAGACTATCAAGGCGATCCAATCAAGGGAGGATTTTATGAAAGTGAACTATTGAGAACAAGATTCCCCAACACATACCTGGTTGAAAAAATTCTTAAAACTAAAGGAAATAAATGTTTTGTTAAATGGTTGGGATTTTCGAATGATCATAACTCTTGGATTACTAAAAACTCTATACTATAAATTAATTTTGTATCGACATGTATTTTATATTTGTGCTTTCGTTTCTATAAATATTGAAAATAAAATCATAATAAAAACTATTACCAAAAATTTTTAGTTTCATTGCTTTATTAACATTCAAGATGTCTATTACGCTTACACTCAGCGGTAACGATTCAATTCTTACAGCGGATTACTTTCCGCCAATAGATTTGGATAGAAATTATGTTTGCGGTCTCGTTGATTTCCACACATATAACTCTATACCCAATGTAGATGTCGAAAACAATTTGTTTCATATTGGCAATCACATTATTGAAATACCAATTGGCTCATACGAACTCGATGATATTGCTGATTATCTTAAAGAGGAATATAATAGGCTGGAACCAGCTGAGAAGCTAAAAATCTTTGCAAATCACAATACATTACAAGCAGTTGTAGAATGAAGCAAAGATATAATTTACTTTAACAAAGAACGAACAATTGGTTCATTACTAGGCTTCAGTAATATAGAATTAAAAGCAGGCAGATCGTATGCATCAGACATGACTGTAAATATAACACATATAAATGCAATACACCTTGAGTGCAACATAGTGGTCGGTTCATATATAAACAACGAATCAGCGCATACAATTCACATGTTTTCAATAAATGTTGGGGCTGGTTATAAGATAGATGAAATTCCAAAAAATGTTATCTATTTACCAGTAAACACCAAGCAGATTAGTTCAATTGTAGTAAAAGTGGTTGATCAAAATGGAAAATTAATAAATTTTTGCGGAGAAACAATTACTTTAAGACTTCATTTAAAACCTCTTGACTAATATGATTATTTACAATAAAAACACGTACTCATATGGGTCTTCAATTAGTCCTACTGCGACAACGATCCAGCCAACAAGATTAAATAAAAACAATATAGCGAGAAGCAAATATAAAAAGAAGGCATTATCATTCAACAACAAAAAGTTTTTAAAATCGTTAGGACTTAAATTAAAACCACAAAAATGAGTGATATTCTAAATGTCTCACAAAAACCAATTTACGATGAAACAATTATTAAGAAAGATTATCACAGCTATTCGCCGTATTTACAATCGTTTAAAAACAATGATGAAATTAGAATTTCGATTCAAAATCAAGATCTTTATGTACTGCCCCATGAGAGTTATATTTATATTGAAGGATTTGTCACTGAAGCAGACAATGCAACGATCTCGAAGAATGGTAAATTGAGGAATAATTTCTTTGCATATCTTTTTGATGAGATTCGTTATGAGCTTAATGGTGTGGAGATTGATCGCACCCGACATTTGGGTGTAACAACTTCGATGAAGAATTATGTTTCCTTGAATATGGCTGAAAGCAACATGTTGAAAAATGCTGGATGGTTTTTTAATGAAGAACTTGAAATAGAAAGCGGCTATTTTAATTTCTGTATGCCGTTAAAAAATCTACTCGGTTTTGCTGAAGACTTTAATAAAATTCTGTTAAATTCTAAACATGAATTAATATTATCACGATGCAAGTCAGATGAACATGTTGTATACTCGAGTGTTACGACAAATACTAATAATGCATTGGGAATACATCTGACGAACATCACCTGGAAAATTCCACATATACAATTGGCTGATTTCACAAAATTACAAATATTCAAAACTATTCAAAGTCGACAGCCTTTAACAATATCATTTCGCAGTTGGGATTGTCATTTTAATCCTTCACTTACTCAAGGAACCAATCATTTATGGAATGTAAGGCTTGCAGCACAAAATGAAAGACCACGTTTTATTTTGATTAGCTTTAGAAGAGATAACAAGTTTAGACATTGTGATTTAAGCGATGTAAAAGTATATCTCAACTCGGATATGTATCCGTATGATGACCTTAATCTGAAATTTAGTCATGATCGTTACGCTATCTTATATGATATGTATGCAAAATTCCAACAAAGTTATTTTATGCGTGAAGCACAACCTTTACTAAGCCGTGAAAAATTCAAAGATGAAGCTCCAATAATTGTGTTGGATGTAACCCATCAAAACGAATCTATAAAAAGCGGACCTATTGATATTAGAATTGAATTTAAAACGTTGAAGAACATTCCAGCTGGTACATCTGCATACTGTGTACTTATACATGATAGAATGTTTGAATATACACCAGTCACTGGTGAAATTAAAAAAATTGTCTAAGTAGAGACAGTCTTCATCACACCTTTCATCCAGTCGTACACAAATCTTAGAATATGACACAAAGAAACTTTATGACTTTAGATGTCCAAGGATTCAAGGGCAACTCTAATGAATTTACAACAACAACAAATTACAACAACCACATACAATTATATAGCACCACTACAACAACAACAAATTACAACAACCACATACAATTAGATAGCACCACTACAACAACCACATACAATTAGATAGCACCACTACAACAACAACAAATTACAACAACCATATACAATTAGATAGCAAATAATTTAATATTTTATTTAATATTTAATATAAAAGAAAAATGCAGCAAACTCATGAAGGAACATCTTACTGTTTCAACGCCATTGAAGATTTCAATCAGCGCAACTTTACAAAGAAAACTATTCTACGAGTAAAAGATATGGAAGCTAATAAGAGCTATACTATAACTAAAGTTCGAAAAACAAAAAAACTAAATATGGAGACCGCATTTTAATGGAATTAGAGGATAATATAGTTTTTCTCCCGCAAAGATTTAACAACATCAGCGATGAAACAATACAAGAATTATGTAATGGATCCTACTATTTAGTAAAGTTAATGAATGCTGATGCAGACGACTATCGCCTAGAGGTTATGATCGACTTTCCTATAGCGCAGCAGCTTGATTTATCTTTTTTTAAAATGTAAAACTGTAATCAAATACATCATATACTGTAAGACAAAAGAAAATTTAAATTAAATAAAATAAAAAGCAATCGTAAATTCATCACATAAAAAAATGTTTTTTTTTTATTTTTTCCAACAGTTTAGGTTCTATTCAATCTATTATATAATGACATTAATTTATTGATTCTAACAACATCATGTTTCAACATGTAGCAAGCGCACGTGTCAGGTCCTTCAAAACATTGTGTTGAAGACCAGCAGCAATTGTTGAAATGGTTCCCATTATTCGTATCTAATAATAATACTTGATGCTCATAACATCTCAACTTCTCACAGCATCGGTGAATTTCACTGAGATGCTCGTCAAGTACATTTCCTTTTTGTTTAAATAAAAAGTCATCAACTCGATTCAAGAATATGAAAATATTTATAGGTCCCATCGCCCCTTCTCACCAACAAGTTTGAGTTTTACTAATGACCTACAACAACCACACTGCAAATCGATCTAGGCAATTAGGTAAACTAATTGTTGACTTTATAGAATTCCCCATCCAAACGAAGGGCCGAATTTTGAAATCATAAAAAATATTTTTTTTTTATTACCTAATAAAAATATCACCAACAAACGAAAACGAAGGGCCGAATTTTGAAATCATAAAAATATTTTTTATTACCTAATAAAATATCAACAAACGAATGACAAAGGACAGGCATAGCTAACTGACGGACTGCAATAGAAAAGTCTCATGTTACACTATTTTGAGTGTAACTCAAATACTACAACAACCACATACAGTAAGATAGCACCCTACAACAACAACAACATACTACAACAACCACATACAGTAAGATAGCTCTCTACAACAACAACAACAACAAATTACAACAACCCCATACAATTAGATAGTACTCTACAACAACGACAATATACTACAACAACCACATACAATTAGATAGCACCACTACAACAACAACATACAATTAGATAGCACCACTACAACAACAACAAATTACAACAACCACATACAGTAAGATAGCACCACTACAACAACAACAACAAATTACAACAAACACATACAATTAGATAGCACCACTACAACAACAACAACAAATTACAACAACCACATACAATTAGATATCACCACTACAACAACAAAAACAAATTACAACAAACACATACAATTAGATAGCACCACTACAACAACCACATACAATTAGATAGCACCACTACAACAACAAAAACAACAAATTACAACAAACACATACAATTAGATAGCACCACAACAGCACCCGTTTTAGTTGGCCGAGAACCCTCCTATTATAACTACTGAGGCCATTTTTAACATCTTATATCACATCGTTAATTATGCAAAACAATGCATATTTAGGCATCTACGAATAGTCAGTGCGCATGCGAACAGCTGTCAGTGAGAGTAATCTCTTGTATACAACCAGAGGGAGGCAAGTATAATCATTTAGCCACATATGCCCATGCGTACATGCATACACATACGCACACATACACACACATACCTACATATACGTGTTTTGCGGATTTTTTGTTCAAGTTGCAAGCGCGTTCTTCATAATCGCCGCTGGCTGCCCAAGCAACATGGGCGCCGATTGCACGAATCACATGCACAATTTCTCAGATAGTATAAATTATTATCTTTACCAAGAACAGATTGAAAGATCAGAAGTGGTTCGCGAACTGTAAATCCAATATATAAAGCTAGTGAACAAACTGACCAAAGTGCGAGAGCGAATTCTCCTTAAATAAAGAAAATAAAGAAACCAAAATAGACAAGACCCGCCTTGTGACTGTACCCCGCGTGTCCTCGAAATATAAATTTTTGAAACGGATCCGGACCAAAGGCTGAGCCTACCCTGGACTGGAAGCTCGTTAAGTTGGAAGTGGCACCCGAGCAGGGACAACGAGAGACAACGAACATTTCATTAAAAGGAAAAATATGATAAAACCTTAAAGTGCGGTGTGATCAAAATAATACAAATAATAACAAGAAAACAAGCAGATACATGACGCGGAAAGTTGAAGACAATAATAAATAGCAAGTGGGCTAAAATTAATTACAAAAGCCACTGCCTTGTGAAAGTTTCCCACCGTCAAGTAAAAAATATATATTTAAATAAATAAATAAAAATAATAGGTAATTACATACACAAAGCAAATATACATAAAAAAGATATATTTTTCTAAAGTAGACTTTTTTTAAGGAAAACAACATAATAATAATAAAAGATTTCGTGAGAACATCGTGGATCTATTTCCTTCGGAAGGATGATCTGGTAGAGTATTCTATTAGAGTATTCAATTTGAGGTAGAAGGAACCGCCGACGAACTTAGGAGACGCTTCGCAACATTGGTGCAGGAAACAAAGCTGCCGCCCGAGTTGGTAGAACACCGAAACCACCTTCAGATGGTACATCAACAGACTAACGAAAGACTTAAAGATTATGTAATTGAATTGCGGAATCTCATGCGGCATTTAAATTTGAACGAAACTTAAAAGTTACAACGCATATATTTCAGTAGCGCTCACAGCGTTCAATTTTATATAAAGGACGTGAATTTAACGACGAACGTTTTTCTTTGATTCCTTTTTCTTTCTACGCCTACAAGAGTGCAAAGTCGACGGCGAAAGACATTAGCGCATTAAAAATTAGGCAAAGAGGGTTAACCTATTTGAAAAGGACTTTGTGTTCATCTCGAAGAAAAGAGTAGAAGAGTAGGAATGGAACGAAATCGTGTGTTGTGTATTGAAAAGTAAGAAAACAACAGAGAAGAGAGGAATTCATTAAAAAAGTGGGGAAGTGAGAAGTTTGTGAAATATAGAGTAGAGTGAAAAGAGACTGTACACGTGTTTATAGATCGTTTAAAATGAGCGAAAAATATAACTCTGACTGTTTACACCAAATCTTTCAAGATGACATTCGGTACGAATCCATTCGTACATTCAAAGAAAATTCATACATTCAAAAACAACACTGGTTTTGATAAATGCCCTCGATCTGTCATCTTGAAAGATTTGCAACCCGGCAATATGGCGAGAACGCGTAGCCGGTGGGTTTCCGGTTTCTTTTTCTCTTGCAGTTGTTTCCAGAGATAACGAGATAGGAAACTTCTGACAGATTGGCAAAAAGCAGCTCTGATTGGCGTTAGTGTTAGTTGAAATTCCTGGAAATCGGAAGTTACGTTCCCAAACAAATCAGAACAATTCTTGGAATTGTAAACTTCGTTCCCAAAAAACTTTTCAGCCTCAGACCCTTTTGGCAATCCCGTCTACATATCCCAACACCTTTGTTTTGAGATTCCAACCTAGTTATCCATATATAGTGTTGAATTAAATTTCATGTACACTTTTATAGTTCAACTTGTGTATATGCTTTGTATTTATATATTGTTTGATATAAGTATTAATTTATTAGCGAAAATCTTTTTCTTTTGTACATATAACAAAAGAAACGCAAATGAAACGATATTGCGTGTAAGGTTAGCGATTCAAAAATTAAAAATTACTTGCTTAATAGAAATAACTCTACCTAAGAGGATAAAGTAAATTAAACTAATACTAAAAACAATTCACTTAAAGGAATTTAGCGCATTACTTATTCACATTAACCTGAAACCAAGTGCAGAACTGTGTTTTAAATCATCATATTTGCTAATCGTACACCAAGTTATTCAAGCTCTAGTACCAATGTTTTAATATAACACCTCATTGTAAATACTTTATAAGTTCTATATTCGCTTTAAATTAATATTTAATTAATATTATTAATTTAAATTAATTTAAAAATTTTATATGGAAAAAACCGAACATCTTAGTTCTAGTGCTTAGTTTTAATAATTTCCGAAATGGTGTGACTTAAATAACAAGCTAATAAAAGAATAGGTCAATTTAATTTACTTTGTAATGTAAATAATAATGTAATAATAATAATAATAATGTGTAATAATAATGTGAACTAATACAATTATTTGGTAATTTCTAACTCCACTTTGAGTTACTGTTATTATTTAAGTAAGTTTTATTTCTATCCTGAATAGTTTAGTTCAATTCAATATATTAGGTATTCATATTAAAAGTATGTAGAGCATGGTTTACATCATTTATATGAATAATTTACATAATTTATAACATATTTTGCGTACTTATTTCTTCAACATTATTGTGATGAATTCATCCTTAAGAGAAATTCGTATAAAAGCGAATGAATAAAATTGCTTGAATTGGCATACCTTAATTTATTTTTCACCTCCCAATGATTTTTTCATACATTTTTCCACCACAACTTACGTGCGCGGTAAATTAAAAAAAAATTTTAATTAAATTTATAAATTCATAAACTTCGTGTTTTCTAATAATAAAATAATATGCCACGTGTGCGAGGGTGCTCCCAGGCTGGATGTCCAGGCGATGAGGTCGTGTTCAGGTTTCCGGATGCTGCCACCGATGGATCACGGTAAGATGTTCAAGTAGTTGCTGATGTTTTCCAATTGAGAGTTCTAGTGCCAATTGGAAAACCGTAATATTATACCAATATAAAAGTGTAACATGTTTAGCACTGATTTAAAAAATTTTAGTTTAAAAATGTCCAATGCCTAATGATCAGAAAATTTGGTTGAAGATGTTCACCGACAATGTTTTGTTTAGAAGATATAGCTAAATAAACACCCAATTGTTGAGCTATAAAATATAAACGAAAAAATAACTCTAATAAATAATATTAGAGCTATATATTCCAAACAAAACTTATTCTAAAAAGCATATTAAAACGTTTATAAATCAGAGCTACACATTACATGCTGAATAGAAATAGACATTGTATGAAGTATTATTTTAATGATTGATTTTAATAAATTTAAAGATTAATTCTGCATGAACTAGTATACATTTAAAAGTAAACCTTTACATATTTATATGTAGCTAACATTTAAATATACATTTCACACATTGTTGTTGCAAATAGAAGGCTAGAATGGTGTCTGCGTCTAGGTGTAGAGGATAATAAACAATGGCTATTTGCATGCAGGAAACACTTTTCTAAACGCATGTATAGCGAAAGGAGCCGAAGATTAAAACGGTATGCCTTTCCTGATTTAAATTTAAGTTTGTTTACTCAAAAGATTAGTGCAGGGGTTCCTCTTTTTCCATTACACTTAGATTATGAAAAGTCTGTTCCTGTAGACCCATTGCCTTTGCTTGATCTTAATGTAGATCAATCAATCGATGCAGTTAGTCAGCAGGTTGGTCAGCAAAGTCATGATCGTATTTTGAGCAGAACTCCCAAAGAGATTAATTGGCTCAAAAAAGTAAATTTTTTAAATGCTAAAATTCGTAAATTAAAGCGGGAGATAAGTAAAAAAGAACAGACTGTAAAAAATAAGAAGAAAGAAATTTGTCAATTAAAAATGGAAAATGAGAAATTTAGTAAGGATTTAAGTGGGGAGAGTGAGAAAACTGTTGAATATTCGAAATCACTTCCAAGAAACCTTAGATATTGTGTGGAAAATATATGAAAAACAGTTCCCGCCACCCTAATGGACGACGATATGACGACGAATTAAAAACAATTGCGTTGGGTGTTTTCTTTTTGTCGTCTTTAGCGTATCGATACATAAAACCAGAGTTCAATTGGCCCGAAGAAAGAACACTTAGAGAGTTTATTTCGGACTGGCCAAAATCACCTGGCTGCTCCTCCACCAGCCTTAAGTCTCTCGAGCTTCGATGCCGTAATTTTTCAAAAGAACAACGCTATGTTTCCATATCTTGCGATGAAATGTCTCTGAAAACAAATCTTTATTACAATAGATATGAAGATAAAATAATCGGCCTCGACGATTTCGGGGACGAAAATCGAACATCCAGAATAGCCGATAATGTTTTGGTTCTGATAGTTGAAGGCATTGGAGGAGACGCTTGGAAGCAACCGTTTGTCTACTTCTTCTCGCGCGGTCCCTGTAAAGGAGAAGTTATTAAAAAATACGTAATTGAAGCTATTTCTCAGCTTCAAAGTATAAATCTGTTTCCTTGTCATTTTGTTTGCGATCAAGGATCAAATTTTGTTAGCTTAGCTAAATCTTTAGGGGTATCTGAAATCCGTCCATATTTCATTGTCAATGACAAAAAGATTTTTTCCATGATCCTCCCCATCTTTTAAAGAGTATTCGAAATTGTTTGGAGAATTCTAAAAATACTATTATATTTAATGGTAAAAAAGTAAGTTGGAGTGACATTGTCCATTTTTTTAATATTGATTCCCGTTTGCCAATTAGATGCGCTCCTAAGCTGAGCGCCTCTCACATCCGACCAAACAATTTCGAGAAAATGAAAGTTGCATTAGCTGCTCAGGTTTTTAGCAACACGGTTGCTTCTGGCATGAATACCCTATACGCTTCAGGACGGATTGAAGTTAATAAAGCGCCAACAACACCCAATACAGTGGAGTTTTTATTGTTCGTTGATGAACTTTTCAACATATTTAATAGCAGAAACCCCAGTGTCCAATGTCCGTCAAAAAAAGTCATTACCCGTAACGAAGGGCAGGCCGACTTTTTAAAGAGAGCTACAACCCTATTAAATTCTATGCAGATTTTAGATTCAAGGGGTAATAATATTAAAAATTCATTTTCATTTGTCAAGGGCTTGCTCTCAAATATTTCTAGTTTAAATAATCTCTGGAATTATCTATCTTGTGAAGGTTTTCAATATCTACAAACAAGAAGGCTTTCTCAAGATTCCATTGAGCATTTCTTTGGCCAGATTAGGAGGGGTGGCGGGAACTGTACAACTATAACCGCGCATATGTTTAATAGTTTGTTTCAGAAGGGATGGGGCTTAAATTACACAGATATTATAGTTAGAGGAAATTGCGAATCATTTGTATCCGAAAATAACGTATTGAGCTCCGAGGGAATTTTAACCCAAGTATATAACGACTCGCTTTTACATGATAATTCATGGCAGCAATTCCAAAGTCTTCCGAGGCCACAACCAAGCGCAATTGATTGCTCTAGGGTAGAGGTAAATTTTCATGAATTAGATTTATTAAAAAAAATGCTTTTACTTACTTTTGCGGTTGGTTGTATATGAAGTTTTCGAAACTTCATAATTGTTCGCAGGTTTCGCCACACTTTGGAAATGATGTCATGATGGAGGAATTCCTTTTTATCGCCGAAAAGGAATTTGAAGATTGTGATTTAATAAAACCTCCTCGCGAATTTATAACTTATGTAAACAATTTGGAGTCTCGGTTTTTGAAAATTTTTGACTCAGTTTGTCATCGGAGAGGAATAAGTGAGCTTTTAATTTCAGAAATGCTGGATGTAGAACCATACGTGTGTTGCGAAAATTTTAAAATCCGCGAATCCGTGGCCCTATTCGTCAGGGCCAGAATATATTTTTCTTTAAAGTTCTTTAATAGGGACCTTAAGTCTCCAAATTTTAAACAAAAATTCCTTTCCGTGGCACATATTCCAGTAAAATAATTTAAATACATTCCTCTGCATTGATCTTAGGGGTAACTATATGTATTATAGTAAAATATATTTGATATATAATATTATATTCTTGAATGCACTTTTTCTGTTTGCTCCGTTTTAACATTCTGTTTAATTTAATAACTTTTAACAGTCAAATATTGTAATTAACATTCATAACATAACATTCATACTTTTTATGTTTGCTTAATTTTAACATTCTGTTTAATTTATCTTTTAACTTTCAAACATTGTAATCAACTTTTATAACATAATATTCACGCTACTAAATTTACCTTTCACTTTATGTTCACGTATATGTATATCAAAAATATTTACAGTACATTATATTATCATATTTATTAATCCACTTTATCTCTTTGCTTAATTTCAACACTGTCTAACTGGGCTCAATTTATTTAACTTCTAACTTTGTACGTTTTATTGAAATCATTGTACATATCATTCGATATCAACTTCATATAATGTAATGATATATTTATTTATTGTAAGGGTGAAATAGGCCTCCTGGGGAACCGAACACCCAAAAAAATCGGTAACGCATCGTGATGCATACCTCATGGGTGATGTGGAAATGCATCTGTTTAGAAATAAAATGTATTTTTATCCAAGTAAAATATCCACTATATGTGGTTATATAAAAACATTTTTATCCATATTGAAATTACATTTTGTAGATTATTGAAAAGTTTATATTCAAATCAGACAAAACCATTAAAATATTATATTATCGTTATCTATTGTCAAAATATACTGTGATTGTGTTAAAAAGAAATATAATGTGATGTGCGTATAAATAAAGGAGTAAAATTTATAAATATGTAAAATTTAATAAATTATGTAAAGCCAGAAAAATTGAAAAATTACTAGGAAATAAGAAATGTTGAAAATATTGTAAAAGACATTAAACCATAAAAGTTATTGGAAAACATTGAGAAAATTTTAATATTATTGAAAAATATTGAAAGTATTACTGGGGATTCAATGTATAAATCGGAAGGCATTGACGGACACCGAGACACCATTAAAATAATTAAGTCATTGAGAAACATTGAAATAAATTGGAGAAGTTTTAGAAACTTTGAAGAAATTAAAGACATTGAGGAAATGAAAGGCGATTGAGACACTTTGTAGAACATTGTAAACATTGAAAAAATATTGAGGCGATATTGAAAAGATATCAACCTCCATAAAGGCCATTACTGAAGATCCAATGTAAAAAACATAAAGCGTTATCACTTCATTAAATATTGAAAAACTTTGGAAACCATTAAAAAGCCATTGAGAATATATGTTTGCTAGAGATTTTTATATAAAAATTGAAAACATTGAAGAACCCTAATATATTGAACATATTGAAAATATTGAAGAGATTGAAAATATTAAAGAGACATTGAAAATCATTGAAAGATCATTGAAAACCCTTGAAAAATATATATAACTGAAAAATTGGAAAACATTATTAGAGATCCAATTTTACAAACTGAAAGAACATCAGTTGAAAAATAGGACAGTATTGGAGCTTAAATGTAAAATTGAGAAAAATTAAGTAAAATTGAGAAAAATTACTGTTTAGTTGAAAGGTTACCGGAAAATTAAAAGGTTGGAAAATCGGAAAAACTGAATCAAAACTTAAAGCAAGAATTGAAACAGCATTTTACTGAAAAGACTTTTTCCTTCACCTTACTATTTAAAGTAAGGTTGACAACGCAAGCAAAAATATTTTACTTACCAAATATTAATTCAAATACTGGTAAGTAAAAATTGTTTTTTTATAAATGTTGTGTGTGCAATGTTTTTTTCGTTTTTGTTCTAGTCATTTTGTTTTATATTACCGTGAAGGTACGTGGGCTACCAATAACCTTTTCATTCCAGCCACGGAAGTCATCAGTTGGAGTGATTAACAATTACGTCTGCGTTAGATGTCCTCGACGCTGGTGTTTTAGAATGATTTTTCGCGTATTACATTCTATTGACTATGGAGAGTTTATAACAGCGTGGCAGCCTTTTCCAGGCGAGGCCAGTCGTATAGACTCTGAAGAAGGTAATGTACGTTTGTATGCATATTTTTTGTGTATATGTGTTTTGAGTGTTGTTTTTTGTTTTAGTTTCCCTCGAATGGTTATGTTTTTTATAAGTGTTGTTAATTTTTGTTGTGTTTAGACATTTTTTATGTATTTTGCAGTACGTATGAAGGGTAAGTGTATGGATCAATCGATAATATCATATAAAATAAAATAAGGAGGGTATTTAGAACAACAAATGTGTCTACATGTATCGATCATATCATCCTAATTCCCTTCTTGCATGTGTAATAAACGTGTGCCAATACATCTTAGACATCAAGTACATACACTTGCATATTCGTGCATTTGCAATTTGTAGATAGTAATAATCTCATACCTGATCCTCCTTTCTTTACGATGATGATGTTAGTTCCTAGTTAAACTTATTCGTTAGTATCTCTGGCACCATATTTAATGTATCTACTTTGTTTATTTTTCGCAGAGCTTATCTTAATTGTTTTTTCTTTTCCATATATTTCTATTTTATCCCGCACCACTTTTTCTCTTTATGTTTTTCAATATATCTTTTATTCATATTCATGTCATTTTACTTTTTCTGGTCTTTTTTTCTTTATTCTTTTTCCTTTCTTTTTCCCTTTCATTTTTCTTTTTCTTATTCTGGTATCTACCTCACTTGCCTCTTATTTGCACTATAATTTGTTCTTTTTATGTATTTTTGGAATGTTAAATGCAAATTTATCTAATTGCGTCAGCATTCGTTTTAAAGTCCTTCAGAATTGAATTGTTTTGCATCCTGTCGCCATTTTTTCCTGTCGGATCCTGTCGGAATTCCATGGATTCCATTGTACTCGTGGGTTGGATTTTTTTGTTTTTCAATTATTGAAAATTTAGTTGCGCATAGGTGTCGCTGATTGCCGTGATACGTGGGCACCTAAAATGGGATATAGCGACATCTATTCGCGAGTTGCTTTCCTGCAAGAGAGGGATGACACCACATCATCGAACGTTTGACACATGATTAACGAGTCTCGAATGATGAATACCTCGTGGTTAGCAGGAGAGAGGAACGAGAATATCATTAACGAATCTTATGCGATATTAATTATATGTAAATAATTTATAATACTTTAGAAAATAAACTGGGGACATTTTCCCCAAACTGGTGACCCCGACATGATTGAAACATTTTTAAGTCACCGCACACACATGCCACTGGAGCACTCGCCAAGTAAAGAGAGGTTAAAAATGAACGTGGTTGAAGATACGGCCTCCATAAGCCCTTTGCAAATTGAAAGCGAAGTACACGCCATTACAACCATTAAGCTTCCTTCACCATTCTGGCGCGACAATCCAAAGCGCTATTTTACAGTCGCCGAGATGAAATTCGAAATGCATCGAATAACCTCCGATGAATCAATACCGGCGCATCGCAACCCATTTAGAAGGAGACCTTCTTGACATCGTCGGAGATATAATCGACAATCCACCGGCCACAGGAAAATACGAAGCGTTAAAACAGCACATTATTAACACTTTCTCGGAGTCGCAAGAGACAGAATTAAGGCGTTTGCTGCGCGGACAATCCCTGGGTGAAGAAAAACATTCCTTACTATTACAACGTCTGCGAAATTTAGCCGAAGGTCAGTGCAACGAAGGTGTTCTGCGCACCCTTTTCTTAGAGCAAATGCCGGCAAGTGTCCGTGGCATATTGGCTGTAAGTGAGTTACGATGCTTGAGCAAATTAGCTGATCAAGCTGCTCGCTTCGTAGACGCATTCCGACCATAAACTTGCGGCATACGGAAATCAACAAACAGTGATGAGGCTCCAGAACGCGAGGCACATTACATAATGAAAAAGCAAAGGACTTTAATCAATTACTGTCTGTCATTGAGACGTTAACAAAAGAGGTAGCAAAGCTATCTCCGCACGGTCGCAATCGCTCTTCCAGTCGATCCCGTAATACGTCAAAATCGGGAGCAACAGCCCAAAACACTGACGAAACCTCTTGTTATTACCACAAAAAGTTTGGTTCCAACGCGCGTAAATCTGGTTCGCGCGTCAGGAGTCTTGTTTTTAATAGACACAGGCGCTGACGTTTCGACATTACCCAAAGGGAACAAATATACGCGCACACCGACAAATAAACTATACGCTGTAAACGGGTCCACTATCGACGCATACGGAACTGTAAGTAAAACCTTAGATTTAGGTCTACGCCGTGATATGACCACCATTTTGGACTTATACCACCTTGTGCTTTTATCCACCATTTTGGACTTATAGTCGACCTCAAACGAAAACGCATTGAGGATTCCACCACGCACATTTACGTGAACCTCATTCAAGGCGTCTTTAATCAGTCATCCATACATTATATTGACAAACGTTCCCCTTTTGCAAACATTAAATAAATTTCCGTCAGTATTTAAAGACATCAACCGTAGCACAGTGCCATATGCAGTCCAACACCACATCATCACCAAAGAACATCCGATTGTGGAACGCTCTCGCAGACTGGCAGGTGAAAAATTGATGGCCGCTAAAGAATTTAGAATCATTATCAAAGAGGTATTTGTCAACCGTCTAAAAGCGAATGGGCGTCGCCACTTCTTATGGTTAAAAAAAGTTCAGGCGGATGGAGACCATGCGGTGACTATCGCCGCCTAAACTCGATCACCATACCGGACCGGTATCCGATACCGCATTTGCAGGATTTCGTCCATCAACTTGCAGGCCTTAACATTTTTTCAACCCTCGACCTTCAAAGGGCCTAGAATCAAATTCCGGTGGCACAGGAAGATCGGTCAAAAACTGCTATTATTACACCTTTCGGTTTGTTCGAATTTAACGTAATGACTTTCGGCCTGTGTAATGCCGCGCAGTCCATGCAACGATTCATGGATAAGTTTCTGCAAGGATTAAGTTTCTGTCATTGTTATATAGATGACATCCTAATCGCATCATCAAATGAAGAAGAGCACCGACAACACTTATGCGAAGTCATGAGACGATTAGAAGAACACGGACTCGTACTTAACGTAGCGAAATGCCACTTCGGAAAAACGGAAATTACATATTTGGGCTACAGCGTCGACAAAAATGGTATCAGTGCACCGACAGAGCGAATTAAGGCCATTAAAGAGTACCCTAAACCAACTACAATAGAACAATTGCGAAGATTTCTAGGGGCTTGGAATTTTTACCACAACTGCATGCCCAACGCAGCGCAAATTCATGCTCCGTTGAATGATTTCATGGTAGGCGCTAAGAAACACGACAAGAGACCAGCATTATGGACGGATGAATCCGAGAGCTTTCAACAAGTGTAAACAGGCTTTAGCAGAATCGGTCCAACTCGCACAACCAAAAGCAGATCTGCCTCTGATCCTGAGATGCGACGCTTCAGATATCGCCATAGGTGCAGCGTTTGACCAGAGCACAAAAGAAGGACCAAAGCCATTGGGATTTTTTTCGAAGACTTAACGAACGGGAAGCAAAATATAAGGTTTACGATAGAGAGCTTTTGGCCATTTATAAAGCCACTCGTTATTTCAAACACATCATCGACGGACGAGAACTGACGATCATTACCGACCATAAGCCGCTTATTTACGCCTTCGCACAAAAATTTAGTCGTGCATGCGATCGAGTGGCACGTCAATTGGAAGAAACCGGGCAATACTCTAAAAAATATAGCTGCGAAAACACCGTGCACGATGCCTTTTCTAGGATTGAACAAATAAATTTTCCTAAGTGGATTACTGCACAAGAACTTTCCGTCGCTCAAAAAAATGGCGAAGAACTAAAAAAATTGCTAAGCGATCTCACGAGTTCGTCATTAGAACTACGTGAAGTACGATTCGATGATGGCGATATAACAATATTTTGTGACATGACTGGGGTAGAATTACGCTCATACGCGCCAAAGGAAGTACGTCGACAAATTTTTGACAGATATCACAACTTGTCTCACCCAAGCGTTCGTGCTACTAGACGCCTAATCGCCAGAAGTTTCGTTTGGCCAAACATGAATCGCGATGTTACTAGATGGGCTCGCACGTGCTTACACTGCCAACGTAGTAAAGTGGGTCGTCATGTAAAAAATGTCCCGGAATATATTTTGGTGCCAAACGAGCGTTTTCAACATGTACATGTGGATATTGTGGTCATGCAACCTTGCAACGGATATAGGTACGTCCTGACATTGACAGGTTGACCCGTTGGCCAGAGGCAATCCCGCTACGTAATATCAAGACAACCACGGTAATGGATACTTTCTATGCCGGACGGGTTTCACGATTTGGAGACCCAGCTACAATAACATCGGATAGAGGATCGCAATTCGAATCACAACTCTTTGATGCACTAACGAACCTCATAGGAAGCAATAGAATCCGAACGACAGCGTATCATCCAACCGCGAATGGCATGATCGAGCACTGGCACCGCTCTTTTAAGCAGCTATCATGTGCCACGACACAGCAAACTGGGTCGATGTACTCCCGTCCGTGATGCTGGGACTGAGAATATGCCACAAAGACGATATTAACGCTTCAGCAGCAGAGCTTTTAAATGGTTCCACACTTCGCATTATAGGAGAATTTTTTCTGGACAAGGACACGACGTTGGAACCAAGATATTTCAAGGAAAAATTAAGAGAGCACATGCGACAAGTACGTTCAGAACCTTCAGCACATCACAAAAAGAGGAAAGCCTTCGCGCATAGGACCTTATGCGAATGCACGCACGTATTTGTCAGAGTCGATGCAGTACGGAAACCATGTGAACGACCGTATAAAGGCCCCTACCACGTATTGGAACGCATTTCCGATAGGGTTTTCAGTGTTGACGTAGGCGGAAAACCGACAACGATTACAACGGAACGTCTGAAGCCAGCATTTTTCGAAAGCAAGGAACCAGCACGTCAAATACAGTCTTCGAAAGCTCCATTAAGCAGTTATCAACATACCGGCGGCCCAAGAACCTACATTGCTAAGACAAGAAAAAATAATAACGAACCACAAAAACTTTTACGTCTCTCGGAGCGAAGTACTGTGGGCACCTAAAATGGGATATAGCGACATCTATTCGCGAGTTGCTTTCCTGCAAGAGAGGGATGACATGACATCACCGAACGTTTGACACATGATTAACTAGTCTCGAATGATGAATACTTCGTGGTTAGCAGGAGAGAGGAACGAGAATATCATCAACGAATCATATACGATATTAATTATATGTAAATAATTTATAATACTTTAGAAAATAAACTGGGAACATTTTCCCCAAAGATATGTGGGATCTCTGCAAGCCGCCTACCGGCAACTGGCGACACGAGCTGAAGCACTTGAAAAGACGGGCGGGCAACGCTTGGCTGGAAAAATCTCAGAATTTGACACTAACTCTTTGATCTTTGTTAGAATAAGTTGGAATGAATAAAAGACGATTAGTACAGATACTAAAGTGGTGACCCCGACGTGATCCAAGAAGCAGCCTTGGTGAGCAAACTCAAAAGTTCTCCAGTGCCATTTTATTCACAATATATCACTTGCAAATGTTGTCTAAACAACGCTAAGAACTTTTATAGAACATCGGAGAACGTTCTTAACCTCATTCACGCCAAAAAGACTGTTCACTCCTGGTACTAGTGTGCACGCACCTTTAACTTTTGAATTAATCTTACCACTATTTTTCTGTATAAAAATTAACTTGTCATTTTTGCAACCCTAAATATCTATGATTTCAAGTACAATAAAAAGGATTCTTCCTTTCTGTTCCGTTTTACAACTTCGCAGAAAAGGTTTGTCTTATTTTTGTCGTGCTCCACAATTTAACGAAAACTAAAAAAACTTTAGTTTTCAACATTTTTTGACGCCCAACGTGGGGCACGAAATGGAAAAAGACATTTGTGGACTTGTTTAAAGTTTGTTATTCGCAATTTTTGCTAATTTGAGACGCGCAGCCTCACGCGAAAGTTGTTCGTGCTCGACGTGCTTGCAGCCTTGGAGTTTCGCCAATCTGGGGCGCATTATTCGTCATAGGCGCCGCCACATCTTTTCGCAGATTCGTCATCTAGGTGGATTGGGTCAACCGTTAGCCATCCAGCCTGTCCAGCCTGTCGCATAACCTAGTTTTTTTCGCCGCTCATCTTTCGCCGACATTAACGCCATCTACCTGTGGCGTTCTAGATCGCTCGCTTTCGACACTCGCTGATCGTTTTATTCGCTTTCGCACACGCTCGCGCTGTTTGTTGCTGTTACGTCGCTCGCCGCTTATCAAAGGACTCGAAAAAACATTTTAAAGAACATAAACCACATAAGGGATTCAGTTGAGCCAATTAATGGGCAATCACTGCTATCTGCTCAACTTAGGTGCAGATTGGGCATTCTCGAATCATATTTTAAAGAAGCCCTAGAGTGCCAAAGTGCAATTGAAGGTTTAAATCCGCATGATATCGGTCGCGTTGCAATCGAAGACACTTACGTGTCCATTAAGTCAAGAATTGATCAACAAATAGAGGACACATCTCCATTGTCTCACAACTCCACACTTACTGAGCAAACGCTATTGGTTCCTGTTTCAGGTTCAAAGCTTCCTGCTCTGAAACTACCGACATTCACGGGGAAGTATGCCGAGTTTAAGAACTTTTATTCGACGTTCTGCCAACTCGTAGACAAAGAGGGGCACTTGTCGAAGATTGAAAAATTTAACCACCTACTGCAGGTACTGCCTGCAGGGACAAGCCTTGGATACGGTTACAGCTTTCCAAATCACTGAGGAGAATTATTCAAGAGCACTCGCACGGCTAAAAGAAAGGTACGATAAAAACACTTTGATATTCATGGAACATATTTCATCTCTTTTCGAGTTGCACCCTGTGGTCAAGGCAAATGCAGCCAACCTAAGAAGTCTAGCAGAGAATGTGTCAGCGATTTATAGCTCATTGCAGTCGCTAGGTAACGATAAGGAAATATCAAATGCAATGATAATTTTTTTGGTCCTGGAAAAAGTTGACCTAGACACACAGCGAAAATGGAAGGAATCATTAAATTTTGACAAGGTTCCGCTGTGGGAAGACTGCACAAAAATATTAGATCGACATTGCCAATTTTTGGAATCAGTGGATCAAGACCACACGCATTCGTTTAAAAACAAGCAGAATGAAGAAGTCATCAGGGGCCTTCAGCAAGGGAAAATCGCGCACCCCTCATAAACGCTCATGTGCTTTCTGTGCCAATGCACATCATAACATTCGGAGCTGTCCACGATTTCAAGAGTTGAACGTCGAAAGGCGGTTTGAAGCAGTCAAACGCCTCGACCTTTACATTAACTGTTTGGCAAACAATCACCATCTAGCTAGTTGCACATCGCAAAAAAATGCTTTGCAAATTTTGTTCCAGTTCGCATCATAGCCTGCTGCACCGCGGTCAGGTTCAAGCTCCAAATCCAGAAATTTCATCAAATAACAACGTCGCTTCACATGCCCATATGGATATATGTTCGCCAAGCCAGGTGATCTTAGCTACGGCACCCGTTTTAGTTCGTGATGCTTCAGGATGCGCTCATACAGGTAGAGCTCTGCTTGACTCCTGCTCGCAGGTAAATTTTATGACTCATAAATTCTCACAAAAATTGAAATTATCCAAGGAGAAGTAAAGTTTGGAAATTCGGAGCATTAGTTCTGTCAGAACAATAAAATTTAAAAGTTCAGCCACAATACAATCTCGTGTCACTAATTTTGAGGCGAATCTCGAGTTCTGCATAACGCCCACATTTCTTATCAGCCTGACCATGATATCGACATAGCTACCTGGAGCTTGCTAGAAAACATTCAATTAGCTGATAGGAATTTTTTCAAAGCCGACCAAATCGATTTACTTTTAGGAGCTGAAAGCTTCTTCGATCTATTAGCAGTCGGACAAATAAGGTTAGGACAAGGTTTGCCAACGCTACAGAAGACCCTGCTAGGCTGGATCGTTGCTGGATGCTGTACAAAATCAAAAAGTCAACGGAATACACAACCGCTTTCATCATTATCGTGTTTTTTGGTTGAGGGCCTAGCAATAGACAAGGCTATACAGAAACTTTGGGAAATTGAAGACACCAATCGCGTAGCTCCCAAATTAAATCAAGAACAAGCCGCAAGTGAAGCATTCTTCTTGGAAAATATTACTCGCAGTGATGAAGGCAGGATCATCGTTAAGTTACCGTTTTGAGAGGAGCCCTCTATGTTAGGTAATTCCTATGCTACCGCATTTCGTCGTTTTTTGGCACAGGAGCGGCGATTCAGTCGCAACAGCGAACTTAAAACCAGTTACACCACATTCATGGATGAATATGAACGACTAGGTCACATGACGGTAGTTGACAATCCAAATTTACAGATGTCGCATTATTTCATTCCTCATCATAGCGTGTGTAAGCAATCATGGCCTAATAAATTTCGTTTTGTTTTCGACGCGTCTTGCCGCACTACTTCGCAAAAGTCACTCAACGACCTTCTGTTAGTTGGCCCTACCATCCAACCAGACATGTACATTTTATTGCTTCGTTTTCGATTATATCGTTTCGCGCTTACAGCTGATATAATAAAAATGTACAGGCAAGTTCTTATCGAACCAGCAGACCGTCGTTTCCAATATATTTTATGGAGAAAATCAAGCGAAGATTTAGTTAGAACCTACGATCTTAATACTGTCACCTACGGCACAGCAGCCGCACCCTTCTTGGCTATTCGAGCGATCAATTATTTAGCAGATATTTACTCAGAAAGGTACCCAGTTGGATCTGAAGCGATAAAATCTTCCTTTTATGTCGATGATATGTTATGTGGCGCAAATTCCATCAGTGCGCTTAGACAAATCAAAACTGAAGTCTCTGAAATCTTAAAAAAAGGTTGTTTTGAACTGGCGAAATGGCATTCTAATCTCCCTGAGTTCACTTTCGACTAATCACTGAAAGATTTAAGCGTCACAGAAGAATCAATTACTAGTACCTTGGGCATCGCTTGGGATCAGCACTATGACATATTCAAATTTTCGTTTCGGCCTAAGGGGAATAGCTCTCGCATTACCAAAAGATCAATTCTATCAATCGCATCATCCTTGTATGACCCTTTGGGCTTATTGGCGCCGGTTATTATAATATCTAAAATTATTTTACAAGAATTATGGCTTTTAAAAATAGACTGGGATGAATCAGTCGCACAGGCCCTGCATACCGATTGGGATCGGGTGCCAGGCCCGTCGTGGATGAATGGCGACAAAATGGCAGTGACTAGTCTAGCTTGCACGTAGTTCACTTGCCAAGAACTATGCAGGCTAGTTCCGCCGCCTTACCAAAGGCGTAAAAATGGTGCCACGGGTGGTGCGCATCTCAATTCGGGTCTTAATCCGACCCCGCTAATCCAAAGCCCACGTACACAGCGCATCGGTGGGTAGGCCCCCTTGTGGGAGCTTCGTGGTGGCTGTGGTACGACCCAAAAATACGCGGGTAGAGACCAAAGAGTCTCCGCGTAGAGTTGCGTGAGGAGGCCGCCTCCGTCAACTCGGCAGCCGGTGGCCAAACACCGGCAGAGGTTTTAGATAGACCTCGATCGCCATACCTGCGAGGAATGTCTGCGCGTTCCAGGCATTCCAAAGGTACACAAAAGGTGCAATAGGGCAAAGTTGCTGCCGTGGCCGATGATTGCCGGTATAAAAGGTATTCACAGAGTCTACCTAGTAATCCCGAGTGTGGGTAGGCCCACCGTGAGTTTAAGCTAACTATATGCAGGCACTCACGTTAAGCACCGAGAGGCATATACCGCTTGGGAAACATTCGTGTCTAACATGTCAGTGCTACCTTCAATTGATGTTCCCAGATACGGTTTAAATCACAATGCTCAGTCCATACAATTGCATGGTTTTTCTGATGCGTCGATACGCGCGTGTGGCTGCTGCTTTTATCTTCGTTGCCAAGATTCACAAGGAAAGGTATCAGTCAAGTTTCTAACAGCAAAATCGAGAATGGCCCCTATCAAAAAGAGATCACTACCACGGCTTGAACTGTGTGGCGCGCAGATATTATCGAATGTTCTGCACAAGATGGAATCATCGCTTGGAGAATATGCACGAGATACAATTTTATGGACAGATTCGCAGATTGTCTTGCATTGGCTAACGCAACACTCAGCAACACTTTCTACATTCGTGGGCAACAGGGTTGCTGAAATTCAAGATCTCACATCTGAGCATCACTGGAGGCATGTTCCTTCGCGCGAAAACCCAGCGGACATGGTTTCAAGAGGGTGCAGCCCAAGCGAACTCATCAACTCTTTTTGGTTTCGGGACCTACATTTTTGTTGCGCCACCAAGATCAGTGGCCAGCAAATGTTTTTGATAATTACAACGCCGATGAAGTAAGTAAGGAAAAACGAAAGCATTTTGCAGATTATGAAGCTAAGATGGCTGCTTGGGTATCGAATTGTGTTCTTAAAGGGGTGTATAGGCGTGTGGGTAAGGATTATAAAGGAGCACGGCAAAATTTAGAAGTAAAATTTGGTGATTTGAGTAGGAAGTTGTTAGAATGTTATGTGCGTGGGCAAGGCTGTGGTTTCATGAACCATAAGATATTTGTTTTGTTATCAAAATTTTCAAAGGGTGCTGTAAAGGTAATGTTACCTTATTTGTATGGTGTTGTTAAAGTACATAAGGATGACACTCCTTGTCGTCCTATTTGTAGTACTATGAGTTGGTATACTTATCCGTTGCAAAAAATAGTAATGTATTGTGTAAAAAAATTGTTTAGTAGTCCAATAGTTAGGCATAACGTGCGAGACATCAAAGCTTTTGTGACAGATTTACGTGGAATGGTATTGACATCTGGTTGTGTTCATAAAAATGGATGTAATTGATATGTATACCAGTATGTCTAAGGGTGATATAATAAGTTGTTTGAATGTAATGATACAATCCGTCGAGTTTGAGAAAATTTGTGGTTTATCACCTACATTGTTTATGGAATGTGTAGAATTTTGTTTTTTTGAAGCGAATTATTTTATGTATGAAGTAGTATTTAAACAGTTGCAAGGTTTGCCTCAAGGGGCATGTGATTCAGGAGCTTTGGCTACTTTGCTTTTAGATTATTTGTTGTTTATGTACAAGGATAAGATATTTGATCAATTTGGAATAGTATATTTTTGGAAATACATGGATGATTTCCTAATATATATCCCTTATAAGAATATTCCTCTATTTTTGGAACAATTTGTGAGAGGAGTAGGTTTAGAAGTGGCTGTAGAGTATGAAAAACAATGTTTTCGTAATGACTATGATGGGATTTTGTCTAGTGAGCATTCTATTTCTTTTTTGGATGTGTTGGTCGTACGAGGTAAGTCTCGATTGTATATAGCTACTTTCCGTAAGGATTCTACTTCAGCTCGTACAATAAATTATTATTCGCGGGATAGATTTAATTGGAAATATCAGACTCTGAGGCTATTTGTTTTTAAGGTGTTGTATCGTACATCAAATCGGTTTTTGTATCAAGATTTTTCTTGTTTGGAAAAAATTCAGCATTTTTAATGACAGCACCAGCACATCAATTTTGGCAGTTTATCGATAAATTCAGTTCGCACCTGAAGACAGTGCGTGTCGTTGCTTGGATGCTACGTTTTCGTGACAAACTCACCAAAGGTTCCGAAATGAATCAGACCCAAAGCCTTCTTAGTCCTCAAGAATTGGATCGGGCTTGATGGTGCATTGTATGGTTGATTCAACAACACTACTTCCACGAAGATTCGTTGTCTGCTGAAGAATATCAGCATTTGTGGACCGTTAAGGTACCTTAATCCATTTTTGCAACACACTTCTGGGTACGAGTTGTTGAAGGTTGGTGGTCGTTTGGAATTGGCTCAAATTTCCAACACTCAGAAGCACCCTGTACTCCTACCGGCAGATTGCAGATTTTCAGAAGCATACGTACGTCATTTGCATTACAGGCACTACCATGCTGGTCCAAAATCCTTGATTACACTTGTTCGACAGCGGTTCTGGATCACAAATCAGAGAAATTTGGCTCGTAGGATAGTCAACTCCTGCATTCATTGCGTTCGATACAAACCAAAATTGTTGAATCAAATCATGGGAAATCTTCCAATTGAGCGAGTAGCACCCTGCAGACAATTTCAGCAATGCGCAGTAGACTTCTGCGGCCCAATTTATACCTATATACGAATTCGCGGAAAAGTTCCCTACAAGACTTATGTCGCAATATTCATCTGTTTAGCTTCGAAGGCAGTTCATATCGAACCTGTTTCGGACTTGTCTACTGACGCATTTATTGCATCATTAAAAAGGATGATTGGCAGGCGAGGCGCTCCAAACGATATCTTTTGTGACAACGCCACAAATTTTGTTGGCGCCTCTCGGAAACTAGCAGATCTAAAATCGTTTCTTTTCAACTCACAAAATCAAAACGTTTTAGTTAACTTTTGTACGAATGAATTTATAAACTTTCGTTTCATTCCTCCCAGAGCACTACACTTTGGAGGGCTGTGGGAGTTGGCGGTAAAGGTGGCAAAAGGTAACTTACAATGCACGCTAGTAAATGCTCGTTTGACTTTCGAGGAGCTCACAACAGCACTGGTAGAAATCGAAGCCATTATGAATTCGTGTCCGATCACGGCTCTATCGACAGACCCCAGCTATTTAGAAGCGCTCGCACCAGCTCACTTCCTAATCGGCTCATCTCTAAAGGCGTTGCCCGAACATCAAATGTCTGCGCAAGAAATTAGTCACTTGGACAGATGGGCACGCATCACCGCTGCCGAGCAACAATTCTGGAAGCAGTGGACTCAGGAATACCTGAACGAGTTGCAATCACGCTACAAATGGTCACAGAGTCAGCCAAATGTTACTCTCGGTTCGTTGGTTCTTGTTTACGAGGACTGCATACCGCCGCAAAATGGGTTCTTGGGCGAGTGGTTAAATGCGTACAGGGTAACGATGGTCAAGTTCGAGTCGTGGATCTTCGTACAGCCAAAAGCACAATTCGTCGGCCAATCCACAAATTGGCACTTTTACCAGTTTGAAACCCGTAGTTTCAAAGGCACCGGGATGTTCAGTCCTGGTACTAGTGTGCACGCACCTTTAACTTTTGAACGACCTTCTGTTAGTTGGCCCTACCATCCAACCAGACATGTACATTTTATTGCTTCGTTTTCGATTATATCGTTTCGCGCTTACAGCTGATATAATAAAAATGTACAGGCAAGTTCTTATCGAACCAGCAGACCGTCGTTTCCAATATATTTTATGGAGAAAATCAAGCGAAGATTTAGTTAGAACCTACGATCTTAATACTGTCACCTACGGCACAGCAGCCGCACCCTTCTTGGCTATTCGAGCGATCAATTATTTAGCAGATATTTACTCAGAAAGGTACCCAGTTGGATCTGAAGCGATAAAATCTTCCTTTTATGTCGATGATATGTTATGTGGCGCAAATTCCATCAGTGCGCTTAGACAAATCAAAACTGAAGTCTCTGAAATCTTAAAAAAAGGTTGTTTTGAACTGGCGAAATGGCATTCTAATCTCCCTGAGTTCACTTTCGACTAATCACTGAAAGATTTAAGCGTCACAGAAGAATCAATTACTAGTACCTTGGGCATCGCTTGGGATCAGCACTATGACATATTCAAATTTTCGTTTCGGCCTAAGGGGAATAGCTCTCGCATTACCAAAAGATCAATTCTATCAATCGCATCATCCTTGTATGACCCTTTGGGCTTATTGGCGCCGGTTATTATAATATCTAAAATTATTTTACAAGAATTATGGCTTTTAAAAATAGACTGGGATGAATCAGTCGCACAGGCCCTGCATACCGATTGGGATCGGGTGCCAGGCCCGTCGTGGATGAATGGCGACAAAATGGCAGTGACTAGTCTAGCTTGCACGTAGTTCACTTGCCAAGAACTATGCAGGCTAGTTCCGCCGCCTTACCAAAGGCGTAAAAATGGTGCCACGGGTGGTGCGCATCTCAATTCGGGTCTTAATCCGACCCCGCTAATCCAAAGCCCACGTACACAGCGCATCGGTGGGTAGGCCCCCTTGTGGGAGCTTCGTGGTGGCTGTGGTACGACCCAAAAATACGCGGGAGAGACCAAAGAGTCTCCGCGTAGAGTTGCGTGAGGAGGCCGCCTCCGTCAACTCGGCAGCCGGTGGCCAAACACCGGCAGAGGTTTTAGATAGACCTCGATCGCCATACCTGCGAGGAATGTCTGCGCGTTCCAGGCATTCCAAAGGTACACAAAAGGTGCAATAGGGCAAAGTTGCTGCCGTGGCCGATGATTGCCGGTATAAAAGGTATTCACAGAGTCTACCTAGTAATCCCGAGTGTGGGTAGGCCCACCGTGAGTTTAAGCTAACTATATGCAGGCACTCACGTTAAGCACCGAGAGGCATATACCGCTTGGGAAACATTCGTGTCTAACATGTCAGTGCTACCTTCAATTGATGTTCCCAGATACGGTTTAAATCACAATGCTCAGTCCATACAATTGCATGGTTTTTCTGATGCGTCGATACGCGCGTGTGGCTGCTGCTTTTATCTTCGTTGCCAAGATTCACAAGGAAAGGTATCAGTCAAGTTTCTAACAGCAAAATCGAGAATGGCCCCTATCAAAAAGAGATCACTACCACGGCTTGAACTGTGTGGCGCGCAGATATTATCGAATGTTCTGCACAAGATGGAATCATCGCTTGGAGAATATGCACGAGATACAATTTTATGGACAGATTCGCAGATTGTCTTGCATTGGCTAACGCAACACTCAGCAACACTTTCTACATTCGTGGGCAACAGGGTTGCTGAAATTCAAGATCTCACATCTGAGCATCACTGGAGGCATGTTCCTTCGCGCGAAAACCCAGCGGACATGGTTTCAAGAGGGTGCAGCCCAAGCGAACTCATCAACTCTTTTTGGTTTCGGGACCTACATTTTTGTTGCGCCACCAAGATCAGTGGCCAGCAAATGTTTTTGATAATTACAACGCCGATGAAGTAAGTAAGGAAAAACGAAAGCATTTTGCAGATTATGAAGCTAAGATGGCTGCTTGGGTATCGAATTGTGTTCTTAAAGGGGTGTATAGGCGTGTGGGTAAGGAGTATAAAGGAGCACGGCAAAATTTAGAAGTAAAATTTGGTGATTTGAGTAGGAAGTTGTTAGAATGTTATGTGCGTGGGCAAGGCTGTGGTTTCATGAACCATAAGATATTTGTTTTGTTATCAAAATTTTCAAAGGGTGCTGTAAAGGTAATGTTACCTTATTTGTATGGTGTTGTTAAAGTACATAAGGATGACACTCCTTGTCGTCCTATTTGTAGTACTATGAGTTGGTATACTTATCCGTTGCAAAAAATAGTAATGTGTTGTGTAAAAAAATTGTTTAGTAGTCCAATAGTTAGGCATAACGTGCGAGACATCAAAGCTTTTGTGACAGATTTACGTGGAATGGTATTGACATCTGGTTGTGTTCATAAAAATGGATGTAATTGATATGTATACCAGTATGTCTAAGGGTGATATAATAAGTTGTTTGAATGTAATGATACAATCCGTCGAGTTTGAGAAAATTTGTGGTTTATCACCTACATTGTTTATGGAATGTGTAGAATTTTGTTTTTTTGAAGCGAATTATTTTATGTATGAAGTAGTATTTAAACAGTTGCAAGGTTTGCCTCAAGGGGCATGTGGTTCAGGAGCTTTGGCTACTTTGCTTTTAGATTATTTGTTGTTTATGTACAAGGATAAGATATTTGATCAATTTGGAATAGTATATTTTTGGAAATACATGGATGATTTCCTAATATATATCCCTTATAAGAATATTCCTCTATTTTTGGAACAATTTGTGAGAGGAGTAGGTTTAGAAGTGGCTGTAGAGTATGAAAAACAATGTTTTCGTAATGACTATGATGGGATTTTGTCTAGTGAGCATTCTATTTCTTTTTTGGATGTGTTGGTCGTACGAGGTAAGTCTCGATTGTATATAGCTACTTTCCGTAAGGATTCTACTTCAGCTCGTACAATAAATTATTATTCGCGGGATAGATTTAATTGGAAATATCAGACTCTGAGGCTATTTGTTTTTAAGGTGTTGTATCGTACATCAAATCGGTTTTGTATCAAGATTTTTCTTGTTTGGAAAAAATTCAGCATTTTTAATGACAGCACCAGCACATCAATTTTGGCAGTTTATCGATAAATTCAGTTCGCACCTGAAGACAGTGCGTGTCGTTGCTTGGATGCTACGTTTTCGTGACAAACTCACCAAAGGTTCCGAAATGAATCAGACCCAAAGCCTTCTTAGTCCTCAAGAATTGGATCGGGCTTGATGGTGCATTGTATGGTTGATTCAACAACACTACTTCCACGAAGATTCGTTGTCTGCTGAAGAATATCAGCATTTGTGGACCGTTAAGGTACCTTAATCCATTTTTGCAACACACTTCTGGGTACGAGTTGTTGAAGGTTGGTGGTCGTTTGGAATTGGCTCAAATTTCCAACACTCAGAAGCACCCTGTACTCCTACCGGCAGATTGCAGATTTTCAGAAGCATACGTACGTCATTTGCATTACAGGCACTACCATGCTGGTCCAAAATCCTTGATTACACTTGTTCGACAGCGGTTCTGGATCACAAATCAGAGAAATTTGGCTCGTAGGATAGTCAACTCCTGCATTCATTGCGTTCGATACAAACCAAAATTGTTGAATCAAATCATGGGAAATCTTCCAATTGAGCGAGTAGCACCCTGCAGACAATTTCAGCAATGCGCAGTAGACTTCTGCGGCCCAATTTATACCTATATACGAATTCGCGGAAAAGTTCCCTACAAGACTTATGTCGCAATATTCATCTGTTTAGCTTCGAAGGCAGTTCATATCGAACCTGTTTCGGACTTGTCTACTGACGCATTTATTGCATCATTAAAAAGGATGATTGGCAGGCGAGGCGCTCCAAACGATATCTTTTGTGACAACGCCACAAATTTTGTTGGCGCCTCTCGGAAACTAGCAGATCTAAAATCGTTTCTTTTCAACTCACAAAATCAAAACGTTTTAGTTAACTTTTGTACGAATGAATTTATAAACTTTCGTTTCATTCCTCCCAGAGCACTACACTTTGGAGGGCTGTGGGAGTTGGCGGTAAAGGTGGCAAAAGGTAACTTACAATGCACGCTAGTAAATGCTCGTTTGACTTTCGAGGAGCTCACAACAGCACTGGTAGAAATCGAAGCCATTATGAATTCGTGTCCGATCACGGCTCTATCGACAGACCCCAGCTATTTAGAAGCGCTCGCACCAGCTCACTTCCTAATCGGCTCATCTCTAAAGGCGTTGCCCGAACATCAAATGTCTGCGCAAGAAATTAGTCACTTGGACAGATGGGCACGCATCACCGCTGCCAAGCAACAATTCTGGAAGCAGTGGACTCAGGAATACCTGAACGAGTTGCAATCACGCTACAAATGGTCACAGAGTCAGCCAAATGTTACTCTCGGTTCGTTGGTTCTTGTTTACGAGGACTGCATACCGCCGCAAAATGGGTTCTTGGGCGAGTGGTTAAATGCGTACAGGATAACGATGGTCAAGTTCGAGTCGTGGATCTTCGTACAGCCAAAAGCACAATTCGTCGGCCAATCCACAAATTGGCACTTTTACCAGTTTGAAACCCGTAGTTTCAAAGGCACCGGGATGTTCAGTCCTGGTACTAGTGTGCACGCACCTTTAACTTTTGAATTAATCTTACCACTATTTTTCTGTATAAAAATTAACTTGTCATTTTTGCAACCTGTTGTGTAGCGCACACTGATCGTTTATGTAACGAACATTGTTGACCGGTTCTGCGCTACAAACATCAACTTCATAACATTTAAGCTTAACACGCACTTTTTATTTAAATAGGTCACTGTGTAAACAATATCAACTTAGCTTTGCATCGATAGCTTGTATCGATCGGTTTTACAAAAATTATTGCTAGGATTGCATTTTTGGGATAGTTCTCTAGAATAATAATTATAATTAAGTAAAATAATTTTTAATGATAATGAAGTTTGTGAGGGTATATAAACCCGTGAAATTTTAAATAAAAATACAATTCTGATCAATCAGCCAGAAATCACTCAGGCTTTTCAATTGTGATGAATTCGGGAATTCTGCCATCTTAATTGTACGGCATTAATTCCAGTCTGTCCAGCGGCGCTCAGCGCCGGACAAAACTTTTACTGAGGGCAACCAATTAAATAAAAAGGGAAGTTTGTTTCTAATCCTGCTACGACACGTGAATACACCACATGGCGATCCTGCCCACACCGATCCTGTCCAAACGATTCTGTCCTGAACACAAGGATACTGCTCCTGTACTACTATCCTGAATACACAGATACTGGTCCTGCACTTCTATCCTGAACACGCATATACTGTCCATCATCAATCCATCCTACTTTCAATTAGATGGAAAACAAAAAAGGAATAAAAGAATACAATCCAGAATACAAGCACAATTATCCGCCATATATACCAACACTCATTCCAATACAAGGACCACAAAAATTAACAATCAGGGACTATAAAAAGCGACAGTTGAAGAACATCGAAGAAAAAGCAACACAAATACCAAAGACTAAAGCACCACCAAAGCGACGCGGAGGCAAATTGGTCCACGATCGAAAAATTTTCGCACATCTCAGATCCCTCGCCACAGATAAAGCCAATCCCATACCGTGGGAACAGTCACATCAAATTTGGGAAAAATAGACCAACTGGAGAAAACCCTAATAGAGAAAAAAATGGGAAAAACGGCGTCGAAAGAAGTTGTCAATATTAACAACAACAACAGCAACAGCACTTCAACATACACTATAATAGAAGTGGTCATGGCATTCTAATCTCCCTGAGTTCACTTTCGACTAGTCACTGAAAGATTTAAGCGTCACAGAAGAATCAATTACTAGTACCTTGGGCATCATGACATATTCAAATTTTCGTTTCGGCCTAAGGGGAATAGCTCTCGCATTACCAAAAGATCAATTCTATCAATCGCATCATCCTTGTATGACCCTTTGGGCTTATTGGCGCCGGTTATTATAATATCTAAAATTATTTTACAAGAATTATGGCTTTTAAAAATAGACTGGGATGAATCAGTCCCACAGCCCCTGCATACCGCTTGGGATCGGGTGCCAGGCCCGTCGTGGATGAATGGCGACAAAATGGCAGTGACTAGTCGTGCTTGCACGTAGTTCACTTGCCAAGAACTATGCAGGCTAGTTCCGCTGCCTTACCAAAGGCGTAAAAATGGTGCCACGGGTGGTGCGCATCTCAATTCGGGTCTTAATCCGACCCCGCTAATCCAAAGCCCACGTACACAGCGCATCGGTGGGTAGGCCCCCTTGTGGGAGCTTCGTGGTGGCTGTGGTACGACCCAAAAATACGCGGGTAGAGACCAAAGAGTCTCCGCGTAGAGTTGCGTGAGGAGGCCGCCTCCGTCAACTCGGCAGCCGGTGGCCAAACACCGGCAGAGGTTTTAGATAGACCTCGATCGCCATACCTGCGAGGAATGTCTGCGCGTTCCAGGCATTCCAAAGGTACACAAAAGGTGCAATAGGGCAAAGTTGCTTCCGTGGCCGATGATTGCCGGTATAAAAGGTATTCACAGAGTCTACCTAGTAATCCCGAGTGTGGGTAGGCCCACCGTGAGTTTAAGCTAACTATATGCAGGCACTCACGTTAAGCACCGAGAGGCATATACCGCTTGGGAAACATTCGTGTCTAACATGTCAGTGCTACCTTCAATTGATGTTCCCAGATACGGTTTAAATCACAATGCTCAGTCCATACAATTGCATGGTTTTTCTGATGCGTCGATACGCGCGTGTGGCTGCTGCTTTTATCTTCGTTGCCAAGATTCACAAGGAAAGGTATCAGTCAAGTTTCTAACAGCAAAATCGAGAATGGCCCCTATCAAAAAGAGATCACTACCACGGCTTGAACTGTGTGGCGCGCAGCTATTATCGAATGTTCTGCACAAGATGGAATCATCGCTTGGAGAATATGCACGAGATACAATTTTATGGACAGATTCGCAGATTGTCTTGCATTGGCTAACGCAACACTCAGCAACACTTTCTACATTCGTGGGCAACAGGGTTGCTGAAATTTAAGATCTCACATCTGAGCATCACTGGAGGCATGTTCCTTCGCGCGAAAACCCAGCGGACATGGTTTCAAGAGGGTGCAGCCCAAGCGAACTCATCAACTCTTTTTGGTTTCGGGACCTACATTTTTGTTGCGCCACCAAGATCAGTGGCCAGCAAATGTTTTTGATAATTACAACGCCGATGAAGTAAGTAAGGAAAAACGAAAGCATTTTGCAGATTATGAAGCTAAGATGGCTGCTTGGGTATCGAATTGTGTTCTTAAAGGGGTGTATAGGCGTGTGGGTAAGGAGTATAAAGGAGCACGGCAAAATTTAGAAGTAAAATTTGGTGATTTGAGTAGGAAGTTGTTAGAATGTTATGTGCGTGGGCAAGGCTGTGGTTTCATGAACCATAAGATATTTGTTTTGTTATCAAAATTTTCAAAGGGTGCTGTAAAGGTAATGTTACCTTATTTGTATGGTGTTGTTAAAGTACATAAGGATGACACTCCTTGTCGTCCTATTTGTAGTACTATGAGTTGGTATACTTATCCGTTGCAAAAAATAGTAATGTATTGTGTAAAAAAATTGTTTAGTAGTCCAATAGTTAGGCATAACGTGCGAGACATCAAAGCTTTTGTGACAGATTTACGTGGAATGGTATTGACATCTGGTTGTGTTCATAAAAATGGATGTAATTGATATGTATACCAGTATGTCTAAGGGTGATATAATAAGTTGTTTGAATGTAATGATACAATCCGTCGAGTTTGAGAAAATTTGTGGTTTATCACCTACATTGTTTATGGAATGTGTAGAATTTTGTTTTTTTGAAGCGAATTATTTTATGTATGAAGTAGTATTTAAACAGTTGCAAGGTTTGCCTCAAGGGGCATGTGATTCAGGAGCTTTGGCTACTTTGCTTTTAGATTATTTGTTGTTTATGTACAAGGATAAGATATTTGATCAATTTGGAATAGTATATTTTTGGAAATACATGGATGATTTCCTAATATATATCCCTTATAAGAATATTCCTCTATTTTTGGAACAATTTGTGAGAGGAGTAGGTTTAGAAGTGGCTGTAGAGTATGAAAAACAATGTTTTCGTAATGACTATGATGGGATTTTGTCTAGTGAGCATTCTATTTCTTTTTTGGATGTGTTGGTCGTACGAGGTAAGTCTCGATTGTATATAGCTACTTTCCGTAAGGATTCTACTTCAGCTCGTACAATAAATTATTATTCGCGGGATAGATTTAATTGGAAATATCAGACTCTGAGGCTATTTGTTTTTAAGGTGTTGTATCGTACATCAAATCGGTTTTTGTATCAAGATTTTTCTTGTTTGGAAAAAATTCAGCATTTTTAATGACAGCACCAGCACATCAATTTTGGCAGTTTATCGATAAATTCAGTTCGCACCTGAAGACAGTGCGTGTCGTTGCTTGGATGCTACGTTTTCGTGACAAACTCACCAAAGGTTCCGAAATGAATCAGACCCAAAGCCTTCTTAGTCCTCAAGAATTGGATCGGGCTTGATGGTGCATTGTATGGTTGATTCAACAACACTACTTCCACGAAGATTCGTTGTCTGCTGAAGAATATCAGCATTTGTGGACCGTTAAGGTACCTTAATCCATTTTTGCAACACACTTCTGGGTACGAGTTGTTGAAGGTTGGTGGTCGTTTGGAATTGGCTCAAATTTCCAACACTCAGAAGCACCCTGTACTCCTACCGGCAGATTGCAGATTTTCAGAAGCATACGTACGTCATTTGCATTACAGGCACTACCATGCTGGTCCAAAATCCTTGATTACACTTGTTCGACAGCGGTTCTGGATCACAAATCAGAGAAATTTGGCTCGTAGGATAGTCAACTCCTGCATTCATTGCGTTCGATACAAACCAAAATTGTTGAATCAAATCATGGGAAATCTTCCAATTGAGCGAGTAGCACCCTGCAGACAATTTCAGCAATGCGCAGTAGACTTTTGCGGCCCAATTTATACCTATATACGAATTCGCGGAAAAGTTCCCTACAAGACTTATGTCGCAATATTCATCTGTTTAGCTTCGAAGGCAGTTCATATCGAACCTGTTTCGGACTTGTCTACTGACGCATTTATTGCATCATTAAAAAGGATGATTGGCAGGCGAGGCGCTCCAAACGATATCTTTTGTGACAACGCCACAAATTTTGTTGGCGCCTCTCGGAAACTAGCAGATCTAAAATCGTTTCTTTTCAACTCACAAAATCAAAACGTTTTAGTTAACTTTTGTACGAATGAATTTATAAACTTTCGTTTCATTCCTCCCAGAGCACTACACTTTGGAGGGCTGTGGGAGTTGGCGGTAAAGGTGGCAAAAGGTAACTTACAATGCACGCTAGTAAATGCTCGTTTGACTTTCGAGGAGCTCACAACAGCACTGGTAGAAATCGAAGCCATTATGAATTCGTGTCCGATCACGGCTCTATCGACAGACCCCAGCTATTTAGAAGCGCTCGCACCAGCTCACTTCCTAATCGGCTCATCTCTAAAGGCGTTGCCCGAACATCAAATGTCTGCGCAAGAAATTAGTCACTTGGACAGATGGGCACGCATCACCGCTGCCAAGCAACAATTCTGGAAGCAGTGGACTCAGGAATACCTGAACGAGTTGCAATCACGCTACAAATGGTCACAGAGTCAGCCAAATGTTACTCTCGGTTCGTTGGTTCTTGTTTACGAGGACTGCATACCGCCGCAAAATGGGTTCTTGGGCGAGTGGTTAAATGCGTACAGGGTAACGATGGTCAAGTTCGAGTCGTGGATCTTCGTACAGCCAAAAGCACAATTCGTCGGCCAATCCACAAATTGGCACTTTTACCAGTTTGAAACCCGTAGTTTCAAAGGCACCGGGATGTTCAGTCCTGGTACTAGTGTGCACGCACCTTTAACTTTTGAATTAATCTTACCACTATTTTTCTGTATAAAAATTAACTTGTCATTTTTGCAACCTGTTGTGTAGCGCACACTGATCGTTTATGTAACGAACATTGTTGACCGGTTCTGCGCTACAAACATCAACTTCATAACATTTAAGCTTAACACGCACTTTTTATTTAAATAGGTCACTGTGTAAACAATATCAACTTAGCTTTGCATCGATAGCTTGTATCGATCGGTTTTACAAAAATTATTGCTAGGATTGCATTTTTGGGATAGTTCTCTAGAATAATAATTATAATTAAGTAAAATAATTTTTAATGATAATGAAGTTTGTGAGGGTATATAAACCCGTGAAATTTTAAATAAAAATACAATTCTGATCAATCAGCCAGAAATCACTCAGGCTTTTCAATTGTGATGAATTCGGGAATTCTGCCATCTTAATTGTACGGCATTAATTCCAGTCTGTCCAGCGGCGCTCAGCGCCGGACAAAACTTTTACTGAGGGCAACCAATTAAATAAAAAGGGAAGTTTGTTTCTAATCCTGCTACGACACGTGAATACACCACATGGCGATCCTGCCCACACCGATCCTGTCCAAACGATTCTGTCCTGAACACAAGGATACTGCTCCTGTACTACTATCCTGAATACACAGATACTGGTCCTGCACTTCTATCCTGAACACGCATATACTGTCCATCATCAATCCATCCTACTTTCAATTAGATGGAAAACAAAAAAGGAATAAAAGAATACAATCCAGAATACAAGCACAATTATCCGCCATATATACCAACACTCATTCCAAAACAAGGACCACAAAAATTAACAATCAGGGACTATAAAAAGCGACAGTTGAAGAACATCGAAGAAAAAGCAACACAAATACCAAAGACTAAAGCACCACCAAAGCGACGCGGAGGCAAATTGGTCCACGATCGAAAAATTTTCGCACATCTCAGATCCCTCGCCACAGATAAAGCCAATCCCATACCGTGGGAACAGTCACATCAAATTTGGGAAAAATAGACCAACTGGAGAAAACCCTAATAGAGAAAAAAATGGGAAAAACGGCGTCGAAAGAAGTTGTCAATATTAACAACAACAACAGCAACAGCACTTCAACATACACTATAATAGAAGTGGTCATGGCATTCTAATCTCCCTGAGTTCACTTTCGACTAGTCACTGAAAGATTTAAGCGTCACAGAAGAATCAATTACTAGTACCTTGGGCATCATGACATATTCAAATTTTCGTTTCGGCCTAAGGGGAATAGCTCTCGCATTACCAAAAGATCAATTCTATCAATCGCATCATCCTTGTATGACCCTTTGGGCTTATTGGCGCCGGTTATTATAATATCTAAAATTATTTTACAAGAATTATGGCTTTTAAAAATAGACTGGGATGAATCAGTCCCACAGCCCCTGCATACCGCTTGGGATCGGGTGCCAGGCCCGTCGTGGATGAATGGCGACAAAATGGCAGTGACTAGTCGTGCTTGCACGTAGTTCACTTGCCAAGAATTATGCAGGCTAGTTCCGCTGCCTTACCAAAGGCGTAAAAATGGTGCCACGGGTGGTGCGCATCTCAATTCGGGTCTTAATCCGACCCCGCTAATCCAAAGCCCACGTACACAGCGCATCGGTGGGTAGGCCCCCTTGTGGGAGCTTCGTGGTGGCTGTGGTACGACCCAAAAATACGCGGGTAGAGACCAAAGAGTCTCCGCGTAGAGTTGCGTGAGGAGGCCGCCTCCGTCAACTCGGCAGCCGGTGGCCAAACACCGGCAGAGGTTTTAGATAGACCTCGATCGCCATACCTGCGAGGAATGTCTGCGCGTCCCAGGCATTCCAAAGGTACACAAAAGGTGCAATAGGGCAAAGTTGCTGCCGTGGCCGATGATTGCCGGTATAAAAGGTATTCACAGAGTCTACCTAGTAATCCCGAGTGTGGGTAGGCCCACCGTGAGTTTAAGCTAACTATATGCAGGCACTCACGTTAAGCACCGAGAGGCATATACCGCTTGGGAAACATTCGTGTCTAAAATGTCAGTGCTACCTTCAATTGATGTTCCCAGATACGGTTTAAATCACAATGCTCAATCCATACAATTGCATGGTTTTTCTGATGCGTCGATACGCGCGAATTACCATTGTCGCCAGCCTAATTACACAACAACCATCATAACACAACACCTGGCTTACAACCCAGACACAATAGACCTGAAGATAAGATGCGACCAGGACCATAAAGAAGATGCGTACAAGACCAGACGGCGCCGAGTCGATAATTATTTTATGACACCCTTTATCCTTCAATCCCTTACTAATGATTCAAGGTCGCTTACCAATCAATACCTACCATATGTAAATTATTGTATATAAGAATGCATTTTGTAACAATAAATTCAGAATATTTCTGTCACTCAAACGAATAACTGGTGTTTCAATAGTTTTGGAAACTATAATTGGCGCAGTCGGCAGGATAGATGACGGTCAAGTGAAAAGATGCGTTCATTTTAAATGATATACGAAAGCAAATGAATATTGCTAAATCGCGTTTGTCAAAAATAAAATAAACTTATAAATATTTACGAGTGAAAAAAAAACACAGAAAGATCTCAGAAGAAGTGAATTATTAAAAGTAATAGAATTATTAAAACTATTACCCAAAGACAAACTTTTTAAATGAACAAACAAAAGTAATTTAAAGTGAAGAACAACACCGAATTGCATCTGTGCGAATACACGAACGAACATCCCTGTATCGGTACAAATCACGGAAGGAGATCGCTATATCTACAACAAGTATCGAAGGATCACCGCTTACATCGTGGGATATACGAGTAAAATTCAGAAACACTTTGACCGCTGGGTTTCAACTCTTAATCATCTACAAAACGTTGGAACATTGGAATACAGATATTCTCGCTGGGAGGAACGTGAGTGAAATTTTGAAATATTTTCTATATTTTGCCTATTTCCTGTCTATCCCCTCGCGGAAAAGAAATTAACAAACAAAATTTGAGAAACAAGTACCACAAATTTTTATTCAAAATTGGTCCTTTTCTATTTACTATTTTTTTTCTTTTGTGAAATAAATTAAATAATTAAGTGAGAAAATGACAGAAAGCTCAAATAGGAATATTTTCGAGTCCTTACGGATCCCGGACGCAGTTAAAGACTTGCCAAAATTTGACGGAAATCCACGTCTACTACATGAATTTATTTCTAATGTTGAGGAAATACTCACGTACGTTAAACATATAGACGGTTCCGCATATGCACATATTTTATTACGAGCTATACGCAATAAAATAGAAGGGCAAGCTAACGAAATCTTAAATGTTTACGGTACCCCTCTAAATTGGGAAGATATAAAAACTAATTTAATTTTACACTACGCTGACAAAAGAACAGAGACATCACTAATAAAAGACTTACATTCAATTAGACAAGAACGTAAATCGGTAGAAGAATTTTTCAGTGAAATTATGGAAATTCAGGCTACACTTAACAATAATATATTAGTAAATGAATCAAATGAAAACGTAATTAAATCAAAAAGAGAACTTTTTTCGGAAATGTGTTTAAACGCATTTTTAACGGGATTAAGAGAGCCTTTAGGATCTAGCATTAGAGCAATGCGACCACAATCTCTACCGGAAGCTTTTTCCTTTTGTATCAAGGAACAAAATATTTTTTATATGAAATCGACAAATAACAAATCTTATAATAACATATCCGTTCAAGATAACTACAGTAGAAATAATAAGCCTTTCCAAAAGAAAATTTTTCCTTATAACTTACACCAAAACATGCAAGCTAGTCCCCATCGAAATTGTAACAATATCAAAAATATAAATAACCATTTACAAAATCGACAAAATAACCCATTATAATAACAGAACTTATAATTCTTACCAACAACCAAATTTTAACCAAACACCTAACTTTAACCAGTCAAATATGAATACTTCACGAAGCCATACTGTTCAGCTACCACCTACAGAGCCTATGGACACCAGCTCAGGTTATACAAATGTCAGGCAATCAAATAATACTACACAGACAAAGATAACTAAATTTATACCAAGATACTACGCCAATGAACTACACAATATAGATAGAGATCAAAATATCAACTATCAGCCACAACTTGATAAATACTACGAGAATTTTAATAACAGCAGTTCAAGAAATCAACAAAACTTTAATACATGTACATGTTCAAACTACAACAATGTAAGTGAGACAAATTTTCGAGAATTTGCCTCAAAGCCATCATCAGGATACATAGATGTAAATACTCATGGATTTTCCCTTCCCTATATTCATGTTACTACATCATTTAGTCGTCCTCTTAAATTTTTAATTGATACTGGAGCCTCATCTTCATTTATCAACCCAGAATTTATACATTCCTCTAAGCAAATTAATTGCAAACCAATAACTATACAAACTATCCTTAGTAAACATGTTCTTAACAGAAAAACAGTGTTACCAATTTTTCCAGAATTTAAAGAAAATGGCCAGCTTGAATTCTTCCTATTCAAATTTCATAGTTATTTTGATGGACTCCTAGGCATTGATTCATTAACTCTCCTTAATGCAAGAATCGATTTAAGCAATAACACTTTAATCACACGAAATTCCGAAAATAATCTTCTGTTCAGATGTAACTTTAACTCAAATAATCATTCCGTTTCGTCTAATTCTAAAACAATTATTAAAGTTCCAGTAAACGTTAATTGCGGAGATATTTTAATTCCAGAAACGCAATTAAAATCTGGACTATATATATCAGAAGGAATATATACAGCCCAAGATTGGCATAGTATGCTCGAAATTAATAATACAAAAAACGAAGACCAAACTGTCTATATCCATCAACCTATAAATGTTTTCCGTTATTCAAAGTCCACATTTATCGAAATAAATAATTTTAATTTTGAAAATAAAAACCTATCAATTAACAATTCAGTTCCTGATTTGAAAAATTTACTTCGAACATCTCATCTTAATCAGGAAGAAGAAAAATCTCTTCTTAAACTTTGTCGTGAGTATAACGATTTATTTTATAAAGAGGGAAATAAATTAACCTTTTCAAATCAAATAAAGCATCAAATTACTACAACAGATGATGCACCAATATACACAAAATCATATAGGTATCCATACATTCACAAAGAAGAAGTTCGTAGACAAATAAATGCTATGTTAGATCAAGGAATAATACGTCCAAGTTATTCCCCATGGAGCTCGCCAGTTTGGATAGTTCCTAAAAAGAAAGACGCTAGTGGAAAGCAAAAATGCCGTCTAGTAATTGATTATAGAAAAGTCAATGAAAAAACCGTTTCAGATAGATATCCCATACCTAATATAACAGAAATACTTGATCAATTAGGACGTTGCATGTATTTTACAACACTTGATCTTGCAAACGGTTTTCATCAAATCGAAATGCACCCAAGAGACATAACGAAAACAGGTTTTACAGTTGAAAACGGACATTTCGAATTCATAAGAATGCCGTTTGGGTTAAAAAATGCACCCTCCACATTTCAACGAGTCATGGACAATGTTTTAAAGGACCTACAAGGCAATATTTGTTTAGTTTATTTAGACGATATCATCGTTTATTCCACTTCTTTACAAGAGCATATTGTAAATTTAAAAAAAGTTTTTGAAAGATTACGTTGTTCAAATTTAAAAATACAATTAGACAAATGTGAATTTCTGCACAAGGAAATTGCATTCTTAGGACACATTGTAACAACCGATGGAGTTAAACCTAATCCTAACAAAATTCAAGCAATTAAAGATTTTCCGATTCCAAAAACAGAAAAGGAAATAAAAGCCTTTTTAGGACTTCTAGGGTACTATAGAAAATTTATCAAGGATTTTGCCAAACTTGTCAAACCACTAACCGAAAGCCTAAAGAAAGGTAGATCCATAGTACTGAACGAAAGGTACATAAGATCTTTTGAAATGTGCAAAGAACTTTTAAGCAACGATCCGATATTGCAGTATCCAGATTTTAGTAAACCTTTTCTTTTAACAACTGATGCTAGCAATTTTGCTATAGGGGCTGTACTTTCTCAGGGTCCTATAGGTAGCGACAAACCCATTTGTTATGCTAGTAGAACACTTACTGATAGCGAAATAAACTATTCAACTATCGAGAAAGAACTTTTGGCAATTGTTTGGGCAACAAAATATTTCAGACCCTATCTCTTTGGCCATAAGTTCAAAATTCTAACAGATCACCGACCCTTAACCTGGATTATGAATTTGAAGGAACCAAATTCAAAACTAGTTAGATGGAGATTAAAATTAGAAGAGTTTGACTATGAAATAGTTTATAAACGTGGTACACTAAACACGAATGCCGATGCTCTAAGTAGGATAAGAATAGGCAATAAACCATCAGAAAAGAATGTTGATATTAATATAAATGATGCGAAATCCTCAGCTTTAGCCACAAATGGTACCACAATACATTCCGCGGAAGAAAATTTAAATGATGGAATTTATATCTCTGAAAAACCATTAAACGAATTTAATATTCAAATTATTTTAGAAAAATCAAGTATAAACTCCTTCAATACAGTTGAGAACATATTTAAAAACAAACAAAGAAGAATTATTAGAAAACAAAATTTTACGGTGGATACAATTTTCAATATATTTAAAGAATTTATACCGTCTAATAAACTTTCGGCGATTTTCACAGATGACGAAACATTTCGCTTAGTACAAGAAACATATTCCAACTATTTTGCTAGGAATAAAACCTTGAAAATCATTAGAGCAACAAAAATCTTAAAGGACATCAAGGAAAATGATGAACAAGATAAAATAATTAATGACTATCATATTAATAATAATCATAGAGGAATTGACGAGACATTTTTACATCTTAAAAGAGAATACTACTTTCCATACATGAAAAATAAAATTACACAAACAATAAACAATTGCGAAGTATGCCATACATTAAAATATGACCGACATCCCCCTAAAATTAAGTTTCAAAAGACTGAGATACCACATAAACCCTTACACATTATATACATTGACGTCTATACTATTAATAAGCACAGCATATTAACAATTATCGACAAATTTTCGAAATTTGCTGCTGCCTACGATTTACAAAATAGAAATAGCTTATCAATAATAAAAAGTCTTAAGAATTTTATTAGCCTACATGGAATACCAGAAAAAATTGTATGTGATTTAGGTTCTGAGTTTACAGCTAATATTTTTAAAGATTTTTGCAAGCAATACGATATAAAACTCCACTTTACATCATACCAACAAACAACTAGCAATTCACCTGTAGAACGCTTACATTCCACATTAACAGAAATATATAGAATAGTTTCCCTTAAATTAAAACAACTTAAGTTAGATTTAAAACATGAAGACATATTGGCAGAAGTAGTAATTACATATAATAACTCAATCCACTCCACAACAAGGCTCACTCCTTTTGAACTATTTTACAGAACATCGGATTTCAATAAAACTTTACAATATAATACTGAACACGAGTATCTAAAAAAGCTCAATAACTATCAGTCAGTATTATATCCTGCAATTAAAGAGCAAATTACAAATGTAATGAATAATATAATAGATAAACGAAATGCAAAAAGACAAGATCCCGAAGATAAGGAGGATAACGAAATAATTTTTAGAAAAGATTGTGGGAGAAATAAATTAACACCGCGATACTCCAAGCAAAGAGTTAAAGCAAATAAACGAGTTACAGTTATAACAGAAAATAACCAAAAAATTCACAAATCTAGATTAAGAAAGAAACATAAAATAATCAGAAGCAGATGATAACTAATTTAAGGTGACTTATACACATAATACACAAATGGACAGTACAAATACTACAAAAATTTTACTCCTAATTCGAAAATAATCCTATAGTGCCACAGAACTTTTCTACTTATATCAATTTTTACAAAATACAAATTTCGAACATTTGCTAGTAATAAAAACCTAAATATACAAAATACATATGAATGTTTCATAAATGTACGTTAGACCAAAATACAGACTCCTCTCCGGTATAAAATCCTTATACGGCAAACTATAGGAATGTTTCAATGTTTCGCTTGAGTTTTCTTAGCATAGAATTCATCTTCTGGAGGTTACAATAACGGAGAAGCTGAAGGAAATCAACCCGTAAACTTTGCTACAGCTGCAATATTCATTACGGCCACCGCTTCAGTCTAAGGGGGGAGGAATTACCATTGTCGCCAGCCTAATTACACAACAACCATCATAACACAACACCTGGTTTACAACCCAGACACAATAGACCTGAAGATAAGATGCGACCAGGACCATAAAGAAGATGCGTACAAGACCAGACGGCGCCGAGCCGATAATTATTTTATGACACCCTTTATCCTTCAATCCCTTACTAATGATTCAAGGTCGCTTACCAATCAATACCTACCATATGTAAATTATTGTATATAAGGATGCATTTTGTAACAATAAATTCAGAATATTTCTGTCACTCAAACGAATAACTGGTGTTTCAATAGTTTTGGAAACTATAATTCGCGTGTGGCTGCTGCTTTTATCTTCGTTGCCAAGATTCACAAGGAAAGGTATCAGTCAAGTTTCTAACAGCAAAATCGAGAATGGCCCCTATCAAAAAGAGATCACTACCACAGCTTGAACTGTGTGGCGCGCAGCTATTATCGAATGTTCTGCACAAGATGGAATCATCGCTTGGAGAATATGCACGAGATACAATTTTATGGACAGATTCGCAGATTGTCTTGCATTGGCTAACGCAACACTCAGCAACACTTTCTACATTCGTGGGCAACAGGGTTGCTGAAATTCAAGATCTCACATCTGAGCATCACTGGAGGCATGTTCCTTCGCGCGAAAACCCAGCGAACATGGTTTCAAGAGGGTGCAGCCCAAGCGAACTCATCAACTCTTTTTGGTTTCGGGACCTACATTTTTGTTGCGCCACCAAGATCAGTGGCCAGCAAATGTTTTTGATAATTACAACGCCGATGAAGTAAGTAAGGAAAAACGAAAGCATTTTGCAGATTATGAAGCTAAGATGGCTGCTTGGGTATCGAATTGTGTTCTTAAAGGGGTGTATAGGCGTGTGGGTAAGGAGTATAAAGGAGCACGGCAAAATTTAGAAGTAAAATTTGGTGATTTGAGTAGGAAGTTGTTAGAATGTTATGTGCGTGGGCAAGGCTGTGGTTTCATGAACCATAAGATATTTGTTTTGTTATCAAAATTTTCAAAGGGTGCTGTAAAGGTAATGTTACCTTATTTGTATGGTGTTGTTAAAGTACATAAGGATGACACTCCTTGTCGTCCTATTTGTAGTACTATGAGTTGGTATACTTATCCGTTGCAAAAAATAGTAATGTATTGTGTAAAAAAATTGTTTAGTAGTCCAATAGTTAGGCATAACGTGCGAGACATCAAAGCTTTTGTGACAGATTTACGTGGAATGGTATTGACATCTGGTTGTGTTCATAAAAATGGATGTAATTGATATGTATACCAGTATGTCTAAGGGTGATATAATAAGTTGTTTGAATGTAATGATACAATCCGTCGAGTTTGAGAAAATTTGTGGTTTATCACCTACATTGTTTATGGAATGTGTAGAATTTTGTTTTTTTGAAGCGAATTATTTTATGTATGAAGTAGTATTTAAACAGTTGCAAGGTTTGCCTCAAGGGGCATGTGATTCAGGAGCTTTGGCTACTTTGCTTTTAGATTATTTGTTGTTTATGTACAAGGATAAGATATTTGATCAATTTGGAATAGTATATTTTTGGAAATACATGGATGATTTCCTAATATATATCCCTTATAAGAATATTCCTCTATTTTTGGAACAATTTGTGAGAGGAGTAGGTTTAGAAGTGGCTGTAGAGTATGAAAAACAAGGTTTTCGTAATGACTATGATGGGATTTTGTCTAGTGAGCATTCTATCTTTTTTGGATGTGTTGGTCGTACGAGGTAAGTCTCGATTGTATATAGCTACTTTCCGTAAGGATTCTACTTCAGCTCGTACAATAAATTATTATTCGCGGGATAGATTTAATTGGAAATATCAGACTCTGAGGCAATTTGTTTTTAAGGTGTTGTATCGTACATCAAATCGGTTTTTGTATCAAGATTTTTCTTGTTTGGAAAAAATTCAGCATTCTTAATGACAGCACCAGCACATCAATTTTGGCAGTTTATCGATAAATTCAGTTCGCACCTGAAGACAGTGCGTGTCGTTGCTTGGATGCTACGTTTTCGTGACAAACTCACCAAAGGTTCCGAAATGAATCAGACCCAAAGCCTTCTTAGTCCTCAAGAATTGGATCGGGCTTGATGGTGCATTGTATGGTTGATTCAACAACACTACTTCCACGAAGAGATTCGTTGTCTGCTGAAGAATATCAGCATTTGTGGACCGTTAAGGTACCTTAATCCATTTTTTCAACACACTTCTGGGTACGAGTTGTTGAAGGTTAGTGGTCGTTTGGAATTGGCTCAAATTTCCAACACTCAGAAGCACCCTGTACTCCTACCGGCAGATTGCAGATTTTCAGAAGCATACGTACGTCATTTGCATTACAGGCACTACCATGCTGGTCCAAAATCCTTGATTACACTTGTTCGACAGCGGTTCTGGATCACAAATCAGAGAAATTTGGCTCGTAGGATAGTCAACTCCTGCATTCATTGCGTTCGATACAAACCAAAATTGTTGAATCAAATCATGGGAAATCTTCCAATTGAGCGAGTAACACCCTGCAGACAATTTCAGCAATGCGCAGTAGACTTCTGCGGCCCAATTTATACCTATATACGAATTCGCGGAAAAGTTCCCTACAAGACTTATGTCGCAATATTGTTTAGCTTCGAAGGCAGTTCATATCGAACCTGTTTCGGACTTGTCTACTGACGCATTTATTGCATCATTAAAAAGGATGATTGGCAGGCGAGGCGCTCCAAACGATATCTTTTGTGACAACGCCACAAATTTTGTTGGCGCCTCTCGGAAACTAGCAGATCTAAAATCGTTTCTTTTCAACTCACAAAATCAAAACGTTTTAGTTAACTTTTGTACGAATGAATTTATAAACTTTCGTTTCATTCCTCCCAGAGCACTACACTTTGGAGGGCTGTGGGAGTTGGCGGTAAAGGTGGCAAAAGGTAACTTACAATGCACGCTAGTAAATGCTCGTTTGACTTTCGAGGAGCTCACAACAGCACTGGTAGAAATCGAAGCCATTATGAATTCGTGTCCGATCACGGCTCTATCGACAGACCCCAGCTATTTAGAAGCGCTCGCACCAGCTCACTTCCTAATCGGCTCATCTCTAAAGGCGTTGCCCGAACATCAAATGTCTGCGCAAGAAATTAGTCACTTGGACAGATGGGCACGCATCACCGCTGCCAAGCAACAATTCTGGAAGCAGTGGACTCAGGAATACCTGAACGAGTTGCAATCACGCTACAAATGGTCACAGAGTCAGCCAAATGTTACTCTCGGTTCGTTGGTTCTTGTTTACGAGGACTGCATACCGCCGCAAAATGGGTTCTTGGGCGAGTGGTTAAATGCGTACAGGGTAACGATGGTCAAGTTCGAGTCGTGGATCTTCGTACAGCCAAAAGCACAATTCGTCGGCCAATCCACAAATTGGCACTTTTACCAGTTTGAAACCCGTAGTTTCAAAGGCACCGGGATGTTCAGTCCTGGTACTAGTGTGCACGCACCTTTAACTTTTGAATTAATCTTACCACTATTTTTCTGTATAAAAATTAACTTGTCATTTTTGCAACCTGTTGTGTAGCGCACACTGATCGTTTATGTAACGAACATTGTTCACCGGTTCTGCGCTACAAACATCAACTTCATAACATTTAAGCTTAACACGCACTTTTTATTTAAATAGGTCACTGTGTAAACAATATCAACTTAGCTTTGCATCGATAGCTTGTATCGATCGGTTTTACAAAAATTATTGCTAGGATTGCATTTTTGGGATAGTTCTCTAGAATAATAATTATAATTAAGTAAAATAATTTTTAATGATAATGAAGTTTGTGAGGGTATATAAACCCGTGAAATTTTAAATAAAAATACAATTCTGATCAATCAGCCAGAAATCACTCAGGCTTTTCAATTGTGATGAATTCGGGAATTCTGCCAACTTAATTGTACGGCATTAATTCCAGTCTGTCCAGCGGCGCTCAGCGCCGGACAAAACTTTTACTGAGGGCGACCAATTAAATAAAAAGGGAAGTTTGTTTCTAATCCTGCTACGACACGTGAATACACCACATGGCGATCCTGCCCACACCGATCCTGTCCTGAACACAAGGATACTGCTCCTGTACTACTATCCTGAATACACAGATACTGGTCCTGCACTTCTATCCTGAACACGCATATACTGTCCATCATCAATCCATCCTACTTTCAATTAGATGGAAAACAAAAAAGGAATAAAAGAATACAATCCAGAATACAAGCACAATTATCCGCCATATATACCAACACTCATTCCAAAACAAGGACCACAAAAATTAACAATCAGGGACTATAAAAAGCGACAGTTGAAGAACATCGAAGAAAAAGCAACACAAATACCAAAGACTAAAGCACCACCAAAGCGACGCGGAGGCAAATTGGTCCACGATCGAAAACTTTTCGCACATCTCAGATCCCTCGCCACAGATAAAGCCAATCCCATACCGTGGGAACAGTCACATCAAATTTGGGAAAAATAGACCAACTGGAGAAAACCCTAAAAGAGAAAAAAATGGGAAAAACGGCGTCGAAAGAAGTTGTCAATATTAACAACAACAACAGCAACAGCACTTCAACATACACCATAATAGAAGTGGTCATGGCATTCTAATCTCCCTGAGTTCACTTTCGACTAATCACTGAAAGATTTAAGCGTCACAGAAGAATCAATTACTAGTACCTTGGGCATCATGACATATTCAAATTTTCGTTTCGGCCTAAGGGGAATAGCTCTCGCATTATCAAAAGATCAATTCTATCAATCGCATCATCCTTGTATGACCCTTTGGGCTTATTGGCGCCGGTTATTATAATATCTAAAATTATTTTACAAGAATTATGGCTTTTAAAAATAGACTGGGATGAATCAGTCCCACAGCCCCTGCATACCGCTTGGGATCGGGTGCCAGGCCCGTCGTGGATGAATGGCGACAAAATGGCAGTGACTAGTCGTGCTTGCACGTAGTTCACTTGCCAAGAACTATGCAGGCTAGTTCCGCTGCCTTACCAAAGGCGTAAAAATGGTGCCACGGGTGGTGCGCATCTCAATTCGGGTCTTAATCCGACCCCGCTAATCCAAAGCCCACGTACACAGCGCATCGGTGGGTAGGCCCCCTTGTGGGAGCTTCGTGGTGGCTGTGGTACGACCCAAAAATACGCGGGTAGAGACCAAAGAGTCTCCGCGTAGAGTTGCGTGAGGAGGCCGCCTCCGTCAACTCGGCAGCCGGTGGCCAAACACAGGCAGAGGTTTTAGATAGACCTCGATCGCCATACCTGCGAGGAATGTCTGCGCGTCCCAGGCATTCCAAAGGTACACAAAAGGTGCAATAGGGCAAAGTTGCTGCCGTGGCCGATGATTGCCGGTATAAAAGGTATTCACAGAGTCTACCTAGTAATCCCGAGTGTGGGTAGGCCCACCGTGAGCTTAAGCTAACTATATGCAGGCACTCACGTTAAGCACCGAGAGGCATATACCGCTTGGGAAACATTCGTGTCTAACATGTTATGTCAGATACGGTTTAAATCACAATGCTCAATCCATACAATTTCATGGTTTTTCTGATGCGTCGATACGCGCGTGTGGCTGCTGCTTTTATCTTCGTTGCCAAGATTCACAAGGAAAGGTATCAGTCAAGTTTCTAACAGCAAAATCGAGAATGGCCCCTATCAAAAAGAGATCACTACCACAGCTTGAACTGTGTGGCGCGCAGCTATTATCGAATGTTCTGCACAAGATGGAATCATCGCTTGGAGAATATGCACGAGATACAATTTTATGGACAGATTCGCAGATTGTCTTGCATTGGCTAACGCAACACTCAGCAACACTTTCTACATTCGTGGGCAACAGGGTTGCTGAAATTCAAGATCTCACATCTGAGCATCACTGGAGGCATGTTCCTTCGCGCGAAAACCCAGCGGACATGGTTTCAAGAGGGTGCAGCCCAAGCGAACTCATCAACTCTTTTTGGTTTCGGGACCTAAATTTTTGTTGCGCCACCAAGATCAGTGGCCAGCAAATGTTTTTGATAATTACAACGCCGATGAAGTAAGTAAGGAAAAACGAAAGCATTTTGCAGATTATGAAGCTAAGATGGCTGCTTGGGTATCGAATTGTGTTCTTAAAGGGGTGTATAGGCGTGTGGGTAAGGAGTATAAAGGAGCACGGCAAAATTTAGAAGTAAAATTTGGTGATTTGAGTAGGAAGTTGTTAGAATGTTATGTGCGTGGGCAAGGCTGTGGTTTCATGAACCATAAGATATTTGTTTTGTTATCAAAATTTTCAAAGGGTGCTGTAAAGGTAATGTTACCTTATTTGTATGGTGTTGTTAAAGTACATAAGGATGACACTCCTTGTCGTCCTATTTGTAGTACTATGAGTTGGTATACTTATCCGTTGCAAAAAATAGTAATGTATTGTGTAAAAAAATTGTTTAGTAGTCCAATAGTTAGGCATAACGTGCGAGACATCAAAGCTTTTGTGACAGATTTACGTGGAATGGTATTGACATCTGGTTGTGTTCATAAAAATGGATGTAATTGATATGTATACCAGTATGTCTAAGGGTGATATAATAAGTTGTTTGAATGTAATGATACAATCCGTCGAGTTTGAGAAAATTTGTGGTTTATCACCTACATTGTTTATGGAATGTGTAGAATTTTGTTTTTTTGAAGCGAATTATTTTATGTATGAAGTAGTATTTAAACAGTTGCAAGGTTTGCCTCAAGGGGCATGTGATTCAGGAGCTTTGGCTACTTTGCTTTTAGATTATTTGTTGTTTATGTACAAGGATAAGATATTTGATCAATTTGGAATAGTATATTTTTGGAAATACATGGATGATTTCCTAATATATATCCCTTATAAGAATATTCCTCTATTTTTGGAACAATTTGTGAGAGGAGTAGGTTTAGAAGTGGCTGTAGAGTATGAAAAACAAGGTTTTCGTAATGACTATGATGGGATTTTGTCTAGTGAGCATTCTATCTTTTTTGGATGTGTTGGTCGTACGAGGTAAGTCTCGATTGTATATAGCTACTTTCCGTAAGGATTCTACTTCAGCTCGTACAATAAATTATTATTCGCGGGATAGATTTAATTGGAAATATCAGACTCTGAGGCAATTTGTTTTTAAGGTGTTGTATTGTACATCAAATCGGTTTTTGTATCAAGATTTTTCTTGTTTGGAAAAAATTCAGCATTCTTAATGACAGCACCAGCACATCAATTTTGGCAGTTTATCGATAAATTCAGTTCGCACCTGAAGACAGTGCGTGTCGTTGCTTGGATGCTACGTTTTCGTGACAAACTCACCAAAGGTTCCGAAATGAATCAGACCCAAAGCCTTCTTAGTCCTCAAGAATTGGATCGGGCTTGATGGTGCATTGTATGGTTGATTCAACAACACTACTTCCACGAAGAGATTCGTTGTCTGCTGAAGAATATCAGCATTTGTGGACCGTTAAGGTACCTTAATCCATTTTTGCAACACACTTCTGGGTACGAGTTGTTGAAGGTTAGTGGTCGTTTGGAATTGGCTCAAATTTCCAACACTCAGAAGCACCCTGTACTCCTACCGGCAGATTGCAGATTTTCAGAAGCATACGTACGTCATTTGCATTACAGGCACTACCATGCTGGTCCAAAATCCTTGATTACACTTGTTCGACAGCGGTTCTGGATCACAAATCTGAGAAATTTGGCTCGTAGGATAGTCAACTCCTGCATTCATTGCGTTCGATACAAACCAAAATTGTTGAATCAAATCATGGGAAATCTTCCAATTGAGCGAGTAACACCCTGCAGACAATTTCAGCAATGCGCAGTAGACTTCTGCGGCCCAATTTATACCTATATACGAATTCGAATTGTGACAACGCCACAAATTTTGTTGGCGCCTCTCGGAAACTAGCAGATCTAAAATCGTTTCTTTTCAACACACAAAATCAAAACGTTTTAGTTAACTGTTGTACGAATGAATTTATAAACTTTCGTTTCATTCCTCCCAGAGCACTACACTTTGGAGGGCTGTGGGAGTTGGCGGTAAAGGTGGCAAAAGGTAACTTACAACGCACGCTAGTAAATGCTCGTTTGACTTTCGAGGAGCTCACGACAGCACTGGTAGAAATCGAAGCCATTATGAATTCGCGTCCGATCACGGCTCTATCGACAGACCCCAGCTATTTAGAAGCGCTCGCACCAGCTCACTTCCTAATCGGCTCATCTCTAAAGGCGTTGCCCGGACATCAAATGTCTGCGCAAGAAATTAGTCACTTGGACAGATGGGCACGCATCACCGCTGCCAAGCAACAATTCTGGAAGCAGTGGACTCAGGAATACCTGAACGAGTTGCAATCACGCTACAAATGGTCACAGAGTCAGCCAAATGTTACTCTCGGTTCGTTTGTTCTTGTTTACGAGGACTGCATACCGCCGCAAAAATGGGTTCTTGGGCGAGTGGTTAAATGCGTACAGGGTAACGATGGTCAAATTCGAGTCGTGGATCTTCGTACAGCCAAAAGCACAATTCGTCGGCCAATCCACAAATTGGCACTTTTACCAGTTTGAAACCCGTAGTTTCAAAGGCACCGGGATGTTCAGTCCTGGTACTAGTGTGCACGCACCTTTAACTTTTGAATTAATCTTACCACTATTTTTCTGTATAAAAATTAACTTGTCATTTTTGCAACCTGTTGTGTAGCGCACACTGATCGTTTATGTAACGAACATTGTTGACCGGTTCTGCGCTACAAACATCAACTTCATAACATTTAAGCTTAACACGCACTTTTTATTTAAATAGGTCACTGTGTAAACAATATCAACTTAGCTTTGCATCGATAGCTTGTATCGATCGGTTTTACAAAAATTATTGCTAGGATTGCATTTTTGGGATAGTTCTCTAGAATAATAATTATAATTAAGTAAAATAATTTTTAATGATAATGAAGTTTGTGAGGGTATATAAACCCGTGAAATTTTAAATAAAAATACAATTCTGATCAATCAGCCAGAAATCACTCAGGCTTTTCAATTGTGATGAATTCGGGAATTCTGCCAACTTAATTGTACGGCATTAATTCCAGTCTGTCCAGCGGCGCTCAGCGCCGGACAAAACTTTTACTGAGGGCGACCAATTAAATAAAAAGGGAAGTTTGTTTCTAATCCTGCTACGACACGTGAATACACCACATGGCGATCCTGCCCACACCGATCCTGTGCAAACGATTCTGTCCTGAACACAAGGATACTGCTCCTGTACTACTATCCTGAATACACAGATACTGGTCCTGCACTTCTATCCTGAACACGCATATACAGTCCATCATCAATCCATCCTGCCTTCAATTAGATGGAAAACAAAAAAGGAATAAAAGAATACAATCCAGAATACAAGCACAATTATCCGCCATATATACCAACACTCATTCCAAAACAAGGACCACAAAAATTAACAATCAGGGACTATAAAAAGCGACAGTTGAAGAACATCGAAGAAAAAGCAACACAAATACCAAAGACTAAAGCACCACCAAAGCGACGCGGATGCAAATTGGTCCACGATCGAAAACTTTTCGCACATCTCAGATCCCTCGCCACAGATAAAGCCAATCCCATACCGTGGGAACAGTCACATCAAATTTGGGAAAAATAGACCAACTGGAGAAAACCCTAAAAGAGAAAAAAATGGGAAAAACGGCGTCGAAAGAAGTTGTCAATATTAACAACAACAACAGCAACAGCACTTCAACATACACTATAATAGAAGTGGTCATCATGTCCATAATTACTACAGTAATATTTTTTTATCTTATGAATAAAGTACACAATTATTTCAAAACTTATATAAATAAACGTGTTAATTTAAGAAGTATTAATAATATTTAATAAAATAATATTTAATAAAATGATTTAAAAAGAAAAACAAAAATAAGAACTCTAAACAAAGATTAATGGAGGCTTTAGAACAAAGGGTGGAACAAATAATAATAAACCTAAGAAAAGCAGGCACAAAAGGTTATACTAAAGAAACAATACAATTAAAACTAAAAGAATTAGAAGAAATAAGATCCCAAGTAGCATATCTAATACATCAAACAAACATTAACATAGAAAATACAACAATAAAAAGTTTCGAATCTAAATATAAGCAAGCCAAAACTTTTCTAACAACACAAATAAGTTTATAACATACAGACACAGAAGGGTCTGAATCAGACACGAATTCTATCATAGCAACACCATCAAACACATCTACTAACGCAAAAATGGCCAGCTTTAATTTGGAAACAGCTGTGAAAACCATACCTATTTTTAACGGAAATTATAAAGAACTCGATTCTTTCTTAAAAATAATCGAGATTATTGACAAAACTTTGACAGCAAATGCAAAACAAGACTTATTGGAATTCACTTATCACATTAAACTGAGTCCTAATGTAAAAACTGCAATCAATTCCTCACAAATACCAACCACCTTTTCCCAACTAAAATCAATTCTAGAATCACGATACAAAACTAACAAGACCATACCACAATTATACACAGAACTATCTACATTAACTCAAAAAGGAAACATTACAAATTACAAAGACAAAATACTAGCGACTATCTCTGAATTAAATAGCCTACAGATAATAGAACTTGGTGATAACCCCACTACAGAGCAAAAGTCAACAATTACTAAAATCACTTACGCACTAACTATTTTCAAAAACGGCATAAATGACGAATATAAACAAACAATATTTGCTTCACATCCAAAGACTTTCTCAGATGCAACAACTCTAGCACTTGAACTAGAACAATCAAGAAACCAACACATAGCTCAAATAAATTATATACATTATAGAAATTCAAACAACTATCAGAAAAGACAACAGACGAACAACCAAAGTAATAACTATTACAATACAAAACATACCAACAATAACAGATATAACAATGACAACCACAGATCTAACAACAATAATAATCAGAGGTACATTGGCAGCAAACAAAGATACATTAACAACAATCAAAGGACTGTTCACAACAACAATAGCAACAATACAATATTTAATAACAATTCCAACAGAAATCGAAATAACAATAACAACAACTACCAAACTTTTAGTAATTATAGAAACAACAACAATAACAATTACTATACCAACAGAAATTCTAACCCAAACAATAAAAATATGAACAGGCAAATTAATTACATTCAAGAATAGGGAAACGAATTAGGCTCAGAACACACAGATGTTCTGAACAGCCAAAATTAAAAATATACAAAATATCGGATAACAATACAAACTACATAACTCTCGAATTTAAAGACAAAAGACTAACATTCTTAGTCGACACAGGCGCCGACATATCAATATGCAAAATAAGCACAAAACTAAATAACGAAGAATATTACACTGACGAAAAATGCGAACTAACTGGAATAACTAACGAAAAAACTCAATCTTTAGGCACTATAAAATTAAAACTGAATATTGGAGAAGAAATTCTCATCCACAATTTTCAACTAATAGACGAAAATTTCCCAATAGAAACTGATGGAATAATAGGAAGAGATTTCTTACAAACATTCTTATGCACAATTAACTATGAAACATTTACTTTATCTATATACTCAAATGAAAATACAATCACCATCCCTATGCAATCAAAAATATTTAGTATCAAGATTCCAGCAAGAAGCGAAATAATACAGCCACTTCAACTAAATTTCAAAGAAGGAAAAGTAATATTAAACAAAGAAATAGAACCAGGCATTTTCATAAGCAATTCCATAGCACCCAAAACTGGAATCACACACATAAAAATATTAAATACGAGAAGTACTGAAGCAACTATAAACAAACTCACCATAGAGACAGAACCACTTAAAGACTATGACATTTTATATAACAAGGAAACAAACGACGAAAACCGTTTCAAAAATATTATAAACAAACTGCAAATTGACTGTCCAGACGATGACGCCACAAATTCATTATTAAACATTTTACATTAGTACCAAAGCGTATTTCATTTAGAAAATGAACCACTAACAGTCAATAACTTTTACACTCAACAAATCTCACTCTCAGACGAAACACCAATCTACATAAAAAATTACAGACTACCACACACGCATCTAGAAGTAATAAATGAACAAGTAAACAAAATGCTACACGACAATATAATAGAACCGTCGACAAGCCCCTACAATGCACCACTTTTATTAGTACCAAAGAAAAATATAACAGACAAGAAGTGGAGAGTAGTCGTAGACTACAGAAAATTAAATGACAAAATAGTAAACGACAAATTTCCACTTACACCCTTAGAAGATATACTCGACAAATTAGGAAGAGCAAAATGGTTTTCAACACTTGATATGACCAACTCTTTCCACCAAATCAACTTAGATAAAAATTCTCGACCTTTAACAGCTTTTTCAACAACTAATGGACATTTTCAATTTAAAAGACTTCCTTTTGGATTAAAAGTATCCTCAAACAGTTTCCAAAGAATGCTAACCATAGCACTATCAGGTCTAGAATCCGAAGCATTTCTATACGTAGACGATATAATTGTATTCGCATGTAGTCTAAAACATCACAATGAAAACTTGATTCGAGTACTAGACAAACTCAATAAGTACAATTTAAAACTAAATGCAGAAAAACGTTGTTTTTTAAGACCAGAAGTCGTATATTTAGGACATCTAATAACACGTGACGGAATAAAAACAGACCCAGCAAAATTTCAAGCAATCAAAGACTACCCCATTCCTAAAAATACAGACGACGTTAGAAGATTCGTCGCATTCTGCAATTACTACAGACGTTTTATACCAAATTTTGCAGACATAGCTAAAGACCTAAATAATCTATTAAAAAAGAATACCAAATTTCAATGGACCGAAGACCATCAAAATTCATTCGAACAATTAAAATCTAAACTAATAAATCCACCAATCCTACAATACCCTGATTTCGACAAACCCTTTATTTTAACCACAGACGCATCCAACTATGCTCTAGGTGCAGTGTTGAAGACGCTAGTGAAATATAATTGGCAGCCCTTATCGTTGGACTGTCATCTCTTCCGCCAGTTGTCATCTCTAGAACTGCCTCATGCTTTTTTCTTCTTCTTCTATTCTGACGTGAAATGTGTCGGTCCATTTATAAACTTGTGTTCACGGTGAATTTCAATAAATAAACAATAATTTCATCCGATTACTTCAAAACCTAGCAACGTACCTGTGATTCTTATTCAACATTTCCGTTTTTTTTAATTGAGGGAAATTAATAAATTTGTTACGAAACAAATTTCTGGTCCTTCGAGCCGGATAATTCAAGATGCCGGCAACATTCGACGCCATTTTGGATAGACAAACTGATATTGGAGGTCGCATCGAGCGATTTATTAGAAATACTCAAAAACTCGGTCAAGATATTTTGACTATAGAAGTTCTTCAACAAAGACTGCTACTGCTCGAAAGTTATTGGAAGAAATATTCCAATAATCATGAGCAAATCATAATCTTACCTGAGTACAAAGAGTCTGATTATTATAAAAAAGAAATATACGACAGTGTGGAGTCGCATTATGTGCTTCATGTGGCAATATTAAAAAAGCAGATGGCTGCTCATCCCTCGGTTAAGGAGTTATCACGCAATGGCAACGAATCACATTCAAATACGAAACCTATGCTTTCGGAGGTGGTGTTACCTTCTATCACCTTGCCAACCTTCTATGGAGACATTATTAATTGGGAATCTTTTCGCGATCAATTTAGAGCGATGGTTCATAATTGCTCTCGAATCGCTAAGGTGCAAAAACTGCAATATTTGAAATCTGCTTTAAAAGGAGAAGCTGCTAAGATGCTAGAAAAAACCCAAATATCGGATTCTGCATATGATAATGCTTGGGAGACGCTCGAACGCCGATATGGAAATTTAAGGATGCTGTCAGCTGTGTACATGCGTCGTTTAGTTCTATGTACACCCATTACTAAGGGATCTTCTCAAGAGTATAAACGCCTGCTGGACGAATTTCGCCAAACTTATAATGCCTTTGCAGCTTTAGGAAAACCAGTCGAACATTGGGATGAATGGTTTGCATACCTGTTGGTTGAAAAGCTAGACACTACGACGCGTATTACCTGGGAGACTTCTTTGAGTGATCCAATTGAGATTCCCACATATGAGTGTTGAAAACTTTCTAGAAACTCGTGCCCACGCCCTTGAAGCTGTTCAAGGTATTAACATTTCATCAGGTGTTTCTTATTCGAAGGATTTCAAACGGCCAGCATTAAATTCGTCACGCGGAAGAACGACCATGCCAGTACAACAGGCGCATAACATCAAGGCTAAGACGGTAAAGGTGTGTGACATGTGTGCAGGCTCTCACCATTTGTGTCATTGTGAGCAATACAAACGTTTAAGTGCTCACCAGCGTAAAGATTACGCTTTCCAAAAGAATCTCTGCCTATCATGTCTAAGTGCAGGTCATCCTACTACGGATTGCACATCAACTTTTCGGTGCATGGCTTGTCAAGGATGACATCATACATCTCTTCACGATTCTTTTATGCAGAAATTCGATCCGAAGAAAGCGATAGCCTCTACATCAACTTGTAATTCGAAGACAACTTGGAATACAGCGACATCGAACTTGGTACGAGCACGACGTGTGGTACTGCTCCCTACAGCACGAGTACGTCTCATATCGTTTAATGGAATCAGTATTGTTGCCCGTGCTTTGCTGGATCCTGGATCTGAAACCTCCTTTGTGACAAAGGACGTAGTAAATTTACTCCATTTGAAATGTAAAAATGTAAAAGTTATGCTTTCAGGTTATCAAGAGACGTCAGTGGGGATGGCTCGACATGAGGTGCTATTTACGCTTGCTTCTGATCATGATCCTGAGTTTCATCATGATGTATGTGCCCTAGTCACCAAGAAGATTACAGCCTCAACACCAGCTCGTGTGTTAAATTCATCTCAACTGCCACACTTGGATGGTCTTCCTCTCGCAGACGATGAATACCATTTACCTGCTAAAATCGACGTTTTGCTGGGAGCAGATGTCTGTGGATTTTTGTTTTTAGAAAACCACATAGGACCATCTGGGTTTCCTCCTACGATACGCACGCCTTTTGGTTGGATACTGATGGGTAGTGTTGAGCAGCATGCTCAACCAACTGAAAGTGTTGCCAGAACTATGCATATTAGAACCTCGGACGATATTCACGAAGCGTTACGCAAATTTTGGGATTTGGAAAACGTTCCGTCTGCCAGGATTTTAAGTGACTTAGAGATGCAATGTGAGAAACATTTTATGGAAACTCATTATAGAGATTCAAAGGGAAGGTATGTGGTACGTCTACCGTTTATTAACGAACCTGTCGGTGAAATAGGTGTGCCAAGAACTGTTGCAGTTAAGTTGTTTTTAAATGCAGAACGCCGTCGAGATCGAAACTGCATACTGCGAGATAAATATATTGATTTTTTGAACGAATATATAAAATTAGGACACATGGAGGTAGTAAATCCTTCAAGCAACGAGTCTAAGAGAATTAGCTACTTACCACATCACGGGGTATGGAAAACGTATGGTGAAGATAGAAAATTACGAGTGGTATTCAACGGCTCTTGTGCTGTTTTTGATAGAGGATCTCTCAATGATTTATTACTACCTGGACCTAAACTGCATAACAACCTATGGGCAGTACTAACTCGCTGGCGGTTTTTTCGTTTCGCATTTTCAGCCGACATTACCAAAATGTTTAGGCAGATACGAGTAAATAGAGCCGACTGCGACTGGCAAAGGATCGTTTGGCGATCAGACCACACTGAAGAAATAGTAGATTATCGCCTACTGACCGTAACATATGGTACGACGTCAGCTCCATATTTAGCCAACAGAGTTATTAAGCAATTAGCTTTCGATGAACGACATAACTTTCCGTTAGGCGCCGAAGCCTTGCTAAACAACACTTATGTTGACGACATTTTTGTTGGAGGTGAAAATATACAGGAGGCTGAAGAGACAAAAGCTCAGTTAGTAGAGATCCTCACGGCGGGTGGTTTTCCCTTGGATAAATGGTTTTTAAATTATGATAGTTCAACACTCGATACAAACGAAAATAATAAACTAGTTGAGGTTTATGATACGACAGGTGTTCTCGGTCTTCTATGGGACCCTACCAGGGACATGTTATCTATCCGGCATTCAGAACACACCAAAATTGACCAGAGTGCCACCTATACAAAACGAACTATTCTTTCAGCAGTTGCGAGACATTATGATCCAATGGGATGGTTTGCTCCAGTTTTGTTGCGAGCTAAGATTATCATTCAAGATCTGTGGTTATCCGGCTCAGATTGGGATGAGCCAGTGCCTTCAGACATCGAAGATAAGTGGAACGCCTTTTCTAATCATTTGGACCAACTTGAATCGATCCAAGTTCCACGTTGGATAGGGTCTACCCCTCGAAATGAAATTGAACTACATGGATTCTGTGATGCGTCAGAGCGAGCATATGCCGCAAGTGTGTATATTCGGGTATCAAATTCTCAGACAAATTCAGACGTCCATCTCCTCATCTGCAAGACCAAAGTTGCTCCGACGAAACCTCACAGCATTCCTCGATTAGAGCTGTGTGGTGCTCTTCTTTTGGCCAGGCTGATGACATCGATTAAGGAGAACATTTTTTCTAATAACATTTCTCTTACCATGTGGACTGACGCTTCAGTAGTTTTGGCATGGATAAAAGGTCATGCGTCACGTTGGAAACCGTTTGTTGCACACCGAGTTGCAGAAATACAAAATCTAATTCCAGACGTATGCTGGCGGCATGTTCGAACATGCGATAATCCTGCTGATCTGGCAACGAGAGGAATTTCTTGCGAAGATCTCCGACGAAGTAGTTTGTGGTGGCATGGGCCATCGTGGTTAAAATACCCACTTGAACAATGGCCAAACTCACCAGAAACAATATTGCACGAAATACCTGATCAACGACTGACGGTTATGCATATGATTGTCGTTAGTGATGAGCCAAATTACCTTCTTAAACGTTTCTCGACTTATATGAAACTTCTTCGCGTTTCGGCCTTCATGCTGAGGTTTCTTCATAACATTCGAAAAAACGCTATTAGGCGAAAAGGATTTTTGACAACAGAAGAGGTGCAGCGATCATGCCTTCTACTATGTCGATTAAGTCAGAGAGACACATATAAAACCGATATTGAGAAGCTACAACAAGGTAAACCTATAAGTCCTACCTCCTCTCTAATTTCGTTGCGACCATTCTTAGATAAACATGGAGTTCTTAGAGTCGGTGGGCGACTCGCGCATGCCCCAATGACATACGATCAGCGACATCCGATTATAATCGATAGACGATCTCCTATGGCTTCACTTCTCATTCAGAGCGTGCACGCTCGGACCCTACATGGCGGACTCGATTTAACGCGATGCACTTTAATGCAACAGTTCTGGATTCCTAGAGGGAGAAATTTGATTAAAAAACTTTTAAAAAATTGTGTACGATGTGCCCGATTCAGAGGCATATGTGGAGAGCAACAGATGGGAAATCTACCTACAGTACGTCTACAACCAATCAAAGCATTTTCACGATGTGGAGTGGATTACGCGGGTCCTGTTTTCTTGCGCCAGGCTAAAGGTAGAGGTCAAAAAACCACAAAGGGATACCTTGCCGTCTTCGTATGCCTAGCATCAAAGGCTGTTCACTTAGAAGTGGTATCGGATATGACAGTCTCTGCCTTCATAGCAGCATTTCAAAGACTTGTGGCCCGTCGAGGGAAATGCATTCAACTCTTAAGTGATAATGGCACCACTTTTAGAGGAGCAGATCAAGAATTGAAAAGAAGATTCAAAGCAGCGTCGATGTTCCACAAGGAGATTTCAGAGTTGCTGGCAAACGATGGTACCGACTGGAAATTCATACCTCCCTATGCGCCACACTTTGGAGGACTCTGGGAGGCCGCTGTTAAATCAGCTAAAACCCACTTGAAGAAGACTGTCGGTGACCATATTCTAACCTACGAGGAGTTGTCGACAATTTTGTGTAGAATAGAATCTTGTCTTAACTCACGACCTCTATGCTCAATATCCGATGATCCTAACGATTTAGACCCGCTTACTCCAGCTCATCTAGCAATCGGTACTTCATTGTCTGCTGCTACTACATTTGTACTGCTTCATACTGCTGCTACATTTCACAACTTCAAAATCTTCCAAAATGGAGAAAAAGAGCCGCGAATTTTAAAGAAGGTTTTCTTGTTCTAATAAAAAACGAATTTACACCACCAACGAAATGGCCGCTTGGACGTATTACTGAAGTAATACGTGGTGCTGATGGTTTAGTGCGAGTCGCCAAGATTAGAACGAAGACAGGACATTCCGTCAGACCAATAACTAAACTTGTACTTCTGCCAGTTGATGACTACAATAGTCATAATTCCTAATTAATAACTTTGATTTCGTTGACCATTCTGCAACGAGGCGGGTGGTATGTTGAAGACGCTAGTGAAATATAATTGGCAGCCCTTATCGTTGGACTGTCATCTCTTCCGCCAGTTGTCATCTCTAGAACTGCCTCATGCTTTTTTCTTCTTCTTCTATTCTGACGTGAAATGTGTCGGTCCATTTATAAACTTGTGTTCACGGTGAATTTCAATAAATAAACAATAATTTCATCCGATTACTTCAAAACCTAGCAACGTACCTGTGATTCTTATTCAACATTTCCGTTTTTTTAATTGAGGGAAATTAATAAATTTGTTACGAAACATGCAGCCTTATCTCAAGGAGAATTAGGCAACGACCAACCAATATATTATGCTAGCAAAGCATTACAGAAACACGATCTTAACAAACCAGTAATCGAAAAAGAACTCCTAGCAATACATTGGAGTATAAATTTCTTTAGACCATACCTCTTTGGTAGAAAATGCACAGTAATAACAGACCACAGAGCATTAATATCTTTATTTACATACAAAAATCCTTCATCAAAAATGACAAGGATAAGAATGGACTTATGTGACTATGATTTTGACATTATTTATAAGAAAGGAAAATTGAATACAAATGCAGACGCATTATTTAGAATACATTTCAATTCAGACCTACTAAAAACCATGACACCTAATGAAATCGATAAAAAGATTAAGAAAACACTTATAATTACAAGGGGAATGAACAAAAATTTAAAGGGGACACATACATCTCAACAGAAGCCTTATCAACTTCAAATTTGGGATTGTACATCTTTAACTGACGTCAGAAATATGAAAAAATTAAAATTTAATGTCGACAATAATATGAAGAATTGTAAAATTACTATTGAAAATAATAACGTGCACGTGGGATGTAGCGATAATGCAGCGAAACTAGATTCGATACTGCAGAAGCTAGCATCCAGAATGAAGAAAGAAAATATAGAATATCTAGCGCTAGAGAATAATGATGAAATATTTAAATTATGTGAAAAAGAATTTAAAAAGTCGTACGCAAATATAAGAATGAATAACAAATCTCCCCTATTATTAATTTATAATAACCCCAAAACTATAGAAGACGATTTCATGAAATATAAACTTATAAACGAAGTCCATAATTTAGGACATTTAGGAATTCGAAAAACAATAATAAAACTAAAACAAAACTATATCTGGAAAAATATGAACAAAATGGTTAAAAAATTCATAAATAATTGTGACCTATGTGCAAGAAACAAAATAACTAAGCACACTTTAGAACAACAGATAATTACGGATACCCCAGGTAATAGCTTCGAAATAATATCTTCTCACACAGTAGGCCCTCTGAAAATATCAAATGGTTTCAGATACATTTTGACCATGCAATGTGATTTAACTAAATTCGTAATAGCACATCCTATACCCACAAAAGATGCTCAAACTATTGCTAAAACCATAATAGAGCAATTAATATTAAAATATGGTAATTTCAAAATTTTAAGATCTGATAAAGGTACAGAATTTGCTAATGAATTGTTAAAAACATATGCAACACTTTAAAAATAAAACAAATTTTTTCAACTCCATATCATCATCAGACTTTAGGATCAATAGAAAGAAATCACAGAGTGTTAAACGAATTCTTATTAAACTTTGCTGAAAATTATGAATGGGACGTTTGGTTGCCACATTATAAGTTTGCCTACAATACTACACCACACATCAACATCAATTACTCGCCATATGAATTTATATTTGGCAAATTACCACAAATACCAAATGACACAATGCTAAACACAACAACAAAAAACATAGATAATTATACCGATGAAATGAAAATTAAACTGCAAACTTCAATTAATATAGCGAAAAAACATATAGAAAACGAGAAAAAGAAAAGAAATGCTAAGCAATCGAATAATAATAATGTCAATCCATTAAATTTAAACATAGGAGACCTAGTATTAATAAAAGTAGAAAATAGAAAAAAAATTTAACAGCTCATATAAAGGACCATATGAAATAATAGAAAGGAAAGGAGTTACCTCAATCGTAGATATAAATGGCATTCATAAAGAATTCCATAACAATGTGTTAAAACCATACAAACCACTAACTATAAAATAAGTATTTTTAAGCCTCACCAACCTAAACTGTAAAAATTCTATTTTACAATATAATTTTCACTTGAGGATGAGGGTGTTGTGTAGCGCACACTGATCGTTTATGTAACGAGCATTGTTGACCGGTTCTGCGCTACAAACATCAACTTCATAGCATTTAAGCTTAACACGCACTTTTTATTTAAATAGGTCACTGTGTAAACAATATCAACTTAGCTTTGCATCGATAGCTTGTATCGATCGGTTTTACAAAAATTATTGCTAGGATTGCATTTTTAGGATAGTTCTCTAGAACAATAATTATAATTAAGTAAAATAATTTTTAATGATAATGAAGTTTGTGAGGGTATATAAACCCGTGAAATTTTAAATAAAAATACAATTCTGATCAATCAGCCAGAAATCACTCAGGCTTTTCAATTGTGATGAATTCGGGAATTCTGCCAACTTAATTGTACGGCATTAATTCCAGTCTGTCCAGCGGCGCTCAGCGCCGGACAAAACTTTTACTGAGGGCGACCAATTAAATAAAAAGGGAAGTTTGTTTCTAATCCTGCTACGACACGTGAAAACACTACAAACCCTAGATATCTATGATTTCAAGTACAATAAAAAGGCTTCTTCCTTTCTGTTCCGTTTTACAACTTCACAGAAAATGTTTGTCTTATTTTTGTCGTGCTCCACAATTTAACGAAAACTCGAAAAAACTTTAGTTTTAAACAAAGACATTACAACCTACGTTCATCTACAGCTCTTGATTCCAGCGACGAAGAACTGTATAGCGATAGTAAAATGGCACAAGCGATCGAAGAAGCGAAACAGCAGACACAATCTGCACCAAACGCGATCGAAGCATCAGTAGCCCCACACGTGATTTGTCGACAGGTTCAAATAACACCTTTTAATCGGGGGAATCCTCAACTCTGGCTTGCCCAACTGGAACGATCGTTTAGACTTAGGCGTCACTGAGGATGCGGACAAATTCGATTCGGATTGGGCCAAATGTCCGAGTCAATTCCACCGCTGCTAACGGTTTGGCAAGAAGAGGACCTCGAAAAATTAGCAACTGTAGCAGACAAAATGCTGGGATCGAAAAATTCAAATACCGTGTGTATGTTATCACATCCTCAGCTCAATACAACGTTCCTTCATCATCAGTTAGCGCTGTATCGGACAATGACATCGATAATACGGACATCACTGCTACACTTCGTAATCTGACTAATTCATAAAAAGAAATACAAGGTGAAACGTTATAAGCAATTTGCTAACGAAGATTTTTTTCTCGAGCACGTGCTGTCAAGACAATGACGCCTAACGTTCAAGATAAGGTGGAAGCAGAAATTTGGTAATATAGCACGTACCTGCCGCGCTGACTGTGTTCTGGAAGGCGTTAAACTAAAACGGCTATCGTCAATTATGCTGGCTGACGGCAGCGACGAAGTTATAAGCACAAATTATCATTGATCTGGACCGTAAATGCATCATCGACTCTACAACCGGAGCTAGCTCTCGAGGGGAATTAACCAACTCGAAGGAATTCGCTCTGTCCACCATACGCAGCTCTAACGACTTCAGAGGGCTGCTAACGCAATATGTGGAGATCACCAAACCGGCCTCGGATTATTACAACAACACAAAGGACGAACTCCATGATGTGGTACATTACGTCAATACAAAGGGTAATCCGACGGCTGACCGGCCAAGACGGTTGGCAGGCGATAAACTTTCTGCTGCAAAGAGTGAGTTCACTTTTTTACTGGAACAAGGAATTTGTCGTCCGTCAAAAAGTCCATGGCCCACTCCACATGGTAGCCAAAAAATCCGGTGGGTGGCGAGCATGCGGTGATTACCGAAAACTAAATTCAATCACATCACCAGATCGATATCCTGTTGCTCATATCCCCGATTTCACGGAGAGGTTATATGATAAACGGATATTTTCGACGATCGATCTGGCACGCGCATACTATCAAATTCACATGGCCAAACACGACATTAAAAAACGGCAGTTTGTACACCTTTTGGTCTGTTCGAGTTTTTACGCATGCCTTTCGGCCCTAAGAACTCAATTCAGATATTTCAGCGTTTCATGGACAACATATTCAGAGGAATTGATTTCGTTTACATTTATATAGACGATATATTGGTTATGTCAAAGTCATGGTTTTTGAAATATCAAAGAAGCATGGTTTAACAATCAATGTTAATAAATGCAATTTCGCAAAACAGGAGGTGATTTTTCATGGTTATGTAGTCAGTGGCAATGGAATTCGACCGCCAAACGAACGTATAGAAGCAATAAAAAATTATACGAGGCCACAGACCATTTGCGAACATAGTAAATTTTTAAGTGCCATCAACTATTACCGCCGATGTATCCCACATGCGGCCGAGCTTCAAGCTCCACTGAGTGAATATACTCGCAAGATGCGAAAGAATGACAATCTCAAGCTCGATTGGACCGCGGAAGCGTTGCAAGCATTCGAAAGGTGTAAGAGCAGCTTGGTGAATGCCGCAATTATTGCATTCCCCGTACCAATTTCACAACTGGCCTTAGTGTGTGATGCGTCAAATACAGCGATCGGTGCAGTCTTGGAGCAATTCGTAAAAAACACATGGAAACCACTTGGTTTTTTCTCTAGAAAGCTCAACAAAACCGAAGCACGTTACAGCACGTATGACAGACAGCTCCTTGCAATCTATGATGGCATACACCACTTCAAACATTCCCTCGAAGCACGAGACTTTATTATTAAAACCGATCATAAGCCGATCACATATGCGTTCATGCAGAAACCAGAGAAAGCTTCCCCACGCCAATTAAGCCATCTGGACTAGATATCACAATTCTCCACAACAATTGTTCACGTTTCAGGTTCGGACAATACGGTTGCCGATGCATTGTCACGCCTATGTTATTAACTGTTACCACTACAGCAGGGCAGCACTTCCTTAAAACTACAAGCAGTTCAGTTCGAAGACCAAACCGTGCACTGTGACTTGTCAACGGGTCGGACACGCCCCTACATACCTGAGAAACTTCGTTACAAAGTTTTCGTTTCAGTGCATGGTTTGTCCCATCCAAGTGACAGAGCCACATTAAAACAAGTTTGCCATAAATATGTTTGGCCATCGATTCGCAAGGACATCTCGACTTGGGCAAAAACTTGTCTACCTTGCCAGCGTGCCAAGATACATCGCCACAACCATTTATTTCCTGAAAGAATTAACATGCCTGACAATCGTTTCGACCACGTCCACCTCGAAATCGTTGTCATGCCATTTAGCAGGGGTTCCGATATTGTTTAACAATGATTGACTGTTTCTCACGCTGGCCAGAAGCAGTACCTCTGAAAGATGTAACAGCTGATTCAGTCGTCTCAGCCTTCTGGTCCAACTGGATCGCCAGATTTGGTTGTCCAAAAACTGTGACCACTGATCTGGGCACTCAGTTGGGGTCATCAATGTTCCGATCACTCACGAAATTGGTAGGATGCCAACACATACATACGACAGCTTACCATCCATAATCAAATAGCATGGCGGAGCGTTGGCATCGGTCTTTCAAGTCTGCATTGATGTGTGACCCTGAAACACCATGGACGGAACTTCTACCAACTGTTTTACTCGGTCTTCGCACTTGTTATAAAGAAGAAATAGGAGCGTCGACAGCTGACATACTGTACGGTGGCCCCATAGGACTGTCGAATGAATTTTTTGAAGACATTGACAAACCTGTTGATCCACAAGCCCTCCTTAACAGATTCAGAAAACACATGCAGCGCATTCGACCAGCAACCGCAGCTCATCACACAAATGCGAAGATGTCCTAAAAAGCTTACACAACTGTTCTCACGTACTCATTCGAACAGACGCAGTTCGCCAACCACTAAAAGTGACACTATGAAGTCATCAACCGTCCATCAGAGTGTTCATCGTAAAAATTAACAACAGGAGGGTTGCGGTGTCAACGGACAGGTCAAAGCAGCCTTCTTGGTTAAAGAAGACACCACAACAGACCTCGGAGGAAAATCTAAACCGGATCGAACTTACGTAAGGGAACAGAAACTAGTCACGGATCGTGACCTTGTCATTAGGAGGGGAGTACTGTGGCATCTCTGCAAGCCACCTGCCGGCAACTGGCCACACGAGCTGAAGTACCTGAAAAAGACGGGCGGGCAACGCTTGGCTGGCAAAAAGCTAAGAATTTGACACTAACTCTTTGATCTTTGTTAGAATCAGTTTGAATGAATAAAAGATGATTAGTATAGATACTAAAGACATGTGATGTCACGCATTCATGTACACGCAGCGTACATGGATTTTTTAATCAATTTTAGTTTTTGCGCTAATTGCACAATTGGGTGTCGGGGTGATTCGTGACTATTTTTATATGTATTTCTTATCTTAAGTGATATATTACACGCGTAAATAGTGTCCTGATGTTTATAATTAATGGATATGGTCCCCCTTGTGCTTATTTTGCTGAAAATGTGTATCAGTCTTGTTCCAGTTATTCCATCCTAATGTGTAATGCTATTGTAAATGAAAAACAAATTTATGGGTTGGTTGGGAGTATTAACTAAATGGAATTTGTTCTATGTTGGCGTATCCCAACGCCATTAATATTAAAATATGGTTAATTCTCCCAAACCAACACCAATGAAACATGGAATCTTGTACAACAGCGAACAGCTGCAAAAAACGCAATTAATATTGCAAAGACGCGAAACACCAAAATGGTAGCACAAAATAACCATAATAAATTGAATCATTTGGTTAAGAAGAGCGCACGACGAGACAAAAGGAAATACATAAACGACATTGCAAAGACCGCTCAGCAAGCAAGCGAAACGAATCGCAGTAGAGACCTATACAAAGCAGCTAAATTGCTTTCAAATCGACCTTTTATCTCCAGTAAGCCCCTTAAAGATGAAAATGGAGAGCTAGTCACAGAAAAACACAAGCAGATGCAGATATGGAAAAACTTTTATTCTGACCTTCTTTCAATCTCCATTGATGGTGACGGACTACAATGCAATTGCCATAGCCACATCGTAAACTCCAACGTCCGTAAGTAAAACCCTTCAATACAGGAAATAGTTGACTCTATTAGGACCCTCAAACCGAACAAAACGCTAGGCACTGACAATATAGCTCCTGAATTATTAAAAATAGATCCTATTACTAGCGCTACCCTTATCCATCCGATAATTGTAAGCTTCTGGGAGACTGGCCTGCTTCCAAATCACCTGAAGGAGGGAGTCCATCATCAAAATTCCCAAGAAAGGTGACCTCTCAAAAGTACTCTCAAGGTACTTTCCCTACATCCTCACTACATCGAGCACAACAAGCTGGATTCCGACTGAATAAATCATGTGTACACAGAAAAAAATATACGTTGTCATATTTACGATCGGTGGTTGTCAACTTGAAAACGCTAAGCTGGCGAATAAATTTTAAACGCCGATCTTGTATAATTTTACAACCAGTTGTCAATATGAAGTAGGCTCGTTGTCAAATTTTTGGAATAAAAATATTTCATTCGTTCTTCATATTGATCACCACATTCTTCATATTGACAATCGAAATTTTCAACCATTCATTGAAGTTGTTAGGGTTATCATATTGAAAACGGATTTCTTGATTTTGACAACCGCGATCTTCATTTAGACTATCATATTTTTCAACTTCAACAATATAGCATGTACACAATAAATAGTAACGGTACATTCAGCCAGAAAACCTTACTTGTTGTCATATTGAAAATCAGTTCTTTTTTTCAACAACCATCATTTTCACATGATTTTCATATTGAAAACCAGTTCTTCACAGTGACAACCACAATCTTCATATTGAAGACTAGTTCTTCTTTTCAACAACCATCATTTTCAGTGATCAGTGATTTCAATCAAATTACTGATAGCTTATTTTGCCTGAGTGTTCGGTCATCGTGAACATTTTTAAATATTAAATACAAAATACTAAAAATATTAACAATAATATAAATTTAAAATTGAAAAAGTAAAATAAAAAGTGTGTTATATAATTGTCACTATCTTTTTTGTTTGCCGTATATAAAAAAATATAAAAATATTAATGAAAGAGGAAAAATGGAGTGCTTTATTTGTGGTTTAAAGTTTTATGTAGTTAATAATCTTATGAACCATTTAAAAATACATCATGATTTGAAAGCCAATGACACTTTCATATGTTTTGAAGACTCCTGTGCGCAATATTTTACTAATCCCTACAGCTACAAACGACATATTTTACGGAGGCATTACGGTTCACATGTTATTTTAAAAAATAATGATACTTGTGCAAATGTTTCAATTAATCCAAATAATGATTGCTGCACTAATAATAATAATACTGATTATACTACTGCTAGTTGTTCTGGCTCAGCTAATACGTATTTTAAAAAAAGCTGATTACATGCCACCAAATTCAAACGACTATTTCGATTTAAATGAACATTTGCAAGATATTTTTGAAAACGCATTAAAATTTTCAACTTTATTACACGGAAAAAATAATTTTTCTCGCAAAGATGTTACTGATATTCAGGAAAAAGTGGTCCATTATTTAATAATTGAAATGTTAAATTGAAATGTTAAAAAAATTGCCCGGGATCGATTAAATAATGAATTTAATACCACGTTGCAAACAGAAATGCTATGTGTACTATTTAGATGCCAGGATCCATTTGAACATTGCAGAACAGAATATGCTTTGATACAAAACTGAAAAAATCGGAATACATGGATGATGTGAAGGAATTCAAATTTTCGAGTGATATTCAGTTACTGTATTGCCAATCTGAGCTAATTTATGGAGAAAAAATTTCGAAAGGAAGCGTGCTACCACTAAGATCGCAATTTAGAATGGTTTTCGAACACGAAAATAACCTTACAGATACATTAAAACATATTACCAATTTGAAATCCAATGCAAGGTACACATATTTTCTACAAGGACCTCTTTGGGGAAAAAAGGAAGATGTATCCGGATAAGACTCTTATACCATACTTTTTATATGCAGATGATTTTTGTATAAATAATCCTCTCGGTGCACATGCTTCCAATCATTCTGTATGTAATTTTTATTACACGTTTCCATGCCTTAAAATTCATAACGCCAAGCAAGAAAATATTTTTCTAGCAGCGGTTATAAAATCGAGAGATTCAAAAGAAATAGGAAACGATGAGTGTTTGGGTTATTTAATTGAAGAGCTGAAATATCTGGAAGAATAAGGCATCCAAATATCATTGAAAGATAGGACAGTGCATCATGCCCATTTTATAATGGGGCTCTTTCTTGGAGACAATCTAAGTGTTTATTCTCTCCTTGAATTTAGCAGATCATTTGCAAGTGAACCATTTTGCAGGTTTTGCAGTGCCAAAAAAATAGATTGCAATAAATTCTGCATAGAAAAAGGAGAAAATCTTCGTACTGTACAAAGTTATGAAAGCGACATAGCTTATGCAGATCCAAATAAAACAGGAATAGTAAAGGAAAGCTGTTTTAACAAAATTCCTTCATTCCATGTGCTAGAAAATTTTTGTGTTGACTATGCACGATCTTTGCGAAGGTGTAATCCATTATGATCTCTGTCATATAATACTGTATCTTATTGAAGAAGTAAGATACTTACCTTCTTTAGCAGTTCTTAACGAAAGAAAGCAAACTTTTGACTATGGGTTCACAGAGATAGGAAAATTTTCTGGAGAAATTAAAATGTCACATTTAAAAAAGAACCGATTTAAAATGACAGCACGAGAAATGCTAACATTCGCTATGCACCTACCTTTAATGATTGGAGATTTGGTTCCATTTGAGGATAAAGTTTGGAAATTTCTTCTAATATTAATTGATATTATTGATTTAATTCTATGCTTTGAAGTGACAAAAGATTTGATTATATCACTTCAACAGAAGATCAAAATTCACAATGAACAATATTTAAGTCTTTTTAAAGATAATTTATAGCCAAAATTTCATATATTGACCCATGAAGGAATACTTGAATAAATATGGTATGAAGGAATACTTTATAAATCCGGTCTCAGTGTTGCAACATATTTGTATGATTATAAAATATATTTAATAAAACTTAAAGTTAAAGCAGCAAAAAACCTACCTTCTTGCCAGGAGCTTAAAGAGATTAATTTCAATTCTCATTTTGCGGCTTTCGGAATCAATTGCGAAGTATTTTGAGAGTTTCGATTAATAAAGTTTAGCGAGTTACTTCGACCTCCGTTCACTATTATAAAAACTCACAAAGGAAAGAATTTTATGAGAATCAGAGTTCTATTTTTACAATTAGAATTAGAAGATGGAAACAATAAATATGGAAGAAAACATCGAATCCGAGAATACCTTAATCGACCAACTTCAAGAAGTCTATACATTTATCCCAAGTAATTATATTGAAATATCAAAAAATCCTGAAATATCAAACTATGACGAAGTTCGTGATGAAGAAAATGAGGATAAGCAATTGAAAGGTCTTTTAAAAACCTGGAACCAAGAATAACTTTACAATTGCTTGAAAGGTATGATTATGAAATTTTAAATAATGAAAAAATAGTATTTAATTATTAATTTCCTTTTCAGAGGGGAAAGTTGACTTAGAAATATTGAAAATCATAAAATGGTATCACATAAAGGATCTTCTAAAAAGTTTCCCCATAGGAACCCAAATATTATTTGAACACAATATAGAAATATGGAGAGAATCAACCGGCGTTTCAAAAAATGAAACATTTGCCATCAGTCATCAAATCCCATTGATTAGCAATGAATCACTTGATTCCTCTCCAACTGCTTCAATTCACAGCGAAAGATCGTCACCAGCACCAGCCAGTGCCTACGTCAGTTTGGCCTCTATCCTTGGACAAAGAAATAGAGGCAAACAACTTATAGACTTTTACTCAGCAAATAATTCATTTCATGAGAAACAGCGCAATTTGCTAATAGATTTAGTAGCAAGGTATTTCGAAGAGGAAAATATTCCACTCTACTTGTCAACAAGCAAAAGACTTGAAAATGAAATTATGGAGACATTTCCATCAGAAAAACTGGAATTTTATAGATGTGGAAAAAGGGGAAAAATTTACTTAAAATATCATAATAACAAACGATGCTCAAAATGGTTGGACTCAAAGAAAATGCAAATGAAATTAAATGATATTGAACCCGTAACAAAAAACTTTTTCGTAAGTAACTTTTTCTTTAGTAAGCAAAAATCAATATCTTCATATACAGAGCCCGAAGCAGACGCTGTAACCTGCATCAATAGCATGAAATTTGATAATCTGTCTGTTGAAGAATTCGATAGCTTATGGCAAGCTTGCAGTCAGTATCGCATGCAAGATATAATGGATGCACCAAATCAAGCGTCAATTTTCCATAAATGGCCTTATTATAAAAAGCCCAATGGATACCGATTAGTAAGTATTCACTTTTAGTCTTTTCCAATTACAGTTCTTAGTCCAGTAGCATAAAAACTTCAAAATTCAAGCGCTTTCAGAAAGAAGCCTTTATTTGTAAAATAGATTTTGACAAAGTTAAATTTGCTTATTAATTTATCCCTGTTTAGATCGATAAGGACTTTAATGTTCTATATCCAGACAGCGAATCTATTTTAACCTTGTGGGAGACATCATGTAATAAATTAATGAAGACGACATGAAAAGAAAAGGTATATACTACACATATACAAGTATAGGGTGATATAAATTTTAGTTTTTACTTTTTCAGATGCTGCTATATATATATATATATATATATATATATATATATATATATATATATATATATATATATATATATATATATATATATATATATATATATATATATATATATATATATATATATATATAATATATATATATATATATATATATATATATATATATATATATATATATATATATATATATATATATATATATATATATATATATATATATATATATATATATATATATATATATATATATATATATATATATATATATATATATATATATATATATATATATATATATATATATATATATATATATATATATATATATATATATATATATATATATATATATATATATATATATATATATATATATATATATATATATATATATATATATATATATATATATATATATATATATATATATATATATATATATATATATATATATATATATATATATATATATATATATAATATATATATATATATATATATATATATATATATATATATATATATATATATATATATATATATATATATATATATATATATATATATATATATATATATATATATATATATATATATATATATATATATATATATATATATATATATATATATATATATATATATATATATATAATATATATATATATATATATATATATATATATATATATATATATATATATATATATATATATATATATATATATATATATATATATATATATATATATATATATATATATATATATATATATATATATATATATATATATATATATATATATATATATATATATATATATATATATATATATATATATATATATATATATATATATATATATATATATATATATATATATATATATATATATATATATATATATATATATATATATATATATATATATATATATATATATATATATATATATATATATATATATATATATATATATATATATATATATATATATATATATATATATATATATATATATATATATATATATATATATATATATATATATATATATATATATATATATATATATATATATATATATATATATATATATATATATATATATATATATATATATATATATATATATATATATATATATATATATATATATATATATATATATATATATATATATATATATATATATATATATATATATATATATATATATATATATATATATATATATATATATATATATATATATATATATATATATATATATATATATATATATATATATATATATATATATATATATATATATATATATATATATATATATATATATATATATATATATATATATATATATATATATATATATATAT
>OZ016504.1:16692242-16749742 GCA_963966595.1 Physocephala rufipes
TTCTTAGCTGTCCGAATTTCTTCGTACGAGCTAATCGAATGTTCAATCCTATCTGAGAAAATATACAAAATCATTCTGCTTTTATATAAAAATTTTTGACAACAAATTGAAAATAATTTTATATAAATTATTTCAAACACCGACATTGAAAAGTAAAAACAATAAAGTTAAAATCAAATATCTAATCAATACATAAATGTAACAAACAACATATCGATGACATGTTTTATTCTTATTCTTTATTTACATATATATATATATATATATATATATATATATATATATATATATATATATATATATATATATATATATATATATATATATATATATATATATATATATATATATATATATATATATATATATATATATATATATATATATATATATATATATATATATATATATATATATATATATATATATATATATATATATATATATATATATATATATATATATATATATATATATATATATATATATATATATATATATATATATATATATATATATATATATATATAATATATATATATATATATATATATATATATATATATATATATATATATATATATATATATATATATATATATATATATATATATATATATATATATATATATATATATATATATATATATATATATATATATATATATATATATATATATATATATATATATATATATATATATATATATATATATATATATATATATATATATATATATATATATATATATATATATATATATATATATATATATATATATATATATATATATATATATATATATATATATATATATATATATATATATATATATATATATATATATATATATATATATATATTATATATATATATATATATATATATATATATATATATATATATATATATATATATATATATATATATATATATATATATATATATATATATATATATATATATATATATATATATATATATATATATATATATATATATATATATATATATATATATATATATATATATATATATATATATATATATATATATATATATATATATATATATATATATATATATATATATATATATATATATATATATATATATATATATATATATATATATATATATATATATATATATATATATATATATATATATATATATATATATATATATATATATAATTACTATCTAATATTAAGTAAATACCAATAATATTTTGTAGCACAACACATACACTTGTAACGTAGTTACATAGTCTATACATTGTTTTTAATAATAAGTCATATTGAGTAAAAAAAAAGTTTCAACATAGGATATAAGCATTTCCATGAAGGGAGGCACCGCAGGACGCAACAACAGCAGCCCAGGACGAGGACAACCGAAGGGGATTACCCCAGATATGCGTGCGTTATGCCCATTTCATAAGAACAAACGCCAGCGGGAAATACATGCCCAAGTAGAACAAGATGTTGATAAAATTTGGAACGATTTTCCGTCATCCCTTGTCAACTTTGGTTTGTAGACAAACCGGTTTCGGCGATGTGCCATCTTCAGTGTCTGTTTTCGTTCTGAGAACGAAAACAGACACTGAAGATGGCACATCGCCGAAACCGGTTTGTCTACAAACCAAAGTTGACTAGGGATGACGGAAAATCGTTCCAAATTTTATCAACATCCAACCCTGTCGGAAAAATCAACAAATATCAAGAACAAGATGTCTTCAAATCGGGTTCGGTGGTCCAGTATAAGCTTCCGGCCCGATACGACTCATAATTCAACACAAAATCTTAAAACAGGAAAGGGTTCCCGACAGAGGGTTACCCAATAACAATGGCAGGGAGTAAAAGTAGAAACCCTGCCTGAGAAAAACCACAATAAACCATAAAAATCATAATCGACATCATCATCTACGGCTGAATTTAGTAAGCAGTTCGGACGTCGAAAGACAAATTTCGGAAGGTTCCGGTGACTATATGTCACGCTTACGATCAGGGTGTAGTGATTGTTGGTAAGGCACGTAACGCCACCATTAACTGAGAAATATGGCACGTTAGATTAAACGGTGCTCAAAACAAGAATTACGAGTTACTAATGAGTTGCAAATGGAATATCTCCGATGCGAATCAAGGACATGCAATAGCTAAGCTGGGCATAGCCGCGTAGAGTAGAACGGGTGTTGGACTAACACTTTTCACGCCGGAGAAGTAGGACACAATTTTATGAGGAGAAGTAGAACAGCGAGGAACTGAGAAGGCAAAAAGGATCGGAGGAGATGGCGTAGTTTTAAGACTAGCATAATTTTATAAAGAATAAGAAATAAAATATTATATTCGAATAATATATATGTACGTATTATATTCAAATAATGTATGTATGAAACAAATATGTAATTCTGTTACTACTAGGTTAACATGTTACTACTAAGTTAAGGTAGACATTATAATCTTAAAAAGACGAAACAACAAATAGTTTGAATTATCAATAATTTTGTAAAACTATAAAACTAGGATTCTGGTAATAACTATAAAAAAAAAAAAAAAAAACAAAAAAAAATTGTGGATACAGCTCCAAAAGACCACCTACGTACATACAAAATATTGTAAAAGAAAAAATCACTATCGCTTCACGATACTAATTTTTTCTTTCCCTAAGGCCCGGGTCACGCAATGAGCGGTGTAGGATACTTTAATAAATATACTGGAAAAATCTTACTATCGTTAACGAAATTATGAACAAGTTTTCCTTGAAATCAAATGTATTAGAAATAAATTTTTCTTATCATTAGTATAAAAATTTTGATCATAAGAAGTTTACGTTACATTAAGATATAAAAAGAAAACATATATATATATATATATATATATATATATATATATATATATATATATATATATATATATATATATATATATATATATATATATATATATATATATATATATATATATATATATATATATATATATATATATATATATATATATATATATATATATATATATATATATATATATATATATATATATATATATATATATATATATATATATATATATATATATATATATATATATATATATATATATATATATATATATATATATATATATATATATATATATATATATATATATATATATATATATATATATATATATATATATATATATATATATATATATATATATATATATATATATATATATATATATATATATATATATATATATATATATATATATATATATATATATATATATATATATATATATATATATATATATATATATATATATATATATATATATATATATATATATATATATATATATATATATATATATATATATATATATATATATATATATATATATATATATATATATATATATATATATATATATATATATATATATATATATATATATATATATATATATATATATATATATATATATATATATATATATATATATATATATATATATATATATATATATATATATATATATATATATATATATATATATATATATATATATATATATATATATATATATATATATATATATATATATATATATATATATATATATATATATATATATATATATATATATATATATATATATATATATATATATATATATATATATATATATATATATATATATATATATATATATATATATATATATATATATATATATATATATATATATATATATATATATATATATATATATATATATATATATATATATATATATATATATATATATATATATATATATATATATATATATATATATATATATATATATATATATATATATATATATATATATATATATATATATATATATATATATATATATATATATATATATATATATATATATATATATATATATATATATATATATATATATATATATATATATATATATATATATATATATATATATATATATATATATGCAGTTTCATTGGAATAAATATAAATTATCAAAAACAAATAAGGTGACCACAAATTGGCGATCCTGTACGTCGAACCCAAACGTAAACAAAATATCATAATTCTATCCAGCGAAAAGGATATTACCACTAATTGACTCGCAAATTTCCAAATTAAAATAAAAAAATAAAGCCCAAGATATACAATTCATCAAAGATTCTATATAAGTCGAAACGAAATCCGATATTTCAAGCTACTCCAATTCAAGATCAAACCCAAACGCTTTATATTCGATGAAACCAAAAGCTAGTGCATACTATCTACCATCAAGTAAACGACACCAACATCAACGGGATACACCAGATAAGAACATATATAAATATAAATTATATATTACATCGCTAATTACTACTATCACTATTGCTGCTTATTATTACGTATTATATCATATTACAGTTTGCTATTATTAACTTTACTAATTGTAACACCAAATAATTAACTATTACTTTAACATATCGTATTAAATTCTCTTAGCTGTAAATTCCCCCATTCAATTAAAATATCAATACTACCCCAACAAATTTCTTTTAAATATACTACACATACCAAAAATATATATTACATCAAAATGCCTACATCTCGATCTCCCATAAGGACACGATCTATTCTAAATATAGAAAATCAATACACTGAAAACACAAGAAATGACACAGATCATAATACAATACAAACTATACAACCAAACATTACAACAGCACATCAACACATCAGAAACGATACAAACAACAACAAAGCTATAAAAATACCCCAATTTTGGGAAGAATGCCCAGAAGCGTTGTTTCTACTTGCGGAAAGTCAATTCGAAATTAACAACATTAACGACGACAACGTCAAATTCCAAAATGTTTTAATCGTCCTCCACCGTGAAACAATAACCAAAATTTTAGACGTAATCAACCCTCCACCAATTACAAATAAATACATAACCATAAAAAAGGCACTATGCGATAGATTTTCGCTAAGCGAAGAAAATAGATTAGAGCAACTATTCTCAAACGCACAAATCGGCGACTACACCCCATCAGAACTGTTTAGACATATGAAATCTCTAACAAGTTCAGATTCAATTGTTAGTAAAGAATTACTCTTTAAACTATGGCTGCGTAAATTACCACAACAAATTCAAATCCATTTAACTTCGTGTAATGAAAGAAACCTAGAAGAAAAAATTATACTTGCCGACAAACTTATGAACTTAATTAATAAACAACAAAAACCATTAGTAATAGCAAACATCGAAAATAATAACATAATGGAAAAATACATAAAAGGCCTCACAGAATTGACAACAATAATGTACCAAAATATCAACCAGATCACTACAGACGTCAATGAACTCAAAATTAGGTCAAGATCAAAAGATAGGAACCAAAACAACTACCGAAGACATTCAAGACAGAGATCACCAAAATTCGAAAATATATGTTGGTACCACAGAAAATTTAAAAATAAAGCCTACAAATGCATTCAACCGTGCAATTTTCACAATATAAACAAAAACGAAACAAACTCACAACCTTTAAATTAAGACATTCCATCATGACGGTGGCAAATGATGGAAACAACAACGAATCTAGCCGCCGCCTTTTCATTTATGATAAAAACAACAAACTAAATTTCCTAATCGATACTGGAGCAGTAGTTTCAGTTATACCTGCTTCAAAATTCAAGCCATACAAAAGAGATTCTGACCTTAGTTTAACAGCAGCTAATGGGACAAACATTGAAACATTTGGAACAAAGCTTTTAAAACTTAATTTAGGCCTTCGCCGAGATTTCGAATTCCCGTTCATAATAGCTATAATAACAGCAATTATAGGAGCAAATTTCCTAGAAAAGTTTGGCATAATAGTCGACCTCAGAAACAAAGAAATCATAGATCTTAAAACTAAATTAAAAACTCCAGGTTCTTCAGGTTTTTCCGATATCTTTTCATTAAAAATATCTTACACCGATGACAAATTCACAAGAATTTTAAAAGAATTTCCTTCCATCACCTGCGAACCAAACTACACTAAGCCAGTGAAACACCACACAGTACACAGAATCGAAACTAAAGGAATCTTACCCTACGCAAAACCACGGCGACTAGACCCGATTAAATTTAGAATCGCCAGAAACGAGTTCGAATACTTAGTAAAAACTGGTATTTGCAGAATTTCACACTCACATATTACATCTCCCCTCCATCTAGTCCCCAAAAAGGAACCAAACGATTGGAGGCCATGTGGTGACTATAGAAGACTAAATTACATAACAATACCAGACCGATATCCACTACCTCATATTCATGACCTGACCATCGATCTTAATAATAAAAAGATCTTTTCAAAAATCGACTTAATACGTGCGTACCACCAGATACCCATGGATGAAGAAGACATACATAAAACCGCAATAACTACTCCATTCGGAGCATTTGAATCCACACGCATGCCATTCGGGTTAAGAAACAGCGCACAAACTTTTCAAAGATTTATCAACGAAGTATTTTCAGGTCTCGAATTCGTTTTTGCATATGTAGATGATATTTTAATTGCCAGCGATAACGAAGAGCAACATATAGAACATTTAAGAAACGTATTTAACAGACTCCAAGAATACGGATTAAATATTAAACCAGCCAAATGTATTTTCGGAACAAATAAATTAGACTTTCTTAGTTATGAAATTTCAACAGATGGCATAAAACCGTCCAAAGAACGAGTAGAGATCATTAAAAATTTTGAAAGACCAAATACAATCCACAAACTACAAAAACTCATAGGTATGGTAAATTATTACCACCGCTACTTCCAAATGTTAGCAGCAGATTTAAGCCCACTATACAATATGTTAACATATGCAAACAAAAATGAAGCCAAAGTACTACAATGGACACATGAAACTACTACAGCCTTCGAAAACATTAAAAAACGTTTCGCCGAAGAAACACTTCTTACTCACTTCAATACAAATGCAGAGTTATCTCTAGCAGTCGACGCATCTAACGTAGCCATAGGGGCTGTGTTACAACAAACCGTCAATAAAGCTTTAGAACCTCTTGCATACTTTTCAAGAAAATTATCTCCAACAGAAGAAAAATATTCTACATTCGACAGAGAATTACTAGCAATATACACTTCAATCAAACATTTTAAACATTTTCTCGAAGGAAGAATATTTACAGTATACACTGATCACAAACCACTGATAAATGCCTTAAATTCTAAAACCGACCGATATACCCCGTCAAATAAGACATTTAGAATATATCGCACAATTTACCAATAACATAAAATACATACGCGGAAAGGACAATACAGTTGCAGACACCTTGTCACGCATTCCCGAAATCAACGCGTTCACAACACAAGACATAAATTTAAAAACGTTACAAAAGGAACAACAAAACGATGAATCATTACATAACTTTATCGCAAATCCAAAATCAAAAAACAATCTTAAAGAAATTTTCATACCAATAATAAATCTAAAAATTTAGTGTGACGTCTCGCAAACTTCCAAAAGACCCTACGTCCCACACACTATGAGGAAAATCATATTCGACAAAATCCACTCACTATCACATCCAGGCGTCCGTACAACACGGCGATTAATCCAATCAAAATATTTCTGGCCTCATATGAGAAAAGATATTAATGACTGGGCAACAATTTGCATCAACTGCCAAAAATCAAAAATTACAGTATATACAAAAACACCAAACAAAAAAATTGACATAACTGCTGGAAGATTTGAACACATCCACATGGACATAGTAGGACCACTACCAACTTCAAAAGAAAACCGCTATATACTAACTATAATCGATAGACATACACGTTGGCCTGAAGCATACCCACTAAAAGAGATCTCAGCTAAAAATGTGGCAACAGTATTCGCACAAAATTATATACCACGTTTTGGAATCCCATTAAATATAACCGTAGACCAAGGCACACAATTTACGTCGAACCTATTCAATGAACTAACTAAATTACTAGGAGCACATAAAATCCACACATCTCCATATCACCCACAAGCGAATGGAATTATAGAAAGATTCCATAGAACCCTAAAAACAGCAATAAGAGTTTCAGACCATTCAACCCACTGGTCAGAAGTCTTACCTTGGATCCTCTTAGGTTTACGAACATCCATTAAAGAAGACTTAAAATGTTCACCTGTAGAACTTGTGTATGGGCAAACAATCAGACTGCCTGGGGAATTAATTGTTACCAACAACAAAGAGGAATCTATTGAAAAATACAAACGAAATTCTTAAAAAACTAAGGAAACATTTTTCAATAGTACGATCGAAAATAATACATCATAACAAGGAACACTCATACGTCCCCAAAAGATTTGAAACGTGTGAATACGTCTTTGTAAAAAATATTCGAAATTCCGCATTAGAACCACCCTTCGAAGGACCTTTCAAAGTTATATCCAAGAACAATAAAACATCTCAAATACAACAAGGAACTACAATTAAAACAATCACAAAAGATTTATTAAAACCAGCAAACACAATTAAACATACAACTTTAAATACCAGACACCTTTTTAAACCCAACAAAAACACCAAAAGAATTACATTCAAGATTAATTAAAATAAATTTAAAATAATACAAGATGGTTAAATGCAATTTAAAAAAAAAAGAAGAAAAAATGTATTAAATTAAAACAAGCCACGATAGAATTCTTCACAGATATATATTTATATAAATGCCATTGTCAAGAGAAGTTTGTTTAATGTTTTTACGCGAAAATCGTATTCATATTTACAATAATTTAATGCTTTTAAGAAAAAAAAGATTTGGTATTCATCCTATAAATCAAGCAAGGCGACATTACGGCGAATTTCACCATTTATATACAATTATTATTATTATTTTTATTTAAAATATAATAACAATTTTATTAGAGAAATTTTTATTTTTTTAAAACATTTGTTCTCGTTGACAAAATTTTTATTCTAATGAAAATTTTTCTAACATAAAAATTCAATATTTTTTAAAAATCAAAAATTGCTTAAAAACAAACAGAGTACAGTAGAACGACATAGAGTAAAATTATAACCCTACAGCCATGTCTCTATTTTGCCGCTCAGAAGTCAAATAATTTAGAACAAATTAGAACTTTGCCGCTCAGAAGTCAAATAAAAATTAGAACAAATTCTATTTCTGAGCGGCGCCGCTTAGCCGCCGCCTAGCCGCTCAGCCGCCGCCTAGCCGCTCAGAAATGCCGCTCATTGTGTAGCCACTTCAGTAGTATTCCATATGTTTTAATTTTTTGCCGCTCACCGCTCAGCCGCTCACCGCTTTGCCGCTCACCGCTTTGCCGCTCATTGCGTGACCCGGGCCTAAGGGTGGAGGGATGTTGTAGGTCGAAATTGTCGCCCGTAGAGTAACGGCGCTTCTCACTGTTACTTGCGTTGGGTTAATTCGTTCTTTGGCTTTGGCAATAACAACGCCTTCTGCTCTGTTATTAGTTCTGGTCGATTCGAAGTTTAGCTTGCGATCATATATTGGTAAAAGCTTTCACTCAAGCTTTTCGTGCCTGTTCAAGGCAAGAACCAAGGTAATATCTTCGTATTCGAGGTACGAAGCTTTTTAAAATTTGAGACAAAAGTGTTATACTGAAATTCGCAGAGTAAAACACCAAAATAAAAATATTAAACTAAAAACGAAGACTAAGGAATGAAGCGACCATTGTGCAACTATTGCAGAAATTATCGAGGAAATAATTTCTGAGATAGTTGCAGTTTCAATTTTTTTTTGCAGTTCTGGGTCACGCGGGCGAAAATTTCAATGAGGAAGACTGGGTAGAAATGTTTTAAAAGACCGGTCCAAACTCACTAAAAGGAAGTCGTGTTGGAAGAGTGAAGTACAGAAGTAAACTCGCCAGTGCAGAACAGGCGGGATATTCTGTCTGTTCCATAATAGTGATAGTAATACATATAATAAAAACTGGAAATAAAACTGGGAAGGACAAAGAACTGGACTATTCATTTCAACTGGAAAGGGAGTTGGTGCGAATAAGGAAGCAACCTAATTTGGGACATAACACATTTCGGAAAACAAAGATACGCACCGTTTCCGAACATCGCTCAGGAAGTGCTGCGCCAGAATTACTGAAAGAATGGAAATTTTGTTCCATTATGAGTTTCCTAAATGATGTTCTGAGCACTAGACAGTGAGTACAAACATTTTTAATGAAAACTGAATAATTGCTATTTTTCTCTACAGAACTTTAGGAAACATGCAATATGAAACACCGATATGCCCGCCGGAAGTTGTACCTTCACCGGAGCCGAGCACCCCAGCGTTCGTGCCAGTAGTTACAACTTCTCCGGAGCCTTCACCGAGTCTGGATTCACGAGGATTTTTCTCAGAAGAGAGTTCGCGATCGTCTACGCCAAGGGGAAAGAGAGTTAGGTGTGGACAACAAATTCACGAACAGTTTAGCGAACTGTTAGCAATGGCTGCGCAACAACTGTCCTCAAGGTTTGCGGCCAGCTCTAAGGCTAGCACTCGTCTAATCCTTGACTCTTTGGCGGAAAAAATTGGTAACGCAAATTTAACGGAGCCGCAAATTACCGAACTGGAGAGCCTACTTTTTCAAACGGTGACTACAAAGTTACAGGAATACTCTCGAATTAATAGTGCCTTTTTGCAATGAAAACTAAATTAAATTAATACAGAAATCAAAATGGAATTGAAAATTAAACAGAAATCAAAATGGATTTAAAAATAAAACAGATATCAAAATTGAGTTCGGAACAGGTTAATGTACTTACATTAATGTTACACTTAATCGCGTCTCTGGCGAAATAGGTTTCCTATGAGAGCTTCTGGAAAGCTTTTCTTTCAATTGAGACAAGAGGAGATTGTATTTATCGGCACTCATCCTCACTGCTTTGGTGAAATGCTCTTCGTCTTGTTTCTTCACTTGTCTTATACAAGTGTTGAAGAAACCCATTTCATCCCGACTATGGTTTACCGGACGAACCCACCATCTTCGCTCTCTCTCCCGAAGGATACAGTTATACGCCTCATATAGCGTATATAAGAGGTGCAAAATATTCAAAATACCTTTTACTTCACTTAGGGTGTTGTAGTCCATGTTTTTTTGGGTGAATTGAAAAGCTCCGAGAAAAAAATTCAAAATATTCAAAATTTAAGCACAGAAATGAAATTTAAGCACAGAAGGAGAAATGTCAACAAACTTCGAAAACGCTGCGTTGTTTGTTTAAGGCCGACTTCAAGCGAGAGAGCGACGTTAGACGTTGCGAAGTTGGTTGTGCGGAGGCAGTTACATTTACTTAAGTGCATTTTGTCCACTTCGTACTGTTTTAGTTTCATTTAATATTTGATTATGAACCGCTGTGATAATTTCGTCATCAATTTTTTTACCACACCTTAAAATTAAAATAATTTCGCAATTTTTAATTTAAAATTAATTTCCATAAATAAATATGCCAGATTGGGAATATGCTGCCAGGATGGGTGGCCGGGGGATTCGCAAATGTATAAAATTTCCGGACGCAACTATCGATGGTAAACGGTAAGAATAGTGATGTCATTGGTGCTGTCAAGTTGGAGGACTCCGAACGCTCCAATTGGGAAACGAGAATCAAAGGTATAAAGTGAGAATATGTGCCTAGCTACTTTTAGAAAATTGTTGCGCTTCTCGTCATTCTTGCGAAAATAACTCGCCGGTCGGGTAGGTATCAGTTTAGAATTAACGCTCCAATTGGAAAACGTGAATCAATGGTATAAAGTATGGTATAAATGGTATAGGTATCAGTTTAAAAGTTATAGTTCACTGCATGCATATGCTTGGAACCAATTGAAAGACTGTTTTAAGGACCTTATTTCAGATAATGACAATTTGTTACACTATTGAAATATTTACGGGAATAAGTAATTTTTTCGAATTAATATTCACTCAAAATATATAAGACCTATAATTTAAAACAAAGAAAGCACGACATTTTGTCACTAAAAACTGAAGAGAGGAACATATTTATACTTTATTTGGAAATTACGAAGATATAAAATTAAGTGCAACACCATGATAACGATTTTTATTATAATTAATTCAGTATTTTAATTTTATTATATTTCTATAATTTAGGTAATAATAACATGCATGTTGTTGAACATACAAGTGTTCTGATTTAAAGTGAAACGCAATAAATACGCAATGCGTAATAATATCTAATAAATTATTGTTACAAGCAACAAAAAAATATTGATTGAAGATATGATGACCCGTTAAGTCACTGAGTGCAGTTTTTCATATATTTGTTTTTGAGAGGATAAGGGTTCACTTGGTATATGAAATTCCTTTTATTTATTCATTCATCTCAAGCATCTGCAAGTGACAAGATCATTGTGAAGTGAAGAATAAAATAAAGATTTAATAAAACGGTCACTTTAAAATAAATTGTGTTTCATTTTATAATAATTCTAACACATATATATCGATGATGTTGGAGCTGATGTAAACGAAGTAAATAAAGCTATATTATCATATAAACCATTTAACAAACCATTAATTTAAACCATTAATTTACAGATTACATTTATTTACAGATTACATTGTTTCAATTGAGCCACTAAGAATACTCATGAGGTTTACATTTACTGAAGTGAATATTGCCCATTTCGTACCGTTTTAGTTTAATTTATTATTAGATTATGGACCGTTGTGATAATTTCGCCATCAATTTTTTCTTCGTGATTGTTAAAATGTAGTCCAACGATGATTGGAGAGGTAATTGTGTAAAAATTAAATCTTGTTTTTGGTCTATTAAGCCTTTGAAAGTACAATGTTTGGTGTCGTATTGAGGGACTTCCAGCTCTATGGAACTCCGGTTACAATAATTGGAGACATTACACCACTTTTGTTTACATGTGGTGAAAACAACAATTTCTCAAAAAACGCCTAAGGAGTGGACGAGTTTGAATACAATTTTACAAATATAATAATTATTAAATAATCTAAAATATAAATGATTAAAGTTGTGTTTTTTTGCAGAAAATGGTCCTTGCGTGTGTGCATAAATGTGCTGAAAAAGTTAAGTTACATCATTTTCCGAAGAAGTTTTCCGAAAGTGAAAAGTTAGTTCATAACTAATTTCATTCATTCAGTATTTTTAATAGTTGTGTAGATCTACTAGTTTCACGCTCCAACTGGAAAATCTGAATCAAAGGTATAAAGTGAGAATATATGCCTAGCTACTTTTAGAAAATTGTTGTCCTTCTCGCCATTCTTGCGAAAATAACTTGGCGGTCGAGTAGGTTTCTGTTTAGAAGTTATAGTTCACTGCACGCATATCCTTGAAACCAATTGAAAGACTGTTTTAAGGACTTTATTTCAGGTAATGACAATTTTTTACACTATTGCAATATTTACGGGAATAAATAATTTTTTCGAATTACATGTTGCGTGTGGCTGGATTTATGAGGTAATAATACGCGGTGTAGATGGGCCCGATTATCTTTAGGTATACATGCCTGAAATGGCGTGATTTTGGGTCGGCGATTTGATGAGAGAGGAGAATGATTCGTGCCACCAAATGAGACAGTCGCACTAAATCAGTTCTGAAATAAAAAGAACATTAAAAATTTTTTTTGTATAACGAGTAGTGAATATTTGAGTAAATAGTGCCGGATATGGTGAAGAAGAGGAAACTTTCGAGAAATTGGCGTTGGCAATTGATAAAGAATTAAGACAATTCAAAAAGGGCGACGGTGGCAGATATCTGGTTCTCCGAAGCGAAGCGCGCGGTCGTCATTGGAAGAATCGAGACCTAGCACGTGGTGAATCGTATTTGCTGGCTGGTGTTCATCGTCACAACTGAAGAATCCAACATAATCGCTCACTCACATAAGTAATAGTATTTTGTTTAATTCCTGTCTGGTTCGTGTACTGGTGGTGCTGTGTCCCTTTTTGGTGGAATACCGATTCCGGTTAATATTTCGCCACAGCAAGACATTGATGGTCTCCATTGGTAAAAATTTCGCGGGTCGGCAAATGGCGTCTTCGCGATATGGAGTCGTGTAATTCTATGGCGCTGACAATTGCTTGAAGAGAGAGGAACTGGAAGTTTTTCCTTTAACTATTGCGTTGGCGTGTATTATTTTATGTTTTTTTTTGTAATTTCAATAATTATGTGTATTATTGTAGGCACATCATAGCCATAGTAATATCCGTGAAATCTGTTGCTTCGCGTAAGTAGGGTATTTCTCTCCTTATCCTTCTAGTAAATTTCTTGTAAATAGTTCCATGTAAAAGGAGAGAAATCGGATCTTAAACATAGGAGTTCAAGATAATTCAATGTGTGTGCGTACCGTGTGCGTGAGGGGGGTTCAACAAAAAAAAAAGAATTTTTTGGTGATTTCCAGCCGCTTGCACCCTATTGTAAATTGAATTTTTGGTACGACATTTCAAAGAATAAAATGTAAGGCGACAGATAGTTCGTGAAATATTATCACCTCACAATGTTTAATCAGTTAGTGAGTTATGATGTATGGATATATGTAGAGAAGCGATTCATGAATATTGTAATAATACTTTGCTAAAAATAAAATTATGGCACTTGAATTAGCAGTTTCATTTGTAAAAAGGGTGGTGAAGAGGGTTGCGAGAATGAGGAGGAAATGCAAAGTTTTTATTAGTGTGTGGAATCGCCACTGCCTGGTATTCTCATGAAAACTCTCGTCGTTCAATTTTCGTGTTGTTTTTTTTTTTTTTTTTTTGGTTTAGCATGATAAGTGAAAATTAAGTTCATGTTGGTGACCCTAGTTCTGGTTTGGCGGGTTGAGGACCGCGCCCTGAATTATGAGCTAGTTGGGGAAGTGATGCCAAGCCAGGGCTGTCGAAGTGAGTAGGTTTTTATTGATTCGGCAATATTGTCACTTCACATCTCACCAAGATGGAGTCAGAAGGTCACATATAACATACTATTCTCTCAAAATATATAAGGTCAATAGTTTAAAACAAAAAAGCACGACATTTTGTCACTAAAAACAGAAGAGAGAAACATATTTATACTTTATTTGGAAATTACGAAGATATAAAATTAAGTGCAATGCCACAATAATGATTTTTATTATAATTACTTCAGTATTTTATTTTTTTATTATATTTTTATAATTTAGGTAATAATAGCATGCATATATATCGATGATGTTATTGCTGATGTAAATGAAGTAAATGTAAGTGACGAGTCGGAAATTAAAAAAAATTTTATTGAGATAATATATGTACATATGGAAAAAGCCGACAATTTGGTGGTGAATCCTACCAACCTGACCAATTAAGTTGATTATGTCTACTATCATGTTTAGCAACTTTCGTAATTTTAGTACACAACAATTTGAAACACTTTTGAATTGCAATTTCAAGCGCTCCGATAATTTCTATGCTATATTATCATATTTTTTTGTTAAACCATTTATTTACACATTATATTTAAATTGTTCCACTAAGTATTGAGCCGAGGATTACGAGATCCATCGGAAATGGACCCTGGGGTCGTTGATCTCGCCCCAGAAACAAAAAATTGTTATAAGTTTAGAAGTTATAGTTCACTGCATGCCCAAAGCGCTGGTTCTATATCCTTGGAGCCGATTGACATACCAATATAATATCGACACCAATTGGAAGGCTGTTTTAGGACCTTTATTTCAGTTAATGATAATTTTTTACACTACTACAATATTTAGGGGAATACGTAATTTTTTATCATATATCGTGTGACATTGGTATACCCTAATTATTTCTTCACCTCGCCGTTATTTTCGACGATTTTATTGTTGCCTCCACGTGCGGCGTTTACTACCTAAAGAGCCGTTTTGGGTATTCGAATTAAAACAGTGTTGCCGGCTGTAAATTAAATCCCAGTTTTTTGTTAATTATTAAGAAAAATTAATAAATTAAGGGATTAATCTTGCTGCCTTAGCTTCAAACTAATACCAAGTTTAGCGACTTTCATAATTTTTAGTACTGCACATAACAATTTGAAACATTCAAAAAAAAAAAAAAAAAACATTCAAAGCAATTTCAAACACTCCGATAATTTCTATGCTATATTATCATATTTTTGTTAAACCATTTATTTACAGATTACATTATTTCAATTGAGCCACTAAGAATACTCATGAGGTTTACATTTATTGAAGTGAATATTGTCCATTTCGTACCGTTTTAGTTTAATTTATTATTTGATTATGGACCGCTGTGATAATTTCGTCATAAGTTCTTTCACCACACCTTAAAATTTAAATAATTTGGAACTTTTTAATTTAAATTAATTTCCATAATAAAAGTAAATGTGCCAGATTGGGGAATACGGTGCTAGGATGGGTAGCCAGGGAATTCGCAAATGTATAAAGTTTCCGGACGCAGCCATCGATGGTAAACGGTAAGAACAGTGATGTCATTGGCGCTGTCTAGTTGGAAGACTCCAAACGCTCCAATTGGAAAACAGGAATCAAAGGCATAAAGTGGGAATATATTGTTATTGAGAAAATTGTTGTCCTTCTCGTCATTTTGGCAAAAATAACTCGGCGGTCGGGTAGGTTTCAGTTTAGAAGTTATAGTTCACTGCATGCATATGCTTGGAACCAATTGAAAGACTGTTTTAAGGCCTTTAATTCAGGTAATAACAATTTTTTACACTATTGCAATATTTACGGGAATAAGTAATTTTTTTCGAATTAATATTCACTCAAAATATATAAGACCTATAGTTTAAAACAAGGAAAGCACGACATTTTGTCACCGAAAACTGTAGAGAAGAACATATTTCTACTTTATTTGGAAATTACGAAGATAGAAAATTAAGTGCAATGCCATACTAACGATTTTTATTATAATTACTTCAGTATTTTATTTTTTATTATATTTCTATAATTTAGTTAATAATAATATGCATATATATCGATGATGTTGGTGCTGATATAAATGAAGTAAATAAAAGTGACGAGCCGAAAATTCAAGAAAATGTTAAGGAGATAATATATGTACACATGGAAAAGGCAGTTTTTAATTTCAAATTAATTTTCATAATAAAAGTAAATATGCCAGATTGGGGAATTTGGTGCTAGGATGGGTAGCCGGGGAATTCGCAAATGTATAAAGTTTCCGGACGCAGCCATCGATGGTAAACGGTAAGAATAGTGATGTCATTGGTGCTGTCTAGTTGGAGGACTCCGAACGCTCCAATTGGAAAACGTGAATCAAAGGTATAAAGTGAGAATATGTGCCCAGCTACTTTTAGAAAATTGTTGCCCTTCCCGTCATTCTTGCGAAAATAACTCGCGGGTCGGTTAGGTATCAGTTTAGAATTAACGCTCCAATTGGAAAACGTGAATCAATGGTATAAAGTATGGTATAAATGGTATAGGTATCAGTTTAAAAGTTATAGTTCACTGCATGCATATGCTTGGAACCAATTGAAAGACTGTTTTAAGGACCTTATTTCAGATAATGACAATTTGTTACACTATTGAAATATTTACGGGAATAAGTAATTTTTTCGAATTAATATTCACTCAAAATATATAAGACCTATAATTTAAAACAAAGAAAGCACGACATTTTGTCACTAAAAACTGAAGAGAGGAACATATTTCTACTTTATTTGGAAATTACGAAGATAGAAAATTAAGTGCAATGCCATACTAACGATTTTTATTATAATTACTTCAGTATTTTATTTTTTATTATATTTCTATAATTTAGTTACTAATAATATGCATATATATCGATGATGTTGGTGATGATGTAAATGAAGTAAATAAAAGTGACGAGCCGAAAATTCAAGAAAATGTTAAGGAGATAATATATGTACACATGGAAAAGGCAGTTTTTAATTTCAAATTAATTTCCATAATAAAAGTAAATATGCCAGATTGGGGAATTTGGTGCTAGGATGGGTAGCCGGGGAATTCGCAAATGTACAAAGTTTCCGGACGCAGCCATCGATGGTAAACGGTAAGAATAGTGATGTCATTGGCGCTGTCTAGTTGGAAGACTCCAAACGATCCAATTGGAAAACAGGAATCAAAGGTATAAAGTGGAAATATATTGTTATTGAGAAAATTGTTGTCCTTCTCGTCATTCTTGCGAAAATAACTCGGCGGTCGGGTAAGTTTCAGTTTAGAAGTTATAGTTCACTGCATGCATATGCTTGGAACCAATTGAAAGACTGTTTTAAGGCCTTTATTTCAGGTATTGACAAATTTTTACACTATTGCAATATTTACGGGAATGAGTAATTTTTTTCGAATTAATATTCACTCAAGATATATACCTATAGTTTAAAACAAAGAAAGCACGACATTTTGTCACCAAAAACTGAAGAAAGGAACATATTTCTACTTTATTTGGAAATTACGAAGATATAAAATTAAGTGCAATGCCATAATAACGATTTTTATTATAATTACTTCAGTATTTTATTTTTTATTATATTTCTATAATTTAGATAATAATAACATGCATATTATTAAACGTACAAGAGTTCTGATTTAAAATAAAACGCAATAAATACGCAATGCGTAATAATATCTAATAAATTCTTGTTACAAGTAGCAAAAAATATTGGTCGAAGATATGATGACCCGTTAGGTCACCGAGTGCGGGTTTTCCTATATTTGTTTTTGAGAAGATAAGGGTTCACTTGGTAAATGAAATTCCTTTTATTTATTCATTCATCTCAAGTGTCTGCAAGTGACAAGATGATTGTGAAGTGAAGAATAAAATAAAGATTTAATAAAACGGTCACTTTAAAATAAATTGTGCTTCATTTTATAATAATTCTAACACATATATATCGATGATTTTGGAGCTGATGTAAACGAAGTAAATAAAGCTATGTTATCATATTTTTTTGTTAAACCATTTAATTACAGATTACATTATTTCAATTGAGCCACTAAGAATACTCATGAGGTTTACATTTACTGAAGTTTTACTTTATTTGGAAATTACGAAGATATAAAATTAAGTGCAATGCCATAACGATTTTTATTATAATTACTTCAGTATTTTATTTTTTATTATATTTCTATAATTTAGTTAATAATAATATGCATATATATCGATGATGTTGGTGCTGATGTAAATGAGGTAAATACAAGTGACGAGCCGAAAATTCAAGAAAATATTAAGGAGATAATATATGTGTGGCAACCCACAAATAACTGCCACTACTAGCCGCAATGGCGCTGCCTTCCTTCGAATGACAGAAGATTCTAGATATTCTGACGCCAAAAAAGATATTCTTTGAACTTCCATTTTTATCTCGTTCATTGTTAACCGGTTTAATTAGGATTATTAATAAAAGGCTTAATTGTAGTAACTCGCTACAAACTGGTGACCCCGAATAGCCAAAAAAAAAACAAACGCAACCTACTCATGCCAGTTGCACACTCACCACCAACGATACCGCAATCGTTAGAAATGGATGAGGCTACAAATCCGGTAATAGAAAATTCGGAAAGATCAAGTTCCGATAACGCTCCCATGGAAGCCGACATTTTGATGGCTCGCACAGTGCAGCTTCCACCATTCTGGCGTGAGAACCCGAACTTATGGTTCGCACAAGTAGAAGTAGTTTTCGAGCTATCGCGCGTAACAGCGGATCTTACCAAATACAGATACGTGCTGGTCAATCTGGACACAGTTGCGCTGCCATTCGTTACAGACATCATTAGTGACCCACCGAGAACCGAGAAATATCAGGCAATAAAGTAAATAACTTCAAACTCTAAAATAAAATTATTTGCAGCGAACGGTTCAGAAATTGAAACATATGGAGACCAATCCCTGTCGCTCAACCTGGATCTACGCAGACCATATTTTTGGACATTTACCATAGCCAACGTTACACATCCAATTCTAGGTGCAGACTTTTTAAAGCACCACAACTTATTGGTAGACTTAGCCCACAAAAGACTGATTGATGCGACCACTCAACTGAGCTCAACAGTACCCCTTGTTAACTCAACACAACCAACGGTTTCAACAATCAGTTCTAACCATCCATTCTATGACCTCCTTAAAACCTTCGAGAATGTAACTAAGCCAAGTAGTTGCAAAACTACAACCCATGGTGTCCAACAACATATCACGACTCGCGGGCCACCGATTGCAGAGCGAGCACGACGCCTCGCAGGTGAGAAACTACAAGCCGCCAAAACGGAGTTCGACAATATGCTCCAAAAAGGATTATGCGAACCATCACGAAGCGAATGGGCAAGCCCACTACACCTGGTAAAAAAGAAAGATGGCACATGGCGCGCCTGTGGCGATTACCGCCGCCTCAACAAAATCACTGTACCTGACAGGTACCCTATACCCCACATACGAGATTTTACCTTTCAGTTGCACGGTTGCAAATTTTTTACAACTTTGGATTTGACTCGAGCATATTATCAAATACCAGTCGCTGTAGAAGACCGATCGAAAACGGCAGTCATAACTCCATTTGGCCTCTTCGAATTCAAGGTCATGACTTTTGGGTTATGTAACGCGGCACAATCGTTTCAACGCCTAATGGATTCGATATTTCGAAATACCCCATTCTGCTAAGTATATATTGACGACATATTAATCGCCTCCAAAACACAAGAAGAACACAAAGAACACCTTCGTACCGAGCTAGGAAAATTACAAGAGAACGGCCTTTCAATAAATATTAGCAAATGCGTATTTTCTCAGCCCGAAGTAACTTATTTGGGTTACACCATCAGCGAACACAGAATACGTCCTTCAATAGAAAAGGTTGATGCCATCAAAAATTTTCCGAAACCAGAAACCATCGCAGATCTACGCATATTTATAGGTTCGTGGAATTTTTACAGATTGAATATGCCAAACGCATCTGAAGTACATACTCCGCTAATCGAGCTCACATCCGGAGCGAAGAAACATGACAAAACAAAAGTAGTATGGAATCATAACGCTGAAGAAGCATTTAACAAATGTTAAACGCTCCTGTCAAACGCAGCCCAACTAGGATATCCGATACCAGATGCACAGTTAACCCTTCGATGTGACGCCTCCGATAAATCCGTAGACGCAGCGCTCGATCAATTGGTAAACAACAAAAGACAACCATTAGGTTTTTCACCGCTAAACTGAATAAAACAGAGAAAAAATTATAGCACATACGATCGTGAATTGCTCGCCATTTTTAAAGGTATCAAATTTTTTAAATAATTAGTAGAAGGTCGAGACCTTGTAATCACAACCGATCATCGTCCACTTTCCTTCGCGTTCCAACAAAACTCCGAAAAAGCATCGCCAAGACAACGGCAACTACAGTACATCAGCCAATATTCAACGAATATTGTTTACGTTCCCGGAAAGTCCAACATCGTCGCTGACACTATGTCTCGAATTAACACAATATATTCACCAACGTTATTTTCTACGGAAGAAATAGTTGATATGCAGGATAGCGATACAGAGTTAAAAAAATACTAGAGTCACAATCAACGTCTTTACAACTACGACCGCTCAAGGTGGATAACTCCGATTTGACAATATTTTGCGATGTGGCTACAGAAAATACTAGACCTTACATTCCGCGCGAGTTGCGTCGTCGAATCTTCGAGAGCGTTCATAACTTGTCACATGCAAATGCCCGAACTACCAGTAAAATCATCAAGAAACTATACGTCTGGCCACACATGAATCGCAGCATTTCAGAATGGACTCGCACCTGTTTACAATGCCAACGAAGCAAGATAGCACGCCATGTCCATAACGCACCTCAACATATTTATGTCCCTAGTGAGCGCTTTAGACACGTTCACGTAGACATAATAGTCATGCCACAATCACATAACTATCGCTACTGTCTAACGCTTATTGATCGCTTCACTCGCTGGCCCGAAGCGATACCGCTAAAGGACGTATCTGCCGACACTGTAGCCAAGGCTTTCCTGACCGGATGGGTTAGCCGATTTGGTACACCTCTGACTATAACGAGTGACAGGGGTACACAATTCGAATCGAAACTTTTCGCAGCACTAACAAAATGTATAGGAACGGTAGCATCGGTTTTTAAAAGCTGCAATCATGCGTCACTCTCAAGGCGAATGGACTGAAATTTTACCTACCGTACTTTTAGGCCTACGCACCTACATTAAAGAAGATATAAACGCAAGTGCAGCCGAAATGCTGTACGGAACTGCATTACGGCTTCCTGACGAATTTTTTACGAACGAGGAACAGGGACCCGAGCCAGAAATTTTCATTAAAAAATTTCGAGAACAGATCAGAGAAATCCGACCGACGCCTACCGCACATCACACAAAGGCTAGAACCTTCAAGGCATTACAAACATGTTCTCATGTTTTCGTAAGAGTCGACCAAGTTAAACAGCCATTGTAGCAGCCGTACAGATGTCCACATCAAGTAATCGAGAGAATATCGGACGCCGTTTTTAAAATTAACATAGGTGGCAAAGCTACCACGATCTCAACCGAACGCTTAAAACCCGCTTTCATCGAAAATGAACCTATCTGGCCAATCATTTTACCAAGGCCGCCGGACAGTACCGCAGTCAGCAGGCCTTGCAATCCTCGAACTTATAGCAGGAAGCAGGTCAAATTCGTGAGTCAAGAAACTACGACTCACTCTGGGGGGACTCCTGTGGCAACCCACAAATAACTGCCACTACTAGCCGCAATGGCGCTGCCTTCCTTCGAATGACAGAAGATTATAGATATACTGACGCCAAAAAAGATATTCTTCGAACTTCCATTTTTATCTCGTTCATTGTTAACCGGTTTAATTAGGATTATTAATAAAAGGCTTAATTGTAGTAACTCGCTACATATGTACACATGGAAAAAGCAGTTTTTAATTTCAAATTAATTTCCATAATAAAAGTAAATATGCCAGATTGGGGAATATGGTGCTAGGATGGGTAGCCGGGGAATTCGCAAATGTATAAAGTTTCCGGACGCAGCCATCGATGGTAAACGGTAAGAATAGTGATGTCATATGCTGTCTAGTTGGAAGACCCCAAACGCTCCAATTGGAAAACAGGAACCAAAGGTATAAAGTGGGAATATATTGTTATTGAGAAAATTGTTGTCCTTCTCGTCATTCCTGCGAAAATAACTCGGCGGTCGGGTAGGTTTCAGTTTAGAAGTTATAGTTCACTGCATGCATATGCTTGGAACCAATTGGAAGACTGTTTTAAGGCCTTTATTTCAGGTAATGACAATTTTTTACACTATTGCAATATTTATGGGAATAAGTAATTTTTTCGAATTAATATTCTCTCAAAATATATAAGACCTATTGTTGAGGCTGATGGCAACCCTGGAAAAGAAACCTGGCAACTCGTTGTTTTTGACGTTAGCTGACCAGATATACACACATTTTTTCGGACGAGGAAAGGGGCTACACACGTTTTTTTCGCTTAATCATTTTTTTGGGATTGTATATATTAAAACAATAAATTCATCACATATACGAGTCAACATTTGATGCCGAAATTCCCGGGAATCTCGATCGTTGCATAAAGGTCTGAAAGGTGAGTGCATTTTGACATATCTGGGTTAGGGAAAAAGGGAACGATGTCGAATGAAGAGGCATGTGCTACCGCTGAACCACATTTACTTGTAAACGAGCAGGCCTTCCTTCAATCACTCGAAGGAGTTCTAAGAAATTCTAAGAAGGATGCAGTAGCACGTAATACACAGGCCTATTTCCAAACACGCCTCGAATCGCTTGCTGCACTTCATGCAGAGAATCGACTTAACCACAAAAGCTTGTTCAAGGCGGCTACATATCCAAGGGTAAAGAGCTCATACATTGAACAGGAACTACCAGACAATTTTGAAGAGCAATACATCGAAGTAGTATCTGCCATTCGATCATCGTATGCGGTTATTTTCCCTCCAAAGGAGCCCGAAGTTAGTATTAGCAAAGGGAAATCACAATCACCGGACTTTCATGCAACGCCCGAGGTTCCGATCAAGGAAATACCGTTGCCAGAAATAAGACTTCCCACTTTTGCCGGGAATTTTGTTGAATGGCCAACTTTCAAGGAAACCTGAATCACTGATCCACGAAAACACACGTCTAAATGATTTTCAACGTTTTCACTATTTAAAGGGTCCATTATCAGGAGGTGCTGCCCAGGATATTGAACACATTAGTCTTGTTGGAGAGAATTACAACCATGCTTGGGAAATGCTCACTACGTTCTACGATAACGAAAGAATTCTATTTTCACACTACATGGACGGTTTTGAACATCAACCACCAGTAGCTCGTGATGATGCAGCAGCGTTACGACGATTCACTCAAACATGCCGCTCATGCGTAAATTCAATTTCGAAGTTGGGGATCAACATGAACCAGGAGAACCACATTCTAGTTTACTATATGCTAAAGAAGCTACCAAATTCGGTGCGAGTAGAGTGGGAGCACGCCATGCGTACAAAAAGGGCTGTACCTACATTCGCAGAGTTGTGTACTAGTCTGAAACGCTGTTTTAAATGCGGGGGTAATCATCACACACATATCCATTTGTACTCTCCTCTGAAAAATACCGAACGTGCCGGCGATAGCTCCGCTATCCATACATTCCAAACGAAAACACAAAACGCATATATCGAGCAACAGATGGCCTCGACCGAGTCTTCAGCAGCAACCCAAACCACAGAGATATATTTTCAAGAACCCGATTACATGCGCTCTACATTCAATGGGCCACAAATGATAACTCGGGCTTACATAACTCGGACAACCAGCGAGTCAACGCGGTCCAGTCTCCGACTGAGTACAAACCAAAGAATGCTTACTCGAAACTCCAGGACGTCATTCTTCCAACAGCCATGGTTTTGGTCGGTACCTCTGATGGCTAATCGATTCCCATGCGTGCATTTTTAGATCAAGATTTACAAGCGTCATTTATTTCAGAATACGCAGCTCAATTGCCTCGTTTACAACGAACAAGATTATACGTCAATGTCAGTGGCCTAGCTGACAAACGAATTGCAAATATTCGTTTCTGCCTAGATATTTCCGTGTCCTCGCGCTTTGATCCTAATTCAAAATACAACGTGAGAGTATACATTCTTCCAGAAATCAGCTGTTTAATGCCAGAGAGGCTCCTACCACAAAAATGTTGGTCTCATTTGCATGATTTATCGCTGGCAGACCCAATGTACTTTAAACCATAGAGTGTGGATTTATTACTAGGCAGTGACATCTATGATGAGATTGTGTTAAGCGATACTCGCCGAGATGCCAGTGAAATGCCAATTGCTCAACAAACCACCTTTGGTTATACTATTTCTGGAAAAACTGGATTATCACCGTGCTCATCGATTAAGATATCCTCTGCGTCCACTCTGATTGAATGTGAAAATTTATTACGTAAATTTTGGGAGTTAGAGAACCTCACGGAGATGTCACATGAAGGTAATTCAAGTATTGATCAGTGGTGTGCAGATTTTTATGAAAAAACGCATCAGAGGCTTTCCAGCGGCAAATATGTTGTAAGGCTTCCGTTACTAACGGAGCTAAATTCTAGCAGTTTTATAGGAACCTCACGTCTAATGGCAACTAAACGCTTCAACCAATAGGAAAGTCGCTTCTACCAGAGTCCTGAATTCAAAAGGATTTACCAAGACATAATAAACGATTATTTGCAGCTCGACCAATTGAAGCCAGCTGTCTCTTCAGAATACTCCAAGATTAGAAAATTGGATTCAGGAGAAATGCATTCCTCTTGCTGCTATTTGCCACACCACCCTGTAGTCAAGGAATCGTCATCCACCAGGAAGGTTCGAATCGTTTTCGACGCGTCTGCGAAAACCAGTAATGGTAAATCACTAAACGACATACTGGCGGTCGGACCTATGATTCACAACGATTTGGTAGTTGTATTGATGAACTGGCGCTGTTTAAGGTTTGTTTTTACTGCCGATATTAAGCAAATGTATCAAAGCATTAAGCCGATACCGATTACCAACGTATTCTTTGGCGAACTAACCCTGAAGAGAACCTCCAAGAACTATGCTGCACCACGGTCATGTTCAGGACTGCATCTGCACCATATACCGCCATTCGAACGTTACACCAACTAGCAGACGACGAGGCGAATAATTATCCAAAGGCCGTGAACGTTATTAAGGGACACGCCTATGTAGATTACATTCTTTCAGGAGCAAATAGCATTCAAGAGGCTATCGAAATACAACGGCAAGTTAAGGCTATGCTCTTGAGCGGCACGTTCGAGTTACGGAAGTGGGCTGGTAACTGTCCAGAGTTACTGTCAGAGATCCCTGTCAGACAGAGAGAGCAATTGGAACCACGAAAATTTGTTGCATAAAAAGGCATTAAAACTCTAGGCACATTCTGGAACCCTGAACTCGATGAATTTTGTTTTATTTTTTTGTTCTTAGTTCTTTAGTTCTATATTTCATTACAGGGCAATAATTTCAAAAAAAAGAGATCAATTTTATCAGCAATCGCGAGACTCTTCGATCCACTAGGCTGGTTGAACCCGGTAATTGTTACAGCCAAAATAATAATTCAAGACTTATGGAAGCAAAAACTCGGATGGGACAATGAAGTTCCCACTATCATAAGAAAAGCGTGGGAGCAGTACGTGAAGGACTTGCAGGCTATTGATCAAATTCTGATTCCTCGCTGGCTTAAAACCAAAAGCAATGACTCCACACGCGAATTACACGTATTTTGTGACGCCTCCATGCACGCTTATTCAGCAGCAGCGTATCTTCGAGTTCGTCACGCAAGGGGGAATTATAGTTCTAATTTAATCATAGCTAAATGCAAGGTAATTCCACTCAAACCAAAATTGACCATACCAAGGGCAGAACTTCGCGGCGCTGTACTAGCCACTAAATTATTAACATTTATTCGCAAGTCTTTGTCTCCTAACATTAAAGCATCTTCAACATTTTTGTGGACAGACTCCATGATCGTTTTAGGTTGGATTCGAGGAGATCCTAATAGATGGAAGATTTTCGTCCGGAATCGAATAAACATAATACTACAAGCTAGCAACATTTCCCAATGGCGACATGTCAAATCAGCTGACTACCCCGCTGACTGTTCCAGTAGAGGGATGAATCCCACAAAACTGTCAAAATGTCAAATGTGGTGGCATGGTCCAGCATGGCTTTTATTGCCATCTGAAAATTGGCCAACAGAGGTTGAGAAATCGGCGTTGCTGAATTCAAGGTCAGAAGAAATTAGAAAAATTAGAGTCAACGTGCAACCAAATTCTATCAATGCGCTGATCGAAAAGATTTCATCATTTGCAAAACTAGTCCGCGTTGTCGCTTATTGTCATCGGTTCCTAACCAATGCGCGTCGAATTCAAGAACAACGGTTAACGGACTATCTGTCCGTCGATGAGTGGAATGAGTGGACGCAGCCTCGTTACCATTATTCGGAATGTATAAACCGCTGCATTCCCGAAAGAATGGGCAACATTTAATTCAAATGAAACGTGGCCTAAAAGAAGCGCATTATTATCTCTCAATCCATTTTTTGATGTCAATCAAAACGTCATTCGATTAGGAGGACGACTTCGAGATTCATTACTCCCTGAAATAAGAAAAACATCCATACATCTTACCCGCAAACCACCACTTTACTAAACTTGTAATTAACGATAGTCATCTAAAAACACATCACGGTGGCATTGCTATAACTTTGAATCGCATCAGAAAACGTTTCTGGATCATCAATGGTCGCAACCTAGTCAGCTCTGCAATACATCGATGCATAGTATGCTACAAATGCAGTCCTAAGTCAGCCCAGCAGCTCATGGGTAGCTTGCCGGCTCCAAGGGTCTGCCGATCTAAGCCGTTTACTGCAGTCGGAGTCGACTATGCAGGTCCGCTGAGTATTTCACCATCAAAGGGACGAGGTCGTACAACAATAAAGGGATATGTAGCTCTGTTTGTGTGCTTAGCCACCAAAGCAATACACTTGGAGGCAGTAGGAGACTTGTCAGCAGATGCCTTCATCGGAGCGTTAAACCTATTTATAGGAAGAAAAGGTTTGTGCACTGATATTTACAGCGATCGTGGTACTAATTTCATCGGTGCAAACAGCAAGTTACAAGCAGACTATAAGTCATATAAGGCATTCATAAATTCTAAAATAGCGCCTTTCTTGATGGAAAAACAAATACAGTGGCATTTCATCCCACCATCCGCTCCACACTTTGGCGGATTATGGGAGGCGGGTGTAAAATCGATGAAAACCTATCTGAAACGCACCATCGGAGATCGCATCCTAACATACGAGCTGAGCACTGTTCTAGTTCAGGTCGAAGCATGCCTTAATTCTAGGCCTTTATGTCCACTCACAGACGATCCTTCGGATTTCGTGGTACTAACACAGGACATTTCATAACTGGAGATTTATTACTTTCACCGCCGAGTCCAGAACTCGACTTGCACAAATCATTCCCAAATCGTTGGAAAAACTGTCAATATCTAGTGCAACAATTTTGGAGTCGTTGGAGTAGCGAATACTTGTCTCGACGAAAGCCGACCTAAGTGGTTAAAACGCCAGCCTAATCTGCAAATTCACGATGTTGTTTTAATAAAGGATGAAAGACTTCCATGTCTTCAATGGCCTTTGGCACGTATAATGGAATTGCATCCGGGCGCAGACAACCTAGTACGTGTTGTCACAGTTAAACCGAAGAATGGATTACTTTAACGTTCTATAACAAAGATTTGTCCACTGCCTATCCAAGATAGCTTTCAACCATCCAAACCCGACCTAACCCACTAATGTCATTTGCCCTTAACCTTTCTTTCAGAACTAATGGTATCCGGGTGATACCATCCGGGCGCAGGATGTTGAGGCTGATGGCAACCCTGGAAAAGAAACCTGGCAACTCGTTGTTTTTGACGTTAGCTGATCAGATATACACACATTTTTTTCGGACGAGGAAAGGAGCTACACACGTTTTTTCGCTTAATCATTTTTTTTCGGATTGTATATATTAAAACAATAAATTCATCACATATACGAATCAACACCTATAGTTTAAAACAAAGAAAGCACGACATTTTGTCACTAAAAACTGAAGAGAGGAACATATTTCTACTTTATTTGGAAATTACGATAATATAAAATTAAGTGCAATGCCATAATAATGATTTTTATTATAATTACTTCAGTATTTTATTTTTCATTATATTTCTATAATTTAGTTAATAATAACATGCATAGATATCGATGATGTTGGTGCTGATGAATGAAGTAAATAAAAGTGACGAGCCGAAAATTCAAGAAAATGTTAAGGAGATAATATTGTTGATATGGCAATGCTCATACGAGGTGACAATCTCCGCATTTTTGACACACAACTTACAACACTGTGACGTCTTTTCATTCAGACGCCGTCTTCTTCTTGTAAAACGTACAACAGGTTATGGGCCCCGATAAAGATCGCTAACAAAAAATGAATTCGCTATTTAATATTGAGAAGTTACACGAGTCAAATTACGATATATGGAGTCACCAAATAAGAAGTGTTCTTATGCATCAAGATCTCTAGAAGTACGTATGTGGAGAGCTTGAGGAGCCCAGTAGCATAGATGCGGTGAAGTTCGCAGAATGGAAGGCGAAGGACGAGAAGAGCACGGCCACAATCATCCTTAGTATCACGTCGACCCAAATAAACTTCATTAAAGGATGCATCTAAAGATGCGTGGAATTCGTTACGGGAAATTCATAGGTCAAAGGGCCCTGTGAGAAAAGTAACTCTGTTTAAGCAGTTGCTTGGCATGCGTATGAACTAGAGTTGTGTCGTTCGCGAACGAACTAGGTCTTTCGAACTATTCCCACTTGCGAACTATAAGAACTAGTTCGTCTTCCTCCCTCTTTTTAGGTCTTTCAGTTCGCAGCAACACGTCCGTCACTGACCGCACAAATGAACGAACTATAGAACGAACTAAAGAACGATATCGGATCGAACTATGTGAACGAACTAAAGAACGAACTATGTGAACGAACTAAATGAACTATGTAAAGAACTGTGTATTGAGGTAAAGAGCGATCAAGCACGAGTATGATGACACCACTGAATTTACCACGTGAATGTAAGAAAGAACAAAACATATTTTCCAATGAACTAGAACGAACGAACGAACTAAACTGAACTATGTAAGCAACTAAAAGAACTATGTGAAGAACTAGAAGAACTATGTAAATAACTAGAAGTATATAAAGAACTATTTGTTGAAATATATATAAAAAAAACGGGCTAGCACGAGTTGAGCTATAGTATAGCTGCTATACTATACTCGTTAGCGGCAGAGCAAGAAAAACACGCTATGGTAAGAAGTATACGACTAAATTGAGACAGAATTTACATGCGATTTTATGGAGATCCAGAAATAAGTTTAATTTTCATATTTCCTCCCTACCTCTTTGATATATATAATAGATCATATATATTATATATAATTATATATATTTTTATATTAGCTTACCCATAGAATAATTAGAACTTATTGCTTAAACTACTGTATTTGAAAAACTATTTAATAAAAGGTTGAACCCAAATTTAATGTTTTATTTACTATATTAGTTATAACAAAAATTTAGAAAAATTTATAACAAGTTTTTAACAATTTGCGTGATCCGTGCATTTAATATCTTTGCATGAGCGGCTTTCTTTTATCGGTTTTGGCTTAACTTTGAATCTGACATGCCTCACTGATGTTGTTCTTGTTGTTGCTCACAATAATTATTTCAAATTCGGTCAAAGAAATTGGCCAGTATTTCAAATAAGAAATCAACTCTCAGAATCAGTTATAGTAATGTTTAACAGTAGAAGTTATTTCTAGAACGAAATAGTGGAGATTAAAAACTACTTGTGAAAAGTGAAAGCAATAAAGTGACCAAACCAAATTATATTTTGTGACCAAATCATATATATTTTAACCAAAATGTCTAAAAGGAAGCACAGCGAAGTATGGAACCACTTCAATGAGGAGGAAGATAAAAGAGTGAAGTGCAAATATTGCTCTTTAATATTAAGTGTAGCTGGAGGTTTATTAGGCAACCTCAATCGTCATTTAAGCACAAAGCATCCTTTCGTGCCACGGAATTTCGAAAGGCAGCCTAAACCAGGTGTACCACAGGTAAATCATAAGATTTTTAATTATTTTAAATTTTGAGCTTAGTACTCTAGATAAAATAAAGTTATATATTCTACCCTCAAATCTCCCAATATCTACCACCTTCAATCTCTAACGATAACAACGCTCAAATAAAATGTAGGCGGGTTATATATTTATATTTAAATTATTATATTTACATTAATAATAAAACTCATTAAGTCAATAACTAGAACTGATTTTATTAAAAGTTAATTTGATAAAACTTCATTTAACTAAAATCGAAGATAATATAAAAAGTGGTCACCGTTTTTTAAACACCATCAATTTTTTAACTTAGCAAGTCAATCGGCTATTACCAATTCCTGAGCCACTATCAGTTGAACCGTCAACGTCAACCGTCAACCAGCCAATGCAACCACAAATAGTAAAAATTATGTCCGCAGATCGGTGCTAGCGAAAAGAATGGAGCAACTTGATAATCAAGTTTTAAAAATGATATCGAAGGGTCATCACGCTTTCCGTATCGTTGAAATGGTATCAAACTGTCCGAGCTATCAGTTACCAACCTGAAAAACGTTGACGTACAATATATTACCAAAAGTGTATAGTGAGCTGTACAGCAAGGTTCACTCAATGGTAATTGCGGCACCAGCGGTTTGTATGACAACGGATGCGTGGACTTCAAGAAAAAATGAATGCTATATAGCAGTCACTGCACACTTCATCGACATATCGTCCAATAAGTTATGTTCTGCACTGCTATCTTGTGAGGAATATAACGATAGGCGCACATCTGCGAATTTGTGTCAATACCTCAAAGACGTGACAACTGAATGGCAAATAGATCATGAGATAATGGCCATTGTTAGCGACAATACGGCCAATATAATAAATGCTATAAAATTATCTGGATGGCGTTCAATAGGCTGTTTCGCCCACTTATTAAATTTTATAGTCCAAAGAGCTACGAAAGAAATAATATCTACAATAGAAAAAGTAAAGTCTATTGTAGAATATTTTCAGCGAAGTGCGCAGGGAGCCAAAAGGCTGCAAGATTCGCAAAGGCAAATAGATCTCCCCCAACTGAAACTAAAACAAGACGTTCCAACTCGTTGGAACTCAACATATGATATGCTACAAAGGATTATGCAAATAAAAGATGCAGTGATTGCTACAATTGCTTTGTCTAGAAGTGACTTAGCATTAATCAGTGACGATTGGGCAATTATCGAAGAAGTTTTGCCTATTTTAAAGCCTTTCTACGAAGTGACGACAGAAATTAGCTCGGAAAAAAATGTAACATTGTCGAAAGTAATAGCGCTAGTGAAATTGCTTCGGAGCACATTAGGAAAAATGTCTCCAAATGATTCTAAGGCAGTCGCATTAATTTCTGCTCTCAAAACTGGTTTAGAATCCCGTTTTCAAAATATAGAACAGAATCCGCTTTATACTGAAAGCACTATTTTGGACCCGTGGTTCAAAAAAGGGGATTTAAGAGCACAAATAATTATGAAAGTGCCGTTCAGTCATTGCGAAATAAGTTGAGAAGCATTGCATTGCCATATGAAGAAGCGACTGCACTAACTTTTGAAGAAGCTGCCAAAGATGCCGATGAAAACAGCATATGGAGCGATTACGACGCTGAAATAAATAGGGTCAGAAGACCTGAAAACGATACCGTCGCAACAATAATTGAATTAGAAAAATATTTAAACGACGAGTACCTAGATCGAAAAAGTGATCCAATTTTATGGTGGGGGGAGCGGAAGTGCATATATCCTCGTCTGTATGCTATGGTCTTAAGGAGACTTTGTATAGTTGCCACATCTGTTCCATGTGAAAGAATTTTTTCACATACTGCGCAAATTATTAGCGAACGAAGAACATTACTATCTTCGGAGCATACATCGCAATTAATATTCTTTAATATTCTTTAATAAATAATTTGTAGACAGGACCTAAAGGTAAAATTTTAATATATTCCGACTTTCAATATATTAATCGATCCATATTTATACTTAGCTGCTCTAGAATCCAGCGCTGCCATCTAAAAGAATCGTCCGATTAAAGCCCATCCACTTATGGAATTTGGACATACATTTCAAAAGTGGTAAAAGTAAATCGCATATACTGATATTTTTATTCAAAATATATTAACCGAATTACATTTATATTCAGCTGCTCTCCGGTACCGTGCACCGTCATCTTAAGGAAGAATCGTCCGGTGACAGCCTATGATGTGACCACCCGGTGAAGAAGTAATCGTTCGGTGACCAGTTTCGGCATTAAGTCTTACTTCCCTTTTATTAAATCTTAATTTTATTTATTATGTGTAGAAAGTAGATTTTAAGCATTCTTTGTAATTATGTTAATATGTAATATTCTTTTATAGATAAATAAATGCACGGGTGCGATAGGCCTACTGGGGAACCAAACACTCTAAAAAATTGGTAACGCGCGAAAAAGCATATCCCCTGGGTAGCGTGGAAATGCATTTCATTTATTACGGTTTGTGATTCCAATAATAAACAACCGACATAAAATAAAACCGAATAACAAAAAACTAAGTTCATTGCAAAATATGTTACAGAAGTATAAACAATTAGGTTGTAGAAAAACACTTAGAAACATTTAGGAATGTTTAAATCTTTATTTTCTTCAACAATAAATAATAATCACTTCAACACTATACAGCATAACCATAATATTTTATAAATCTTATATTTTAATTTACGTAAGATTGTTATGAACCATATCATCTGTGTATTATTTTGTTTAATAACAATTTTGACATCTATCTTGTTATCCATCTCGCTCGAACGTTCAACCAAACCGAATAACTAAAATAGCTATGTAATGAATAATATCAATATAGGGAATAAAAATAGCGAATAAACACGAGTGGGAAGACACCAGAACACTGTTCTTTAGAGAAAAACGAATAAAACGTATGTTGCATTAAGAAGAAGCAGAACGAACTAAAAGAACGAACTAGTTCACAAGTTCGAAATGAACTATAAAGATCGCTCCCTATCGGGAACTAGAATGCCCAACTCTAGTATGAACGACAGCGACTGCATACAACAATACGTCTGCAATTTTAATTCTGTCGCAGAAAAACTTGAAGAGATTGGAGTTAATCTCCAGGAGGAGTTTGTTGGTCATAATGATGTTGGCAAGTTTTCCCAAATCTTTTGAGAATTTAGTAGTTGCTCTCGAGTCTCGCGATGATCTCCCGGGATTAAATGCTGTAAAAATCAAGCTTGTGGAAGAGGGAGAGAGACGTAAAGCGTATAATGCAGAAGATTATACATATTCAGACGAAACTGTACAGGCGTTTATAGCTCGCGAAGAAGTCGAGAGAAAAAAACTGCCGTTAAATAAAACTAGCGAAAATGAAAACGCAAATGTATCGCAGTGTGCTAGAGGGAATGGAAAGAAGTCAACATTTTTCAAACGCTTTAATTGCGGGAAGAAAGGCCATTATGCAGCTCAGTGCAGAAACAAGAGTCAGAAGCTGTCTGACAAAACAAGCAATCGAACAGGCTTGTTTGCAGCCATGAACAGCAACTTATTAAACGGTGATATATGGTGTATAGATAGTGGTGCAACATCGCAATTGTATTGTAACCGGAACATGTTCAATGAATTCGAACCTCACAAAGAAATCATCAGTCTTGCCGGTGACAACGAAATGCGTGCAGTTATCCAAGACCAGCATGGGGTGCTTTTACGTGCAACCAAGACCAATAATCTGTTCTTAGTCGAGCTAAATAAAACCAAACTTTTCTTTTCTTCGAGATCGATCGACGAGGCTTTGAAGTGGCATACTCGCTATGGCCATTTGAATATGTCAAGTTTGCGGGATCTATAAGTGCACACAAAAGTCTTATAAGTGCGCAGACAATCGCGCATCAGATATTCTTGGACTAGTGCATAGTGACGTATGCGGTCCCATGCTAAATGAGTCACTGGGTGGGGCCAGATATATACTAACGTTCAACAAATATATGTACATATGGAAAAAGCCCACAATTTGGTGGTGAATCCTACCAATCTGACCATTTAAGTTGATTAAGTCTACTATCAAGTTTAGCAACTTTCATAATTTTTTAGTATTGCACACAACAATTTGAAACACTCTTGAATTGAAATTTCAAGCGCTCCGATAATTTCTATGCCATATTATCATATTTTTTTGTTAAACCATTTATTTACAGATTACATTACTTCAATTGTGCCACTAAGAGTACTCATAAGAGGTTTACATTTACTGAAGTGTCCATTTCGTACCGTTTCATTTATTATTTGATTACGGACCGCTGTGATAATTTCTTCATAATTTCTTTCACCACACCTTAAAATTTAAATAATTTGGCAGTTTTTAATTTAAATTAATTTCCATAATGAAAATAAATATGCCAGGTTGGGGAATATGCTGCCAGGATGGGTGGCCAGGGGATTCGCATATGTATAAAGTTTCCGGGCGCAGCTGTCGATGGTAAAGGGTAAGAATAGTGATCTCATTGGTGCTGTCTAGTTGGAAGACTCCAAACGTTCCAATTGGAAAACGTAAAATTGGAAACGTGACTCAAAAGTATAAAGTGAAAATGTATGCCTAGCTACTTTTAGAAAATTGTTGTCCTTCTCGTCATTCTTGCGAAAATCACTCGGCGGTCAAGTAGGTTTCGGTTTAGAAGATATAGTTCACTGCATGCATATGCTTGGAACCAATTGAAAGACTGTTTTAAGGACTTTATTTCAGGTAATGACAATTTTTTACACTATTGCAATATTTACGGGAATAAGTAATTTTTTTCGAATTACATGTTGCGTGTGGCTGGATTTATGAGGTAATAATACGCGGTGTAGATGGGCCCGATTATCTTTAGGTATACATGCCTGAAATGGCGTGATTTTGGGTCGGCGATTTGATGAGAGAGGAGAATGATTCGTGCCACCAAATGAGACAGTCGCACTAAATCAGTTCTGAAATAAAAAGAACATTAAAAATTTTTTTTGTATAACGAGTAGTGAATATTTGAGTAAATAGTGCCGGATATGGTGAAGAAGAGGAAACTTTCGAGAAATTGGCGTTGGCAATTGATAAAGAATTAAGACAATTCAAAAAGGGCGACGGTGGCAGATATCTGCACGTGGTGAATCGTATTTGCTGGCTGGTGTTCATCGTCACAACTGAAGAATCCAACATAATCGCTCAAACACTCACATAAGTAATAGTATTTTGTTTAATTCCTGTCTGGTTCGTGTACTGGTGGTGCTGTGTCCCTTTTTGGTGGAATACCGATTCCGGTTAATATTTCGCCACAGCAAGACATTGATGGTCTCCATTGGTAAAAATTTCGCGGGTCGGCAAATGGCGTCTTCGCGATATAGAGTCGTGTAATTCTATGGCGCTGACAATTGCTTGAAGAGAGAGGAACTGGAAGTTTTTCCTTTAACTATTGCGTTGGCGTGTATTATTTTATGTTTTTTTTTGTAATTTCAATAATTATGTGTATTATTGTAGGCACATCATAGCCATAGTAATATCCGTGAAATCTGTTGCTTCGCGTAAGTAGGGTATTTCTCTCCTTATCCTTCTAGTAAATTTCTTGTAAATAGTTCCATGTAAAAGGAGAGAAATCGGATCTTAAACATAGGAGTTCAAGATAATTCAATGTGTGTGCGTACCGTGTGCGTGAGGGGGGTTCAACAAAAAAAAAAGAATTTTTTGGTGATTTCCAGCCGCTTGCACCCTATTGTAAATTGAATTTTTGGTACGACATTTCAAAGAATAAAATGTAAGGCGACAGATAGTTCGTAAAATATTATCACCTCACAATGTTTAATCAGTTAGTGAGTTATGATGTATGGATATATGTAGAGAAGCGATTCATGAATATTGTAATAATACTTTGCTAAAAATAAAATTATGGCACTTGAATTAGCAGTTTCATTTGTAAAAAGGGTGGTGAAGAGGGTTGCGAGAATGAGGAGGAAATGCAAAGTTTTTATTAGTGTGTGGAATCGCCACTGCCTGGTATTCTCATGAAAACTCTCGTCGTTCAATTTTCGTGTTGTTTTTTTTTTTTTTTTTTTTTTTTGGTTTAGCATGATAAGTGAAAATTAAGTTCATGTTGGTGACCCTAGTTCTGGTTTGGCGGGTTGAGGACCGCGCCCTGAATTATGAGCTAGTTGGGGAAGTGATGCCAAGCCAGGGCTGTCGAAGTGAGTAGGTTTTTATTGATTCGGCAATATTGTCACTTCACATCTAACCAAGATGGAGTCAGAAGGTCACATATAACATACTATTCTCTCAAAATATATAAGGTCAATAGTTTAAAACAAAAAAGCACGACATTTTGTCACTAAAAACAGAAGAGAGAAACATATTTATACTTTATTTGGAAATTACGAAGATATAAAATTAAGTGCAATGCCACAATAATGATTTTTATTATAATTACTTCAGTATTTTATTTTTTTATTATATTTTTATAATTTAGGTAATAATAGCATGCATATATATCGATGATGTTATTGCTGATGTAAATGAAGTAAATGTAAGTGACGAGTCGGAAATTAAAAAAAATTTTATTGAGATAATATATGTACATATGGAAAAAGCCGACAATTTGGTGGTGAATCCTACCAACCTGACCAATTAAGTTGATTATGTCTACTATCATGTTTAGCAACTTTCGTAATTTTAGTACACAACAATTTGAAACACTTTTGAATTGCAATTTCAAGCGCTCCGATAATTTCTATGCTATATTATCATATTTTTTTGTTAAACCATTTATTTACACATTATATTTAAATTGTTCCACTAAGTATTGAGCCGAGGATTACGAGATCCATCGGAAATGGACCCTGGGGTCGTTGATCTCGCCCCAGAAACAAAAAATTGTTATAAGTTTAGAAGTTATAGTTCACTGCATGCCCAAAGCGCTGGTTCTATATCCTTGGAGCCGATTGACATACCAATATAATATCGACACCAATTGGAAGGCTGTTTTAGGACCTTTATTTCAGTTAATGATAATTTTTTACACTACTACAATATTTACGGGAATACGTAATTTTTTATCATATATCGTGTGACATTGGTATACCCTAATTATTTCTTCACCTCGCCGTTATTTTCGACGATTTTATTGTTGCCTCCACGTGCGGCGTTTACTACCTAAAGAGCCGTTTTGGGTATTCGAATTAAAACAGTGTTGCCGGCTGTAAATTAAATCCCAGTTTTTTGTTAATTATTAAGAAAAATTAATAAATTAAGGGATTAATCTTGCTGCCTTAGCTTCAAACTAATACCAAGTTTAGCGACTTTCATAATTTTTAGTACTGCACATAACAATTTGAAACATTCAAAAAAAAACATTCAAAGCAATTTCAAACACTCCGATAATTTCTATGCTATATTATCATATTTTTGTTAAACCATTTATTTACAGATTACATTATTTCAATTGAGCCACTAAGAATACTCATGAGGTTTACATTTACTGAAGTGAATATTGTCCATTTCGTACCGTTTTAGTTTCATTTGTTATTTGATTATGGACCGCTGTGATTTCGTCATAATTTCTTTCACCACACCTTAAAATTTAAATAATTTGGCACTTTTTAATTTAAATTAATTTCCATAATGAAAATAAATATGCAAGGTTGGGGAATATGCTGCCAGGATGGGTGGCCAGGGGATTCGCATATGTATAAAGTTTCCGGGCGCAGCTGTCGATGGTAAAGGGTAAGAATAGTTATCTCATTGGTGCTGTCTAGTTGGAAGACTCCAAACGCTCCACTTGGAAAACGTAAAATTGGAAACGTGACTCAAAGGTATAAAGTGAAAATGTATGCCTAGCTACTTTTAGAAAATGGTTGTCCTTCTCGTCATTTTTGCGAAAATCACTCGGCGGTCAAGTAGGTTTCAGTTTAGAAGATATAGTTTTATGCATGCATACTGCATGCATAAAACATGGACTGTTTTAAGGACTTTATTTCAGGTAATGGTAATTTTTTACACTATTGCAATATTTACGGGAATAAGTAATTTTTTCGAATTAATATTCTCTCAAAATATATAACGCCTATATAAATATATAAGACCTATAAAAAATAGATCGAAGGCCAAAAAAATGAGAAAATCAACAATTAAATACCCATAGCTATTACGAATATATCCTCAATTTATAGATTGGCGAAGAGAAGTTTCATCGTTCCCCTGTAAAAACCGTTTTCAAAACTGGCTATTTATGCCAAAAATCAAAGCATTATAAAAAATTTTCTCAATTAACCAGGTTTACCAGAAAGTTTGACAGAAATTGTGACAGAAAATGGTACATATTTTTATTACACGGAATTATAGCCTGTTCACGTAAAAAAATTAATCTATGTTCGGGCCTTCTGGGAAAATTATGGTACTGTTTCGTAAACATATAAAAAATGCAAAGATTTCAAAAAATTGTGGGTTGCGTAAAAGTTTATCTTTCCATACTGGAAAAACCAGCAAGTATAGAAAGACTTGAAAGTGAAAAATTTGTTTCCTTCTATCTGTAATTTTATTTTTTTTGACATAATTTTAATCAACATTTATCTCTCTCTACCACACCAGTGGTAGATAGAGACAAATATACATGGTTCTTTTGTTCGAACTTCGAATCAGGGTTGTGAACTGATAAACTGATAAGAATTTTGTTGAATTTATCAAAAATTCACAACAAAAATTTCAATGGAAAAAACCTGAATTTATGTTGGGTATCGCTCTAAACCCAAAACTTAACCCTAAACATAAGTAAATCCATTGTATGTGAACGTGCTATTAGTCATTTGACTAACCCACCATTTCACCCAACGTCAAATGGGCAAGCCGAAAGATTCGTTCGAACTTTTAAGGCATCCATTAAAAATCAATTGAGTTGTAAGGGAAAAATGTTTTTTCCTCAAATTATCTTCAACACATAATTTATTAATTTCAAGGAGAATTTATAAATTTCATTGGATTTGAAAAGGATATTTAATGAATATATAAATAATTAATATATAAATAGAACTAATGAATACATAAATTAAATTTAGGATTTGGAAAAAAAATATTCTTATTAATGTGTAAATTAAATATATAATTTATTAATTTATTTGGAAAATTAATTTTTGTATTAGAGTAAGATACAAATTAAGTTGTCATCATAATGCAAACATGTATATGCTGAAACCAGTTTGGACATACGCAAAGTGAATAAAAGGTTTTAAAACAAATCTCTCGTAAGATTTCTAGTGGAAGGCCGAAGGAGACAATTACAGAAGAATAGGAGACCGAATGAAGTAGAAGCAGATAAAAATATAATTAAGAGAATAGTAAATTCCAAAACAAATCTCTCGCACGATTGAACCAGAACTCATAAAAGCAAGTTGTTAGTCACTTGCTAGGTTAGCTAATCTAACTCTTGTTAACTTCAGTCTCTTACACTAATGGAACCTCAACGCTCGAGGACGCATTCAAATGGGTGGGCCTTGCGAAGACGGACAAAGCAAAAGCTAAATAAGTGTGGAGGGTAGTGAACTGAGGAGCAATATTAAGCTGTATATTCTGTTGTTCATGATTTCTTTCTCAGAATATAATCGCAGAATTTTTCCGACTATACTGGTGGTGAAGTTTCTGAAGAAACCGCAATCAGACAATTACTTACCAAGCTAGAACGAACACCACTAATAGAACGAGCCTACAACAAAGAACTTAACACTATATATAATACAGCCAAGAACAATGGATATACGAGAGAGGTGGTAGACAAATTCAGGAAACAACAAATGAAAAGGACTGGGAAATACCAAAATACACGGGAGACTCGACACATAAATTGGTAAAATCCATCAGAAAGCATAATCGCAATATCACACTCAAGACAAGGAATAAACCTGGGAGAATTTTAAAAGCAAGCACTAATGATGATCACCCGCTAAACAAACTAACCAATTGCAAATGCCAATCCAGCTATATGAAGAAAACAGGACGTGAAATAAAAACAAGGTTCTGCGATTACAAAAACGCGCTTGAGAGTTTAAAGTGAAAAATTAGACGGCAAAACTCAGCAGCTATAGTAGAACATATTGCGGACAGATGTGGTTTCAGCACCCCCAGTTCATCCAGTTTCATCGTAAAACCCCTTCAATATGGGATGCCTTCGATGAAGAAGTAGTTAAGTTAATACCGGAAAATTTCCGGAGATCCATTTACCCCATTTTATATAATTTCGTTTTTAAACGCTTAAATTTGGTCGCGACTTCAGTACCTTGTGACAGGATATTCTTCAAAGGAGATCTAATTCACACCGAAAAACGCTCAAGGCTACCCATCAAGAAAGTTTCCCCAACTACTTTGTATGAATAGCAATATTAACGAATAATTTATAAATTATATGTATGTATTATAGATATAATATATGTGTATTAAAAATAGCGCATATATAGGTGTTTACACCAAAACGCCCTTTGTGAAGGATGAGATGCAACACCGACTGCACTCGCCATGCCTCGCCATTTTGCTAGGAGCCATTATGAGCTTCATTAGTTTTACAAGTTCAGTGCTTGTGTGAAACTAGCGCGAGTAAGAGCGTTTGTTTATAGAATTTATTCCCTAAAATATCGACAAGTTTTTGGAAACGAGTGAAATCTATCAGTTGATGCGAGGAAGTTATTCAATCCAAAAGCGTTTGATTTATTTCATAAAATATCGACAAGTTCTCCAAAACGAGTGAAAACTATCAGTTGTGCGAGTTAAAAGCGTTATTGGTTACACGCGAATTTATTCAATTGAGAATCAGCAAGTAGAAGAACGACCTATTATTTTCGAGACAGTATCTCCCAGCCGCCTCTTCCACGAAGAAATATTTGCGTTGTCTGGGTGGAGAAATTAAAGCAGAAATTGTGGCGTTGATTCCTGCACGAGGATCAAGATTTAATATAGGAAATACCGCCAAGAGGATTAACTTCGTTGAAACTTCGGACCGAGACAAGTGTTGTTCTCGACAGAGCACCGACAGAATAGAAGGAGGGTGGAGTAAAGTATAAGGCTTTCGATTTGGGTAGTTAACCAGATTGAACCCTACCCCAATCCAGTTGAAAGAAAACGGCTAGTGCCGTATGCAAACATTTTGGTCCTTCGAGCTGGATTTTGTCCGTAACACGACCACGAGCTTCTTTCCCTCCTCGTTCTTTTGTTGGTGGTTTGTCGCCGCTACATATATATATATATATATATATATATATATATATATATATATATATATATATATATATATATATATATATATATATATCTCATTAAAATACAAAATAAAACAAAAATAAGTGAAGTAGTGTTTGATTTCGGTATTTGGGTAACGCGTAATTGAGCCAAATGCGTTAAAGTTGCCTTCATATAAGAAACCTTGCTCGGTCCGGTATTACACAACTCGACGATTAATCCAATCAAAATATTTCTGACCTCATATGAAAAAGGAAATTAACAACTGGGCAACAAATTGTATCAACTGCCAAAAGTCAAAAATTACTATGTATAACAAAACACCAATAAAAAAATTGACATACCTGCCGGAAGATTTGAACACATCCGCATGGACATAGTAGGACATTCTGAGCCATTTACTGTCAACACATCACTGCCCGTATAAAAAATACATAGATAACATAAGCATTTAGTAAACAGGAGCATGTCCTTCGCAGCAACAGAGTGACAGCCATTGATCATTCCACGGTGATCATACCCACGGAAATTGCTAAAGTTCAACATCAATCTGGAAAATTCTTTGAAATACGTGCACTCATCGATTCGGGTTCCCAAGCTTCATTTATTACTGAAACATGCGTTAAACGGTGGTGTAACCAAAGGACAGGTTGATATAAATATATGTTCCCGAGCTAGTAATTTTGAGGTAAATATCTAAGTGGATTCAAAGTGTTCAAAGTGGATTTAAGTGAAGGGGTTATTTCGCAGCATAATTTTGCTGATATTGTTTGGTCGGTCTTCGTCAATGGAAAAGTTTGTATGGAAAATCCACACCTTTATATATCAAACTCTGTCTTTGGTTGGATTATATGTTAGAGAGTGTTACCGGAGTGGTTTCACGATTGCGCGATATCGAGAACAAATTTGACAGTCATCCACAGCTTTGTAACAATTATGTTGAATTTGTGAATAAATATATTTTACTGGGATGTATGCAGTTGCATCAGACATCAAATCAAATGGTGTCAATGGTGTCAAATCAGACACCATTGCAACCCATCCACAATATTACTTTTCACAACATTCTGTTTTCAATTCCCATGGTCCCACAACCAAGATAAGAGCAGTATTTTATGGGCCACACAAAGATTTATTTGGAAAACCTCTAAACGATACCCTAAACGATACGATACTGGTCTCTTAAACCATTCTATAGTAAATTACCACTTACTTTTAATGAAGAAATTAGTTAATATTATAACATTACTATGTTAAAATGATAGTTTCAATTGAAAATTGCGCCACAGCGCAAAACTGCCGCGCGCATCAGTGTATTTTTGGCGCTTCGTGGTAGTTGACGTATTATAATCTCGCGCATAATTTGTTACGAGAGTGCATATTTATACATATAAAAACAACTTTTTACAGTTTATATATTATTTATTTATTATTATATATTATATATAATATAATTATATATTATATATAATAATATATTATTTAGCAAAAATAGCCATGTCACTTGCTATTATTTCGGATGATGATTCAATCTCTAATGATTATACCGACAGTGAAACAACGTACATAAGCAGTAATAATAGCAGTATTATAATGCACCGAAAAAAAGATTGAGAATCGATATGCTTCCCTATTTTTGGCCTCACACGCTATTTCAGAGAGTTATCTAGCAAAAAAGTGGACGCCGACTACAGTACACGAAATAAAACCCTTTATTGCAGTCATTCTCGAAATGGGGATTACGAGAAGACCAACAATTAATAGTTATTGGATAAACACTTCCCGAGGTATACCATTGTTTAGAAAAATGTTTTCAAGGGATAGGTTTCAATTGATTTTGAAGTTCTTTCACTTAGTGGATAATGGGTCATTATTTGAACCAGGCCATCCAAATTATGACCCATGTGACAGGTTTTATATTCTTGTCAAACACGCAAACACCTTATTTCACCGACATTATATACCGAACCAACAGTTATCCATCGATGAGTCGTTAGTTGCTACTCACTGCCACTATGCCATAAAGCAATACATACTGAGCAAATAACATCATAAATGCTGTGCGAATCGATTTCTAAATATTGTTTGGGGTTTTTTTTGCTACAAAGGAGCTAAAAACACAGATGACAGATATTTAGTAGAAAAATATGGTCTTGGATTTGCAGCAGTGCAAAAATTGCTTTCAATTGGAGATTATTTGAACAAAGGCTATCATTTGTTTACAGACAAATTTTCCACAAGTTTACGCCTATCCAAAGCCCTTTTGAAGCAGAATACATACCTAACTGGAACAATAAGAAAATAGAAAATAGATTCCTCCAGAAGCTAGGAAAGCAACCGTAGGAGAAGCCAAATACCTAGCACATGAAGATGTTCTGATGTGTTCTTTCAAAGACAAGAAGCCCAAACCAAATCCTGTCCTATCGATTTCAACCAATGCAGATACTAAGAATGTTACAATCAAGAAAAAGAAAGGGAATTTTGAATACGAATAGGTGAAACCAAGTATGATTGATGACTATAACAAATACATGGGAGGTGTGGACGGGTCAGACAAAATGTTATACGTGTATTTGGACGAGCGAAGAACCCTAAAATATTGGAAGAAAGTAGTTTTCAATATATTTGGAAGAATGGTGCTGAACTCTTATATTTTGTATGTCTCCAACACTGCTGAAAAAAAAATCCCGGCTACAATTTACATCGAAAATTATCGATGATAACGAAATGGAGTGGATGAACTATAAAAATGGCGAGTCGACACAACCATCTTCATCAACCAAAAAATTTGCTCTGGAAAAATTACCGGGACGTAGCTTTCGCTAGTGCACAGTATGTAGCAAAAAGGGGAGTGTAAAACGATCTCGACTTCCGGTGTAGGAAAGGCCTACATGCTGTTTGTGCGGCAAAACATTCTTGCTGAGATATATTTTTTTATAATTTTTCTTTCAAAAAAGAGAAAAAGTAAATACTACATGATATTTTATGTTTATTTTCTATATAAGCATCACAAAACATTTCTTCTAAAAAAAGAATTATAGTAATTGATTTATATTTGTCTGAATTAGAGTGTTTTATGTGACACCATTATTTTTCCTTTAAAATAATCCAAAAATGTATAGCAAAATTCATATATATTCACAAAAATTGCTTAGCACTAAAACGGATTAGCACTAAATCAGATATCAGTATTATTGAAATAAAAAAAGCAAAGGCTACTGAACGATGCACTATGGGGCCTCTGCCGGAAAAACGTTGCAAAAATCAACAATTGCATGAAAGCGTTCCGTAAAGTGAGTACGCATATCTTATTGAGAATTTTCCAGAGATTATGAAAATAATTCCCGTATAAAATTGAAAATGATAACTAACCTATTTTTTGTTTTTGACCCTTGTTTGGCGTCTCGCTGAGATTACGACCATTTGCTTATGTTTTTACATCTGATATAATAAAAATGCTTAGGCAAATCTAGATTGCAGATCTAGATTGACCGAGATTATCAGTGAGTTGTGTGAAGAAACATTGTGGATAAACCCATTCAGCATATTCGTTCAGGTACCATGACATATGAAAAGGCTTCTACTCCTGTTTTAGCGGTAAGGGTACCGCAGCAACTTGGTATTGATAACAAAGACAAGCTGCCAAGAGCTGCTTATGTACTTCTCAATAACCATGTATTTGTAACTTACCATTATGTACTTCTTAATGCCAATGTTGCGGCAGGTATGGAATCACTGGATGAATTGCATAGTATCAAATCTGAGCTCTCACAGCTTTCGGAGACCGGTTGATTTGAATTAAGAAAATGGAGTTCACATTCTGAATAAAATTTTGTCTAAACTTTTAGTTGAAAGTGGACATTGATCGATATTGGATAGCGGCCTGGACGAGTTCGTCAAGATTCTACCCCTAAAATCAACATGATACCAAAAGGATTATATTATTTAGTCTGGAGTTTCCACCGTATTCGAAGTTTATGATTGGATATCACCATCAATAATTTTATTGAAAAATTACACTCCAAAAATTATGGTTCTTAAATGAAACAACTTTCGGATGTATAAGCCTGAACAGACTCGAAAATAGTGTTGTAGGTCGAAATTGTCGCCCGTAGAGTAACGGCGCTTCTCACTGTTACTTGCGTTGGGTTAATTCGTTCTTTGGCTTTGGCAATAACAACGCCTTCTGCTCTGTTATTGGTTTTGGTCGATTCGAAGTTTAGCTTGCGATCATATTTTGGTAAAAGCTTTCACTCAAGCTTTCCGTGCCTGTTCAAGGCAAGAGCCAAGGTAATGTCTTCGTATTCGAGGTACGAAGCTTTTTAAAATCTGAGACAAAAGTGTTATACTGAAATTCGCAGAGTAAAACACCAAAATAAAAATATTAAACTAAAAAAACGAAGACTAAGGAATGAAGCGACCATTGTGCAACTATTGCAGAAATTATCGAGGAAATAATTTCTGAGATAGTTGCAGTTTCAATTGTTTTTTTTTTGCAGTTCTGGGTCACGCGGGCTAAAATTTCAATGAGGAAGACTGGGTAGAAATGTTTTAAAAGACCGGTCCAACCTCACTTAAAGGAAGTCGTGTTGAAAGAGTGAAGTACAGGAGTAAACTCGCCAGTGCAGAACAGACGAGATACTCTGTCTGTTCCATAATAGTGATAGTGATACATATAATAAAAACTGGAAATAAAAACTGGGAAGGACAAAGAACTGGATTTTTCATTTCAACTGGAAAGGGAGTTGGTTCGAATAAGAAAGCAACCTAATTTGGGACATAACATAATTGGCGCATCCGGTTTTAACGGACAAATCATCAGCTTCACCACAAGGCTCAAGTTGGAAACGGTGGGATATCATGGGAAATAAGTAAGTATTTTAAAATAAATAGAAAATCGGTGATTAGGTTAAGTGCTTGCCAACTTAATTATAAGGCAGCACATCTGTCGAATGGAACTCGGATTTGCCTTCATGCAATGTTAAACGAAAATTATTCAGTTTACAATCATTAAAAGATAGGAGATCGTATTCATCATTATTACTTGTTTTTAATATTTTAACTGGAAAAATCAATTGTTATGAGCTTTCTAGTTTCTTTTTTTTAAGACTGTACAATGCACCTAGAAAACTAGACAGCAACAGATTATTGGTTGAAGACACTCATGAAACAAATTATGCTATGAATGAGCCAATAGCCAGATGCGTTCATTTATGTAATATATATTCAAACCAATTAAATTTTGATGCTCCGGTTACTATAGTTAAACTGAATTTATTCGTTTTTTTTCGATTAAAGTTTTTATATTAGATTTAGTTATAGTTGATCATCTATAAAACCGTAGTAGATGTAAATAAATAAAAATAAATTGTATATACATATGTATAGAATCGGGTATAAAAATTATTCTTGTCGTTTATGTTGAAGGGAACAATCAATAGCTCAGGTCCGATCGTCCAAGGAGGACCACAGCCCAACATAGTTTGAGCAGGGTCCTGGAAAATTAACGATCGAGGAGTACCGGAGAAGGGCTCAAAGGAAGAAGGAGACCGAGGGGTGTTCCATTCCGAAGGAGGCCATCGGGAAGAAGAAGCAACGAGGAGGTCAGCTGGTGAGGGACAGGAAGCAGCTCAAATATTGGAAGGACATCATCTTGAACGAGTCGAGCCCGCCACCATGGGAGGCCGCATCGGAGATCTGGCGGAGAATTAGAGAGCTTGAGGAGAAGCTCCAGAAAAGGAAACTTGAAAAATGTAATAAAAACAAAAATAAATAAAATTATAAATCTAAACCTGAAGTTTTATTTGAGCGGTTAAGTTGTTTGAAGTTGAAAAGCTGTAATAATGCTATTAGAACAATACTTAGAGAGATTAGCGTATTATGATTATCGAAACGCTCAGGATTATATTAGGTTGAGACGTTTAGTAGGGGAAATTAATAAGTCAGCAACAGGGTCTTTAAAGAAACGCCTATTGTCAGAAATATTGTCTTACCTTGAACAATTCAAAACAGAAGGCAATAAGACGTGAGTAAATGAAAGATTCACGAAACGTTGTGGTAGATAAGCAATGAGTTTGAAAAAATATAAAGAAGAAGGAATAGGAATAATAAAAGAATTGAATACACTCGTTGTGGGAACTTGAGCTTGAACTTGCTGGTTGCTCGCAAAAACTGCATGAGTTGCATTTTTGCAGCGTCGGCGGAAACGCGAGTTTCTACGCGAGAGCGGTTGAGGGTAAGAAACGGGACGTAGAAATAGCGTGTATTATAGTGTAAGTAGTATATTTCTGGCGCATGCCATGAAATGAAATATGATAGCTGTTAATTTGCATTACATATGTACTACGTATGTAGGAAATTTTATTCATGGCTAGTGGTGGGAACTGGGAGTCCCATTACTTGCAGTTAAATAAAAAGTATAAGGAATTAATAGAGCAATTAAGTAGGTTCATTGAGAAAATTTGGGCCAATTTAAGTACAACGTTTAATAACAAGGAGAATGTAAACTTAATTAGAGAAAAAATACGTGGTTATGGAGATATTTCAAAAATAGAATACGCCGACTACGTAGTAGAGGAATTACTTGGTTTCGTAGAGCAAAGGAGCAAATCTACGACGGAAGAACTGGAAGCTTGGAAAAGGGAATTCACTGCATTGAAGCACAGATACGACAGTTATCTGGTAGAAAAGCAGTTGCAGGAGGGCTCCATTAGAGAGCTAGAGATTGAGAATCATCGGTTGAGAGATCTTCTGAAAGACGCGGGACTTACAGAGACGGTTCCACAGGCGAACACTCAGAAATACAGGGAGGATTTTGCTGACATGGAGAACGCCAAAGAAAGAATTCGTCAGTTGAAGGAAGAGGATCGTTTATTGAAGCAAGAAATTTCTTTGGCGAACGAAACAACGCTGTTTCATAAAGAGGCTGTTCCCAGAGAGGTAGGAAACGTAGACAATAGGATTTCCATACGAGAGAAGAGAGTTAAAATCACAATGGGTATTGAGGAGATAGCGAAAACAGTAGGTCACCTGGTGCCTCTGTTCTCAGGAGCACCCTCTGCAGACCTCAGAAACGAGGTTTACAAATTAATTGAAGGGTGTGACTTGGCTAGGCGGAGCATTGTACCAGCAGAAATGCGGGATTTCCTCGCATGTGTAAAGCAAAGGTTGCATGGCAATGCATATAACCTGTTACGTGCCAGGAATTTCGATAACTTGGAGGAGCTGTATGCGATAATTAAAAAGAACTTCCTTCAATACCGTTCGCTGGACACCGTCTTAGCGGAAATCCAGGGTATACGTCAGCTACCCAGCGAAGATATACGACAGTTTGCGGAAAGGTTGAACTCGCTGAAATCCCAAGCAGAGGAAATTACAACGAACGTATAGGAAGGAAAGTCAGATAATGCCTTCCGTGAGGAAATCGAAAGGTCGGTAGCGAAGTCTTTTAAATTCGGGCTAATGGATAGCACTCTGAGATTACACACGTTAGGATCTAATCGAGAAAGCCTGGAGGACTTAATAGATCAGGCAATGGGAGTTGCCGATGACATTCGCCAATCGGAAGTAAGGCAACGAGGCCAATTGGTCGGAATGGTGGAAAACGCCCGATTTACGAATTTCGGATACCGGAGTACCTTACCCTTAGAGCGCGATGGTCGTTTTAGGGGGAGCGATCGCGAGATTAAAGGCAATGACGGGTACTCCAGAGAAGTATTGAATATAACTTGCAGCTTCTGCAGTAAGAAAGGTCATACCCGAGAAGATTGTTTGATTAGGAAAAACACGCCGTTCTGTTCAAAGTGCCTGAAATATGGCCATGAAGTTAATTGGAGGCGTGAAACACAGGGTCATAATATTCAAGCAAATCAAAGGGGAAATACTTACGCCGAAAAACCTGTAAGCAACCAATGGCTAAGGCGGCAAAATGGGAATAACAGACCACCTCCGCCAGGAGGCTTGCAAAAGTTCGAACAAACTAGCAGGCCGGGAGTCCAGCCACAGAATAAGGCGCAGATGACATGTCACTGGTGTAACAGACCAGGACATGTGCTTAGAAATTGTGAGGCAAAGAAAAATTGGGAGTCGGTTCGGGGAAACTACCAGGGGCCCAGGAAAGGCCAATAACCTGGGAACCCATAAGTAAGAGTAAAAGCAGGCCAAACGGACTCAATACGGTAGATTATACGTCAAAGAGGACAGTGAATCTATCCCGGAGTGCCCTTGTTGTAGACAATTTGAGAAATGTTAAACCCATATTAACCGGGATCAATGATGACGGTTCCCCTCCTAACATTGGGAATATTCAGAAAAATTCCAGAAACTACCTAGATGCAGTGAATTATACGTCGGAAGGGACAGTGATTCCATCGCAAGGTCCGTTTGAAGTAGAAAATATTATGAAATTGGGAAAAAGTAAAGAGAAAGGAAAGAATATGAATGTGGGTGTAATTGTTAATGACGATGCCCCACCGGAAGTTGTAGAAAAGAACGAGGATTGCGTAGATCTGGAGACGAACGCGAAAGAAAATGGGGGTGGAGAAGTATATTTAGGAGATAGAACCGTTACCGAGTGCAGCTATAAAGTAAAACCGGAGGATGATGTGTTCATTGATTTCCCTTGCGCGGAGGCGATTCGAAAACTCACCTTATTGGTTGACACGGGAGCAGATACAAGTTTGGTGAAGAAGAATTCTTTAAAATCGAGTACGTTGGTCGATGATAGCGAAAGGAGGTCACTAAGTGCAGCGTTCGGTGGGAGCGGGTTCACGGAAGGTACTGTCAAAGTTACACACGTTAACTGCCCGAAACTTAATTTAAGGCTGCACGAGGTGTCGCTTGAACAAGGGTTGCCAGGAGACGGTATACTTGGCAGGGATAGTTTATGGAACAAGTCCATCATTAATTCCGTGGAGAAGAATCTAATGTTATTCGATAAAAGGGGGAAATATATGGCGAAATTATCACTCATAAAATTAAGCAGAGATTACCTAGAGCCAATAGGAAGGCTAATAAAAGCTAGGTCGACAGGCGTGGGATACGTAAAAATAAACACGAAAATACCAGTAGTGGTGATTCATAAGACAGAAATCTCTCCAGAAGTATATCTGGGGGAGAGTTTAGTAAATGTAGAAAATGGAGAAGTGAAGGTTCCGATTCTGAATTCGACAGAACGGGATTTTAGGTTAAGAGAGGACTTCCGACCCAATTTCAGCAACTTCAGTGAATATTAAGTTTGAATAACTCTATAAACAGTATAATTAGCGACATGTCTGTACTGTCGCTAATTATACTGTTTATAGAGTTATTCAAACTTAATATTCACTGAGAGAAGATTGAAAGTATTGAGGGGCGAGTTGAACCTGGACCCAAATTTAAATAATGAAGAAAGGGAATCGATAGTGAATATATGTGCATCGTACAGCAACATTTTTCTCTTAGAGGGAGACCCGTTGTCACATACATCGGTGCTAACGCATAGAATTCAAACAGGGGCGGACCAGCCGCCCATAAATCAGAGACAATACCGCCTTCCACATACACACCGGGAGGAAATAAATAGGCAGGTGAACAAACTTTTGGCAGATGACATTGTATCTCCCAGTAGCTCACCCTGGAATTCTCCTTTATTGCTAGTTCCGAAGAAGAGTGGGAAGGACGGGGAAAAGAAATGGAGACTTGCGATAGAGTACAGGAAATTGAATGACGTTACCATCAAGCAGGTTTTCCCGATTCCTAGAATACACGAGATTCTGGACCAATTAGGCAGTAGCAGGTATTTTTCGACTTTGGATTTAGCAAATGGGTACCATCAAGTATTAATTGATAGGCAAGATAAGGAGAAAACTGCGTTTAGTTCGGGTATAGGTCATTCTGAGTTCAACAGAATGCCTTTCGGCTTAACAGGAGCCCCGGCTACTTTTCAGAGAATAATGAACCATGTCTTGACGGGACTGCAAGGTCTAGACTGTTTCGTTTATTTGGATGACATAGTAGTGTACGGGAGCAATCTAGATCAACACGCCTTGCGTCTTAGAAGAGTATTCGAAGCTCTCAGGAAAAATAATTTGAAACTCAATATCGGCAAGTGCCATTTTTTACGTCGCGAAGTTGTGTATCTAGGGCATACATGTTCGGAAGAAGGCGCTTTACCCGATCCCCAAAAGGTAGAGTGCGTCAAAATTATTTTACCTCCAAAGAGTAGGAAAGAGGTGCAGGCTTTTCTAGGTTTAGTGAACTATTATAGGAAATTTATACCGAACGCTGCGAGGATAGCGCTTCCTATAAACAAGCTTTTAAAAAAGAACTCTGTGTTTCAATGGACGGAAGAGTGAAGGTTTCGAAAAACTAAAGGAAGCAATAATTACACCGCCAGTCTTAGCATATCCGGACTTTGGCGAAGAGTTTATCTTGACGACGGATGCAAGTAGTGAGGCGTTAGGGGCCGTCCTCTTACAAGGAAAGATAGGAGGATAGGAAAATAGCGTTTGCGAGCAGGGCTCTAAACAGTGCAGAGAAACGTTATTCTACGACTGAGCGGGAGTTTTTAGCTATTGTCTGGGCGACGAAAAATTTTAGGGCATATTTATTGGGGCGACCGTTTACAGTGGTTACGGATCATAAAACTTTAAAGGGAATTGCGAATTTGAAAGACCAGACATCCAGGCTGGCCAGGTTTAGACACAAATTGTCAGAGTATCAATTCCAAATCATATACAAACCCGGTAGTAAAAATTTGAACGCGAATGCGTTAAGTAGGTTTCCTCCGGCTAAAATCCAGGCTGTTGCGGCAGTGCAAACTCGGTCTGAGACCAAAATAACGGAGCAGGAAAAACATATTGCACCACCCGGAGAGGTTGGGGATACATTAGAGGAGGAAGGCGATGAACCGATGCGGGATGCATTCGAATTGTTAACGGATCCGAAGGAAATAGAAACAGTAAAGAGGGATTTCCACAATACACCCCTGGGAGGACATCAAGGGGCAGTGAAAACATACTTGGGGATTAGGAAACAGTACAGGTGGCCAGGGATGCAAAGGCAAATCAAGGAATTTATACGAAATTGTACGAAATGCCAAGTTAATAAGAGCAGTAGGCTGACCAAGATGCCTATGGTACTGACAGATACTCTACGGAAACCATTCGACAAGGTCTACATGGATATTGTTGGCATCCTGCCAGAAACTGCTTCAGGAAACAAATACATACTCACATTTCAGGATGACTTCTCGAAGTATATGGCTTGCGTTGCTATACCAGACGCTGAAGCCGGCACCATAGCTAGAGCGTTTTTCGATGAAATTATAACGCGATACTGCATTCCGAAGGTCCTGATTACGGACAACGGGACCAATTTCGTCTCAAAGGTATTCTCAGAAGATGCTAGGGTTTAAGAAAATGCATATCACGCCGTACCACCCGCAAGCGAATGGCTCCTTGGAACGAAGTCACGGGCCATTAGCGGAATTTTTGCGCAGTTTCGCCAAGGAGGATGGTTCCAACTGGGACCGGTGGCTTTCGGCAGCCATGCATGTACACAATAACACACCACATACAAGCACTAAGCAGACTCCTTTTCGCACACTGTACGGGTTCGATTCGGTATTTCCTACGAATCTGAAGCGGAAGTATAGCCCGGTATACAATGCCGACGATACCTCAAAAATTTTGAAATACCAAATTCAAAGAACCCATGAGTTGGTTCGACAAAATCAAGAAGCAGCTAAAAGAAGGGCGAAAGCTCAATACGATAAAAATTGCAACGTGGTGCCGTTTAAAATAGGAGACAAAGTTCTCCTTAAGAACCAGGTTCGCAAGAACAAGTTTTCACCGATTTGGCTTGGACCATACGATGTATCTCAAGTAAAATCACCCGTTACGACGGTTATAGTGGTTAAGGGAAAGGAGAAGCAATATCATAATAATTTGCTAAAGCTATATAATCATAATTTATAAAGCAGGTTAATTAATTAATAGGATAGGATTAATTGGAATATTTTAAGAATACGTATATAATTATGTGTGAAATATTTATACTTAGTATTTCCTCCGCAGACTGATAATGAGGGCTATCCTGCTGGTTTTGGTTTTGATGAGTAGCGTAAGACCGTCGCCGGTGGTGATAAAGAAGATGCCAATAACACCGATCTTTTTCGAAAACATCGGCGAGTCTATATTCTATGGGGATGAATGGACGGTGCTGACGAGATTCGAGCCCTTAGATTATTCGGAACTTTTGGATCGGCTGGGGGACCAATCAGTGCAGGTGAACGTCATTTGCAACATGGTTAACCAAACGATGCTAGTCACTGACATCAGAGCTATGTGCAGTGCAGTGGAAGGTGCGATGAAAAATATATTAGGCAGGTTACGATCCAACGAGAAGCTGGTTACCCCCGTCGTAATCAAGAGGAGGGGAAAGAGAGCTCTAAATTTCGTCGGTGAGGCGTTGAATTGGGCATTCGGGTCTATGGATCAGAGGGACGCCGACAAAATTTACTCACATCTCCATGAACTGGATGTGGAACAAGATAAGCATTTTGATCTCATGCAGAAATAGGTGACGGTAATGAAAACAAACATTGAAGAGTTGGCGAAACCAGCGGCGGCAGCTATAGAGAGAATAAACACTATGCAGACGGAACTTAAAGCAACTGTGGAGCAACTTAATAAACTTAAAAAGAAACATTAAACAGAACTTAATAAATGATCTGGGAGAGAGAGAGAGTTCAAGAACATAGAATTGTCATTGCGAATGGGGCAGGTTCAGGCAGCGTTGGAGGCGAGCGTCATTGAGATCCAGGGGCAGCAAGCTATGGAACTGGCGATACTGGATGACTTGTACAACGGCAAGTTACATTCTGCCATTCTCAGTGAGGAGGAACTCAAGACATCGGCGATGGCGCTTCACCTTTCTGGAAAGGCGATGTGGTTTCTCGACGATAGTTTCGAGGTCTACCAGGTAGCACAGGTGCGACCGTTCCGAGGTGGTGAAAAGTGGATAGTTGCGATTAAAATTCCTCTCCCGGATGATGAGAGGTTCAACATACTCAAACCATACCCTATCCCGATTTTTATGGAAGGGCAATGGGACATTTCAACACGCGTGACATTTGACTACATAGCTGAATCGGTATTACATTGGAGATTTATGGGGCTCTCCGTGGGGCAATGTATGGACATAAATGACAAGACAGTGCGAAATAAACAGAAACAAGTCAGACTGTGTAGAGAAACAAGCAGGACACTAACAGAGAATAGCAAAATATGTGAGGTAGGTCTGAGACACCATAATAACGTGGACCCGGAATACTGTAAACAAATTGCCACGCCGGCTAGTGATGGGTTAGTGGTGAAACTAGTGACGCCGAATTCATGGCTTTTCCAGCTGCGCCACAACACTAGCTTTGAGGTCCGCTGTAAAGGAGGGGTCACACCTTTAGTGTTGACCGGATTCGGCCAACTGGGATTAACGGAGAAATGTGAAATTCATGGGATGGACATTGTTTTGCACTATGAGGACATCCTTAACTCAACCCTGGCAGATCTTTACAAAACGCCAAACCACACGCTTCTCGTGAATTTTTACGGGAGAATTGGACTATGACGGTTGTTACGAATACGTCGGAGCGTCGTTTAAAACCCATTACTCTGACAGACAATATTAACGTCAAGAACATTATAGCCGAGGGGGGAAAGCGAATTGACGACTTGAAATCGGAGCTGCTGCACGAGGTGAATATGAATAAATTAGCTGTCAATCAGCGAAAGCTCGAAACCACAGGGATGGTTATCATGGGATCTATTGTAGTATTGTAGTATTGTAATAGGAACGTTGCTTCGGTTATGTTGGGGGAGGAGAATAGTTAGGAAAGGTAAAAGGGGAGCCCGGTCAGAATCGTTCGTGCTGCCGACAATCTCGGCACCAATAATTACCTCTCCGGTGCCAATGGCTCCAGTAACTTTGGCGCCACCCACGCCCGGCCCAGCGGCAGTGTCACAGCGCCAGAGCGTCACTACTCCGCCACCCATGCCGCCGACGAACAATTTGGTCGGTAAAATGGGTACAGAATCAAAGAGAAAGGTAGCCCTGTACGAGGTTCCACGTAAAAATGGGGCATCGTATATTTAGTGTGCCGTGCACGTGGAATATTGTTTCTCATAAAAATTTTAATTTAGCGGCATCAACAGCAACAACAATAGCAGCATCGTTAGCATCAATAACAATTTTTTATGCGTAAAAAAAAGAACCCGGTATTCGTTGAGTCGTGAATTTGAATGATAAAGGATTATTAGAAAGAATTTAGAAGTAGAAATTTAGAAAGTAAAAATTCTTTAACGTAATTGTATAATTCTGCAATTTTTAACCCATATCAAAAGTTAAAGGAAAGAGAAAAAAAAGTAGCGAAAAAGTCGGGTTAATTAAACAGAATTTTTTTGAGGGAACGGATTTAACGCTGACTTAACAGTTTTATTTGCCGCGAAATGAAAAGCAAGGAAACAACCGAAAGCGAATAAATAAATAAATAATAAATACAAAAAACATATTTGTAACATATTGCTGACTAGAACCTAAGATATTCAATAATATTCAAAAAGGGAAAATGAATAAAAATAGTATGACTACGAATGAATATGAAATTGACTACATATACAACCTTCTTTAGACAAAGGTAATTCGTCGGTATTCGCCGAATAATTGGAAAAATAGAAAATTGTTCTATAAAAATAATTTCACGGTCATATGGTAATAGGTACCGAAATTATTAAATGGTTATTACCATTATTATTACTATCATCATGGTTATCATTATTATTTATTTATTCGAAAATTTAGTTATTCGGTTCCATACATTAAATAATAACAATAAATCATATTATCGCAATTCAGTTATCCTCAATTTTATACATTTAAACAGTAGTCATTCCTATTGTTCATTAAAAAAAAAACATACATGTAGTCCTTTAATTTGCGGTATTATAGAAAAAATAAAATATACTATATATATATATTATATATATAATAATATATATATATATATATATATAT